>MU225171.1:2135145-2167716 GCA_018584345.1 Thuja plicata | reverse complement strand
CTCTGCAAACTGTCATCTCTTCTCTGCATGGTTGACATTCTGGACAGTCTCTTTTCCTTCGTGTCATTCTCCTTTCTGATTTGGCGGTTATGACCTTTTCAACGCTTTCTCCTATCGACACGTCAGCGCACTTTATCATTCAACTGGTTTTGCTCTTCATCGCATAGTCGCGAATGAAAATCCTTCTTTATGTCTTAGTCTGTGACTGAGCGATTACTTGCTCGTCGTGCTCTCGCTATGTCTTTCTCCGTTTGGACTTTTACCTCACGACTAAGCAATGACTCCTTATCGCGCACCCGTAATGCATTGTCCCGAGCTACTATTTCTATCGCGACCGAGCGATGATCTCAAATCGCATACCCGCACTGCTTCTCCATGAGCTGCTCCTTGCTCTGCGAGTCTACGATGCACATTAGTCACACACTCGCTGCACTTCTACACGAGCTGGCTATGTCCCTGCGAATGAGCGATGAGCTCAAGTCGTGCACTCTCCGCGCTATAACCCGAGCTGCCATTTCCTTCGCGACTGAGCGATGAGCTCATCCGAGCTAATCTTTTCTTTGCAACTGAGCGATTAGCTCATGTCGCGTACTCGCACCTTCTCCTCCCGAGCTGACCTTTGCCTTGCGACTGAGCGATTACTGCTCGTTGCGCACTCGTCATGCTTTTCACTTAACCGTCAAGTCACCTGCGACCTTGCGATGCACAAGGTGTCGCTCACTCGCACACCAGGACTGAACTATTTGCCTTTGCGAATGAGTGATTGATTTCACCGTCGCGCTGTCGCACTATGTTTTCTCTGACTGCGAATTGACTCGCGACTGGGCGATGAGCTCCTCGTCGCATTGTCGCGCACTGTCTTTCCTGCTAGCCATCTGCGACTGAGCGACTAGGCAAAATATGACTTGCTCGTTGAAAGACTTGTATCAAAACTTGTTCAAAATTGCTGGGGATAGGGTTTTGAGCTAAACCCTAGGGTGCTCTGCACCAATAGTGTTCCATCTAGACTTCTTCTATATAGATTACTAGTGAGAAGAGTGTACCTAGAGGCTTGGCGGATGAGGGGCTTCTTTTGGTTCCTAGACAAGTCAGGAGGTAGGACACTACTTTGGATGTAATTTTACATGTCATGATACCATGGGGTTTCAGGACCAACAAGGACATATGCTAATTCTGTGATTGGTTTTTGATGTGCTAGTATCATGAGTTTCTCTACCAGAAACTAGAATCTGGTCTTGTTGCCTGGCATGTCGATCAAGGATGCTATGGTGGCCATCACATCTACTACTTTGTTTTGAACTCTTGGTACTTTCTCTAATGCGATGAAATGGAATGAAGTGCACAACCTGTCCATCTTCTCTCTATATGGGATTAGCTTCTCATCTTTTGTCATATAGTCATTGTTTACTTGGCTAATGACCAACTGTGAATCTCCATATACTTTGAGGTTCTCGATTCTCCATTGTATATCCATCTTTACTCCAATGACTAGAGCTTCATACTCACCTATGTTGTTTGTGAATGGAAAGTTGAGCTTGAAAGATTTAGGTATTGCATCATTGTTTGGAGTGATGAGTACTATCCATACTCCTGCTCCATAGTTTGTGTATTGGCCATCAAATTATAGTTTCCATATCTCTATTGTTGGTTGTAATGTAAGAATGGAATCATCTGGAAAGTCAGAGAATATAGGCTGATGATCCTGTAGGGGTGCCTCTGCTAGTTGGCCCACAATCACTTGCCCTTTGATAGATTTTTTGTCCACATACTCTATATCAAATTCGCTTAGGATCATCACCCACTTTGTGAGTCATCCAATGAGTGTTTCTTTGGTTAGTAAATAATTTAAGGGATCAATGTATTCTATTAGTTTGGTTTGATGGCTTAACATGTAATGTCTCAGCTTCTGGGAAGAAAAAACTACTGTGAGGCATGATTTTTCAATTGGTGAATAGTTGAGCTCATAACCTACCAAGGTTCTACTGAGATAGTAGACAACTCTCTCTTTGCCTTGGTCATCATGTTGTCCTAGGAGCACCCCTAGTGCTAACTTAGTTTCCGACATGTACAAAAGTAATGTCCCACCTTGAACGGGTGGCACCAATATGGGATATTTTAATAGATAATCCTTGAATATTTAGAATGCTTCTTCACATTGTTCTATCCATATGAATGACACATCCTTGTGTAGTAAATGCTGGAATAGATGGCACTAGTCTGCTAATTGGGCTATGAAATACCTTATGGATTGAATCATGCCTTGCAATCCTCTTAGTTTCCTTAGATTAGTCGGTGGTGTCATGTCAAGGATATCCTTGACCTTTTCTGGATCTACCTCAATGCCTTGATGTGACACAATGAATCCCAAAAGCTTTCCTGTGGTGACCCTGAATGCACACTTTTTTGGATTTAGTCAGACTTTGTATTTTTGAATTCTATCAAATATGGGTCCCAATACTTGTAGATGATCTTTCTAAGCATTGACTTGGCAAGTATGGTGTCGACATAGTCTTCCATTGTTTTGTGAATGAGATCATGGAAGATTGTGGTCATAGCCCTTTGATATGTTGATCCTGCATTTTTAAGGCCAAATAGCATGACATTCCAACAGTAAGTGCCCCAGGAACATGTAAATGCAGTCTTGTGTTGGTCCTATGGTGATATCCTTATTTGGTTATATCCTAAGAAGTCATCCATGTGTGATAGCATATGATGTCATGCTGTGAGATCTACTATCATGTCGATATTCGGTAAAGGAAAGTCGTCCTTGGGATAAGCTTTTTTTAGATATCTAAAATGTGTGCAAATGTGGATCTAACCACTATGCTTGGTTACTGGTACCAGATTAGATATCCAGTTTGCATATGGGATTGTTCGTATAAATCCAACATCTAGGAGTTTCTTCAACTCTGCTTTGACTAGTAATGCAACATGTGGGTGCATCTTTCTCAACTTCTTCTTGACGAGTTTGGTGTTTGGTAACAATGAAAGATGATGTAACAAAAGATCTAGATCTAGGCCCGGCATGTCTGAGTAGGACCATGCAAATTTGAATTTTCTTTCTTTGAAGAAGCTAATGAACTTCTCTCATTCCTCGGGAGTGAGTGATTTTTCCAAGTAGATATTCTATGGGTTCTTTTCATCACCTAGGTTGACTTTTCTGTTTCCTCCGCTAGTAATGCTGACTTTTCCTCTATCAAGGGGAGGAGATCGTGCTTTCCATAATCTAGTTCCTTAGTGAGGTTTTCACTAGAAGATATGTCTTTTATTGTCTTTTTGTCATTTTTTGTGTCAGAAAGCGCCTTGCGGTTTTTACTGATTAACTATTTTTATTTTCTTTTTATTTTGTTTTTTTACTAGAAAGAGGAACTTCCTCCTTGAAATATGCTGATCTATTTAGGTCAATAGAGAAACTTGCCTTGTGGTCTCCTGATGACATTCCATCTCTGAGTCCCAGGAATTCTATGATAGCCTCATCATTTTCAAAGACATTTATATCAGGTTGTCCTTGTTGATCCCATTCTATCAGTTCTGGGTGTACTAGGCAAAGGTCCTCGTGGTGGGATGACTTTGTTTGGTTAAATGGGACAATGGTGATGGTTCCAATGAACCAGGAGTGTGATGTGGATGTACCACCTAGGGAATTGGCATCAATATACTTATCAATGCATGGTTAGTCCTCTATGGTTAATTGGTCAAACATATCCTCAAGGTGTATAGTGTTGACTGACTGAGGAGAATAGTCTGGGATTGATGGTCCAGAATCATGGAGGGATCTCCACTCATACTAATGGGAATAAGTTATGCTAGAATGATCATCAGGTGTATCACTTCCCTCATTATCTTGGATAGCTTGGTTAAGGGTTAATCAGGAATAGGAGGTTCCCTCTTTAGATGGCAATAACTGTTGGAGTATATTGTTGATTACAATATGTTCTGGGTTTTGCCCCCGGTGTAACTCTGTCACTTGTTCTTATCAATGGGTATGTCTTGGGTGGTAGGACTGGTTCTATTTTTCACATAGCCTAACCCTCTCTTATTTATCTGGGTTGGCGGTAAAGACAGTTCCATTAGACCTTGTTGTCTTGCCCCCATACCATTTGTACCATCATACCCAAATTTTTGTAGCATTGTGAAGTCGGCTCCATATGTTGACACAGGTATGGGTGCTTGAAGTGTGTCTTGTGGGTCTTGATACAACCATGTGTTAATATCTGGATCAAAAGGGTTCTCTTCTATAATGTCTCCCCACTTGACAAAGGTGGTGGGTGGACATCTAAATAGAATAGGTTTTGGGGTTTCTGTTGTTTTCACTGGTCGTGGCATGTCGTATGACATTGGGCATTGAGGCATATTGGTGATAGTAAAAGCTTCCTCATAGCTGTATTCACCACATCCTTTGTCAGTAATAGATATCTTCCCCTCTCTTCTTGTGACATCCTTGGGAATTGAATTTGAGGTAGAAGGGACGCTTGCCTCTTGGTTTGAAGGAACTTGGTTGTTAGTACTGCTTTTGACAATGTTACAGTATTGGAACATGTTTGGATCTCCTTCAATAATGATTTCTACCCCTGGTATGGGAACTTGATGCACTGATGATATATAGAGGGTATATCTTTCATCTCGTGGATCCATGGTCTTCCCAGTAACATGTTATATCACAAATCTAGGTCTAGGATTTGGAACGGGGTGTTCATAGTGACGGGGCCTAGTCGGACTGGTAGTATGATAATACCTTTGGAAGACCTTTCTTCTTCATCATAGGCCCTACTATTGATTCTCCTCATGACATCAATGCTAGATTCAAAGTAGCCTAAGTGCTTGATTACTTTTAAAGTACATATGTTTAATCCAACTCAACCATCAACAAGGACTCTATGGATTTCATATTTGTGAACTTGGATGAGTAAGTGCAAGGGATCATTATGCAAGAGTTTGTGTGGTGGCACGTCATGGTCTGTGAAGGTTTCATGATTGTTGGTAGCTAAGTGGTTCACCATTTTTTGAAGCTTTCCGAAGTTATGTCCCTTGGGACAGCTGCATTTTGGAGTGGTTGGTCAAGAGATTTCTTGCATTGCGGGGATATGCGCAAAAGGTCAAACATGGATATCTAGACAAGTGTGCACTTTAGCTGATCCATGAGGCTTGTCTGTGGATTAGTGGTTGTAGGAGGATTAACTGGTATAGAAGATGTGGAAGGCACTCCTTGCAAGACCACTTTGGTATGACACATGGTGACCACACATTTACCACCTAGGTCTCTGATTGTAATAGTAGCCACATGACTTTCTAAAGGGTTTATGCAGTTGATGGTGTTATCTGTATTAGCATAGGTGTATTTTAATTATTTTGACTGTCCACCAGACCCAGAGGATTTCCCTTTATTGTGATCATGGAATGTGTCATTGAAGATTGTATGATCAATGGTGCCTTTTATTTGGGCATTGGTAACATCAATGACCCCTGTATCAGTCAGATCTTGGATGACATTTTTCAATAGATAACAATTGGGTGTTTTGTGCCCCTTTATTCGATGAAATTCACAGAAATAATTATCTTTGTACCACTTTGGTTTGATAGAACCATGTTCATATTCTATGATTTCAGGCATAGTGATATTGTTGGATTGTATCATCTTTCTTAAGGTTAATTCTATCAACTCCCCCAATGGTGCATAATCTCATTTGGAAACAGAAACCGTTGTGGGCGTTGTGTAGGTGTTTGATTGTTTGACACAATGGCCACTTGGATGGTTGGTTCTGAGTGAGTTCTTATTGAGTGGGCACCATGGGTTTTTGGTTGGTCGTAGGTGCTCCTTGCAGTGAAACTTTTGGTTGGGTGTAGTTGGTCGTCTTTACATCAATGACACCATCAATGGTGGAATTTTTGTTTTTGTTCCACCATTTATCTTTATCTCTAGTTGTTTTGTTTGTATTTGTCTGGGTAGGATCTGCAATGATACCTCATTTGACCAGGTTTTTCTCGTAGAAAACTCCTCATTTGATGAGTTAAAGTTTGGAGCCAGCTCATGCAATTCTATAGTAAATGATATATCTGGGATCAGATTATCAATGAACATGACTATGAGGTCTTTATTGGGTATGCCATATGTGATTCTATTTGCAGTGTCTCTCCACCTTTGTAGAAATTTCACAAAGGATTCTCCATATTTCTATTTGATGTCACAGAGGTCCTTGATGCTAACCTTGCACTCGATATTATGATGGAAGTGAGCGATGAATTTTTTGGCCAACTCTCCCCAAGAAAAAATGTCATGAGGTAGATGCGAGAACCATTCCATTACTAGTCCAGCTAAGATTTGTGGGAACATTCGCATTAGATATGTATCGTCATGTGCGACCTTGATACAACTAGCAAAGAATTCTCGGATATGTTCAACAAGGTTGGTATTGCCCCTATACTTGTAAAATTTGGGTACCGAGAAATGAGTTGGAAATGGAGACATGTGCAAATAATGATCAAAGGGGTATGGGTACAAATCCTCTATGGTGTAGGATTTGGTTTTCCCTTGATTCTACATGTCCATCATTTTGGTTTGAAGGCTCTGCATTTGTTGGATTAACATGTCTGTGTGAGATTGAGAGATATTGGAGGCATAGAATTTATGTGTCATTGTAGGTATGAGGTTGTGCCTCTATGTCCCTAGAGTTGGGACATACATTCTAGCCCTTGGGACTCTATATTGGTTCCCCAACATGTGATTCTGATATTGGGGCATTTGATTGGCCCAAGATTGATTATGTTGTGCTTGTTGTTGGGGTTGTCATTGTTGTGGTTGGGTTTGTTGTTGCTGGGGTTGGTTTTGTTTTTGTTGGGGTTGTTGTGGTCCCTGTAAGAGAAAAGGTGTAACCTTGAGTGGGCATTGACTGAAATTTGGACCCGCAGAGATGGATCCCTATGAGAGTGAGGTATTGAGCCCAAGTCTAGTAGGGATTGACTGTAGTAGTGGAACAGTCGCAAAAGAGTTGCTACTTGTTGGCGGAATTGAGGACATAGCATGAGAGCTTGATGAGAAAGGTCACGAGGTCGAGGGTTGAGGCACACTAGTGACCATGGGTGCACTTAGTTGTGAGCCTTTCATTCTTTGTGTGGACGATGTGCTAGCTTGATTTGCAGAGCTAGTATGATTGGACATAGTCTATGTTGATGTCATTTTTGTCAAAGATGAAAATATTTGGGATATCACAGGTTTTGTTTGAGAGGGTTGAGTAGTGTTTTGACCTACGAGAGGGTTCTCAGGCCATATGGTAGACAAATTTAATTCGACGGAGGGTTTGAATCCCTTCTTAATCAACATGGCTAAGAAACGTTCAAGATTTCTCTCTACAACAATGTCAACAACCTATATAGAATAGGCATCTTTCTCTATGTCTCAAGCTCCTCCCCTGTGACATCATCAAACAATGTTGGTCTACGGGGATTCTTAATGAAAAGAGTAGGAATAGTATTTCTAAAAGGGTCATCCTCTCACTCTTGTTCCCAAGGGGAAAATCGGTTGATATAAGACTCATCAGGTTGAGTTTTAGCCTTTGACCTAGTGTAAGACCCTCCATAAGGTGTGTGAGACATAGTGTTGTCTAAATTTTGTGACTAAAACAAGTGATATAAAGCAAACAAAAAAGGATAACCTTTCTAGGAGAGTTTGATTTATGTTTGGACAAGGGTAATTCTAAGGACAAATGTTGATTTATCTTGATCTCAAAGACTTGGTGATGTAAGAATAGTATTCTTGGCTATTGCCTAGGACAAAGTCACTGATAGAGATATGATGATTTTGAGATAACGAGATCAAGATATTTTGAGTCTGAAATTTTGAACTAACAATGTTTGGACAATAATCGTGCTTTCGAAGAACGAATGATCTTTAAAGTTTGGAGATTAACACAATGTTCTTCATGTTTTTTTGGGATAGAAACTGATCTTTTACACAGAATGAGGAGTCTTTTCAAGGTTTTTAGGAAAAAAATCAGTGTTTTAAACTCTGGTTTAAGTGCAAAAAACTTCCACCAATTGCGGTAAAGAGACATGTCAATTGCGGTAATCAATCACTGATTGCGGTAATTGAAAGGTCAAGTGCGGCAATAAACAGGATGATTGTGGCAGAATTCCATCAATTGCAGCATGATGTGGGAAATTGCGGCAAAGGGGAGACATTCTAAAAAAAAGATTTCAAATTGGCTATATTGTCTGATAAAATTGATTATTTGGAACAAGGTTTTGTTTGGCAGAACAAGTTTAATGTTGACACCCTAGACTTTAACACGTTTGACTCATTTTGACAATTTTGATGTTTGTTTTGTGTTTTGGAGACTGATCAAAGAATAAGCATAATGGACAATGTGTTTTGTAATCTAGCATGGGTTTTGATACAAGGACAAACAGATTAATCTAAGGCAAATTTGGTTTTCAAATACAATGTTATAGGCCCAATGCTTGAATGTTTGTGAGCTCACATAGAAAGTGTCACACTACTAGGACATGAAGGTCCACGACGTAGGCACACATGTTTTTTCTGTTACCATATATTGTTGTCGTACTAGTGAAGATCTGTTTCACTAAAACAATACCCTAAAACACATATATTGGGAATCTTGGGGGGACATTCTGCAACCCCTTGCACTATAATAAGGTATTTGTTTGCAGGTGAATCAGGTTGGCCTCTATTTCAACAAGGTTGTAGTAGGGCCCATGGTGTCTATCCAATTGGTTTGTACGTGTGTGACTCACTTAAGAGCCTAGTTGACCATGCTGGCTATTTAGGGATATTCACTCAATCCAGGCTATCATCAACACACCTAGCCTGAGCTTGGCTAGATATAAAATGGAACTTTGGTTCACATCTTGTTTATATACCGATCGAAAGGATTACTAGTTTAAGGTCATTCTCTGAGGAAGAAGCACATTCCCTTGACATGCCTTTCTAAAAAGTATAAAGGTTTTCAATCTAACAGATTGTGCAAGCGCACCAAAGACTCAAGACACAAGGTTAATCGATTAAACCCAAAAGATTGAAATGTGAACTAAGCTAATCACCCATACAAGCACAAGTGTTCAATTTCAAAGCCCAAAGTAGGTGATGCTTTGATTGTTCAATTTTAATGCACCAAATTGAAATATTTTTTTCCTTTGTTCAATTACTAACCACCACGTTAGTTTTAAGCAACAATTTTGAAAATGTGAGGTTCAAGATGTTTGGCATACCATGTTCTTTTTAAGCACTAAAATGACAAATGAGTTAATTTTAGTTGCTTTGTTAAACTTTTCCTCGTCACAAGCTGTCAAAAAATGTGATTAGTATAGAAAATTGTCTAATTGATAATTGAAGAATAAACAGCCACCCTAGAATTGTTAAGACTACTAAGACTAATTGTGACCTTGTACTTAGCTGCGAAACGTTTGATAGAATCTAGATATTTGTTGTAAGCTTCACTTTGATCTTCCACTGCGATGGCTAAGATGGCTTTTTGTTGTGTTCAGTAATTTGTAGTCCTTCTTATGGCTGCTCTTAGTGATCTAGCACCTAGGATGCGTCTGATTACCCTCTTGGCCATTCGTCATTGGTTGATCCTGCACAGAAAATGAGAAAAGAATAATATTTTAACAGAAAATAATGAATATGAATTAGATAAGAAATAATTTTTTCGATTACGGTAATTGTTTGTCGATTGCGGTAAATTTTTGTCAGATGCGGAAAGATGTTGTCAATTACAGTAAAGCACATTTAACTATGGTAGGATGCTGTTGATTGCGGCACGGATCAGTCAATTGCGGAAAACTCTATGCGATTGTGGAAAACTAGAATCAATTATAGTACAAATCGATCGATTGCAGCACAAAGAAAGAAAATAGAGCTTGGAATAATGACAGAAAATAATTGTGATACCCTTAAATCAATTGCGGCATTAAACCAGTCAATTGTGGCAAACTTTCGTCAATTGCGGTAAAATACCAGCGATTGCAAAATTACAAGGATATCAAGAAAAACATAAAAAAAAAATTATGTAGCCGTACGGCCGAGACCAAAAGGTTTGGTCTGTCGTCTGCAAGTGATTTTTGGGATGTTTGATTCACGTCAGGTTCACCAAAAATTAAAATGTCACGGGATTGAATCTGATTCCACACAATCTCGAGTTAACAAGTGGGGTTACTAGCACCGATTTGCAACGGGGAGAAATCAATCAAATAACTACTAACAACAAAACTATGATCAATAAAATGACAAGCAATAAAGGAGAAATATAAATGAATGCAAACCAAAAAAGCTCGAATCTTCTATTGTCTCTCTCTACTCCTTCTGAAACATTGTTTGTGTGATGCTCAATAATGGTGTGGGTAGCGTCTATGACTTGGGAGCGTCAAGAATATGATATTAAATGCTTTAATCTCAAGAAGGCTTGATGTTTGAACCAATCTGAGAGACTAATGGCACACGTGAGCTTGAAATCCTGGATCCTTCAAATGGTTATGAAGGGTTGATTATATAGAATATGAAAATGATGTGAACGGTTGAGATCAATCCCAGAGATAGGAAGATGAACGGTTGAGATCAAAGGGAACTGGAGAAGCCCTCAGTAAACTCTACCTCTTCAACTCAGAGAGAGGAGATAGAGTTTAGTTAACTGAACAACTGATTATGAGTTACCTTTTGAAGTGAAGAGGTAATTTTGAGTTATCTTTTTGAATTGAAGAGGTGGGTGGAGTAACCCATGTAATCACAGATCTGATTAAGAGTTATCTTTTTGAACACCAAGAAAGGATTTAATTGAATATTTAATTCATTTTATAATTAAAGTATTCAACATGTGAGATAATTTAATTCCTTTTGGTTTTAGAATCGAATTATTGAATGAAATTAAATTAATTTAATTAGAAGAAGTAATTAATTAAACTTTAAGAAATTGAATTTTAATTAATTAATGAAGATTCATCAATTAAGGTTAATTAATTAAATAAAATTAATTATTTAATTAATTTGGGGGATTTGATTAGATGATTTGGGGAATGAAAATAGAAGAAAATAGATGATTAATTAATGATTAAAAAACCATTAATTAATAGATGAAAATTAGTGTTTTTAATGTAAAGTCGCAAGTATGTCCATTTTAGGGTGTCTACAGATATAGAATGAGAAGTGGAGAGATGCACATATGACCATGGCCTTACAAAGAAGGTAAATATTATGCCATATACATATGTGTACGTGTGTACATGCATATATGTACACACACACACACACATCTTTGTGTGTGTTATATATGTGTGTGTGTGTACACACACACACAGATATATATATATATATTGTGTGTGTATATGTATGTATATATGTACACACATACATATATCTACATACATATACATACATACATACATATATATAGACACACACACATATGTATGTATGTACATGTATATGTATATATACACACACACAAATATGTGTATGTACACATCTATGTATACATACACATACATACATATATACATACATGCATGCATACATATATACTATTATAAATTGTAAGCACCTAACATGTGTATACAATTTCATGATTAAACCGCACCCACCTTAGTATGTTTTCATAGTAGGACTACATATGGCACTTAATGGACACTTAAATTCAAATATAAGACCTCTATCATTTCAATTTTGTTTGAAATCAGGGTAATCCCTTATTTCTAAGTGTGGTCATCTATTATTCCTCAAATCCAATCATTTATATCATAACCTAGGCCCTAAGTTACCATTTGTGTCCTTCATATTCTGTCCCAACATTGAAACTTGTTGTGCCTTGTAATCCAACATCCCCTAATGTTGGAATAATAGAAAGGTGTGTACTGAGAGGGGAGGGGTGAATCAATACCCTTAAAAACTTTTCAAACAAATCTTTGTAATAAAAAACTGTAATTACTGAATGAGTAAATTGCTTTCACCATACATGTAATGTCATTTCTAAAATGTAAATGCATGTAATCATAGCAATAAAACATTCATGAAACTTAAGTACACATAACACATGTATTTTGGTATCGCATAAAACCCCTGTTAGAAGGTAAAAACTGCAGTGGGGATGAGACCCACAAATCTTCACTACTGCAGTAATAAAGTAGCCTATTATAAATTACAAAGATTGATCACTTCTAGTGACCTTACCCTATTAGGAGTAATAATAAGGTCGATTAGATCTAGCTTGTGTGAGGATTTTGCAACACAATGTATGTGTGCACTCTATTACGAGATTTAGGCAAAGATAGTTAAGTCTACTCTATTATGAGATTTAGGGTTTGTTACAATTGTCAGAGAGTAACAAAATTTGTGATCTAAACAAATATAATCTGAATATTGTGGAAAGAAAATCCTGTAAGTACAATAAACTTATTACCTTATTGTGACCGATAATACCTTCTGTACTTCTTGGTAGCCTTGTCTTTGTTCTGAAAAATGAATGCTTCAATCAAAATCCTTGTGCTAAAACCCTTGTCTGATCTTCTGATGTCCTTAGTGCGGTGGCTACTTGATCATAACTTGAACAACATACTTGTAAAAATGACATCTTATCCTTGCATATATCAAACCTCTTGACCTAAGTAGGATTTTACAATATCTTAGAAAATCTAAGATCAATGGTGTACAAAATTTACCTTGATCATTTAATACATATGAGACATAAGAAATTAATGATTGCATTCATAATTAATGTCCTCCTCGATCATTGTAAACCGTTATCCAGCTTGGCAAAAATTTGTTACCTATATTGATACTTCATTAAAAACTTTTATGTAACTGTTGGTTTATTCTGTAAATATTGTTTCTTGATGCTCAATGATCACTGCACTTAGTTAACTCTGCATTTGGTGATCAATACTGACTATTTTATCTTTGAATTTGTTACTGACCGACCATTTGAATACTTGAATACTAATGACAACCTTCAAACTCATGTTTGAGTAACATTCTCCCCCTTTGACATTAGTATCAAAAACTTATATATGTAGTATACAGAGTGACTCCCCCTTTGTACATGCTCTCGATATGCATAGATATATTATACATATGTTTCCACCTTTTTTGAAATTAATGAAAAAAAAAACTTAGAACTTGTCAAAAATGTTTGTATGGGTCTTCTAAATATTTTCCATTAGTCTCTCCCATTCCTCTTTTAAGTGCTAGAGGGTCAACTATTCCAAGTTTAGTTGAGCGTGCATGTTATAAATATTTTCTGTGACCAGTATTTCAGGGGTGGCAATCAAATTCTTTGTCATTATCACATGTTTCTGCATCAATGCTAAATGCGATAGTAACATAGCCTGAAGCTTGGTTACCTCTCCTCTTATCTTGTTCTCTTCCTTCTTCAATTCAAGTCTCAACCGTTGTGTTTGTATAACCTTGGAGTAATGCATTTGAAATCCATGTTGCTCAGTTGTAAGATGATTTGCACTATCTTTTAGATCATCATCTAATTTCTTCATCTTTTCACTAAGCTTGGTAGTGAAGTGATTTAGTGTGCATCCTTCTACAGAATTGTAAGTGCATGAGTAATAACAGTTTCTAATGTTGTTATAAATTCTGAGAGTGTTACCTTGTTAACTGCCATTGCTTGGCCAATTTTTTCAGTAATCTTGTACTTAATCTTCTTTTTTTCTCTTTCTTCTATCTTCTGCTCGACATTAATATCTGGTCCATTTATTTCCTTAGTGAGCAGTGCAAGTTGATCAATGTTTGGGGTGGATTCATTTATGTTCACATCGGGAACAACTTGTTGTAAGATCTCCTTAGTTGTTTCTAGCACATGTGTATTCTTGTGTTCTAGCCTCAGCTTGTCTTGAGCTTCTTTTTAGGTGCATAGTTCTCCATATTTTCTGAGTGTTTCATGATCAAGCATCCTTGGATCACATTCATGGATGTCTATGATTTCATCAAGTGTGACTGGTTCCTTGCTCCCTTTCTTCTTTTTCTTCTTCTTTCCTTGTACACATGAGGTAGGAGATAGTGTTAGTGATAATCGAGCATTGTGCTCAGTATCTAGCTTTGGTGGCTCAGTAGGTGTGATGAATTGTGTAGGTGGCTCGGTAACTGACCTGGTGTCAGTGGAAAAAGTGTCTACCATCATCTCTATATTACCTTCACCATTTTCTGCCACATCACTAGTTTCTTTGGGTGCATCACCTTGTGTAGTAGCCCCACTATGCTCGGTCTCTTTACCTTTTTCATCACCCTTGTCTTCATGTGTATTTTTTACCTACTCGGGTGTGACCTTTGATGCTTTAGTTTCAATATCAATAGCTTGGAACACTATGGGAAGATTACCTAGAACCGTAGCTTGGGCGACCTCGATTATATCTTGTCCTTTGAGTTTCTCGGTAGCTCCGGCTATTAATTCATCTTCCTTTGCTTTGTCATCTGGGTCACCCTTGGTGATATCATCTATTTTTATGTCTACATGTCCAATATTTGTCAGTAGCTTAGGAATACCATCCAATACATTATCAACAGTTGCATATTCAACATTAGTTGTCTCAGTACTTGGTTGATGTCCCTCGATATTGACTATGGATGCAACATCCTTTGTTTGCTCGGGTGGACATAACAAATTTTTCCAAATCATAGTACTCTCTTCGTCATCTGCTTTCAATTTCCCTTGAAGTATATTGAGTTCCCTAGATTTCTTTGGAAACTATTTTGCATACCATTGCATTATGTCATCAATCTATTCAAATGTGTAATCACCCTCAAGTACAGTGAGTGTTGCCTCTCTCATCTATTTCTCTATTGTCAATGCATAAGTCCATCTACCTGATATGTTTCCATATAGTTCTTGTGGTATGTATGCAGCAAATTCTATAGGAACTTTTCTGAAAGTAATCATCATACCTATCATTGAATCTTCCAATTTGTCCTGATTCTCAATTGTCAAGTTTTCATAAGCTTGTAGCTTTAGATGTCCTAACCTTCCGGTTGACCTTATGGCTTCTGCTACTTCATCAATAGTCTGTGGTACCTTATTATTTACAACATTAAATTGATCAATATTATCATCAGAATCATCCTAATCATCTTTATTTCTCACATACCTTTTCCTTTGTCTCGGTGCAGGGGTCTTGATGGTAGTCCTCGTCTTCCTTGTCTGATAAGTATACTTCAGTGATGATCTTTTTATTTTTAAAACTCCTTTCTTTAAAGGTGGTGAATCTTCTGTCACCGATCTTGTTCTTTTCCTTGGTGGAGCCTGAGCCTTTGTGCCTTTTCCCTTCTTGGCCTTAGGTGCCTCTTCTTGTATCTCATCTTATTTGGTGGCATTGACATCCTGATCTTGTTCTTCACCACCAACTTTAGTCTGCTCCTCAGTATCATCAACTGATCTGTCAAGTTCTTCATCAGTGATAGAAAATTTTCTTTTCAATGTCTTGACTATCTTGGTCTTCTTCCTACCCATTTTCTCAACTTGAAGTCCAATTGTTATTCTTGTTTTAGCTTCATCATACGTGCCAAATCTCATGAAAGATTTATCAATATTTTCACTTAGTAATTTCTCTATAGCCTCAGAAGCTAAATCTATGTCGATTTCATAATCCATAGGAGGTAGCCATGTTGTCCTCGGTTGAACTGCTTTGATTAGAGTTGTGTCGGTATCAACTATAAATTGGTATTCCTGTTCTTTTCTCCATTCTCTCTTTGAAATTTTATAAAGTAATAATTCATAATAGGTTCAAAGTTTGTTCCTAGACTTGTAATGAATTCACTAATTTTAAATGTGATCTGTTGGTTGGTCTACCATGTTACATTACCGACGGAGGGAAAGAAATTTTGCAGATAGAAAAATGTACACATCAGTAGAGAACTAAACTTATATGTATTCAATCTTGCTGATCTAATTGCTCTCATGTTTTCTTCCAGTTGCCTCTGTAATAACTCCGCTAGGTCAAGTTGCAAACCCTTATTCACTATTTTGTATGCAACGTTGACTGCTCCACATGCGACATTGTTAGGTATGCTCGATTGAAATATTTTGTATCCAATAACATAGGCATCAAATCTCAATTCAGGATTGCTGATGGTGTTAATCCTTAGACCTCTACCATCCCACTCAGCTCCTGTTAGCTTCTCAATTTTTTCTTTGGGTGGGTGCCTTAGGGATTTTATTTTGTCAGCTGTCGGATACCCAGTTACTGCATGTATAACATCTTTTATTATCTTCTTCGGTTCATCTAGCCATATTTTCCCATCATGTATTTATCTCAATACAATGTGTATCCATTATGTCTTGATTTTCTTTGGAAAATCTAGGGCATTGGTTAACCCTTTCACTTCCAGATGCTTATGATCATCCTTCAACTTCCCATCAGTGCTAAGCTCATGATATTTCGATATGAACTCGAAGTCACCTATTTCACTGATTTTGCAATGAATCTATGTTCTTACATCGTGAACCAATATAACCCTAGGAATTATCACAGAGAACATGTCTTTTTCATCAAGTTGAGTAGCAACCTATGGGTGAAACTTGTAATGGGGTTCTATGCATTTCTAATTCTTGATAAGAATTACTTTCTTTCTTTTTTCTATCTTGCCTTTCATGGTTCAAGATGAGGACACCATCATATTTTCAAATTAGGGCTTCCAACAAAAATCATAGACATCTCGGTAAATCCAAATGCTTACTAGATATAACCTTAAACTATTCAAAATATTCTTTGAATCTCTGTAAAATGTTTTGAAATGCTCCGCTATGAACTCGCTATCAATCTCTCTTCTCTTCTCTTTGATCATTGTGTGAACAAATGAGTTCACTTCCCTCAAATTTATATAAAATGTGTTTAGTCAGTGCAATAAATTCTCACCACCAACCACTCAGTTGACAAACAAATCAATTGATTGATACTAAAGGTACCTCAGCTTGGCGAGTACAATAATGCTCAGTTTACTCAACAACTTGGTTGTCTCTCAAATGTTCACCAACTAGAATTATTACTCGGTACAGATTAACCGACTCAACTAGTTCAAAGATATCAAAATATAATACTATAGTGCATATTAATTCATGCTAATTTGGCATTCGTACAATGAATACAAGGAACTGATGTAAGATATAACTTTGCAAAACATAGTTTCATACCTTACTTATATTTCTTAGGTGGAGGTGGTGGAATCACCTAATCCATTGGATGAGGTGTCACCGACTGTTGTGCTTGGCCCATAATTGTCATTTGATGCTCTCCTCCACATTTGATTTCTTATCCTCATGATATCTTCAATTGTATTTCCATTTCCATAAGTATTTAATCGGTCTCTACAATCTTTACTTAAGTGACCGACCTTCTGATAGTGTGTGCATGTCATTCTAGAGTTTGACCAATTTCTATATTTAGCTCTCCATTGTCTCATACAGTTAGCTGAAATATGTCCATACTTACCACATGTTGTGCAACTAGCCCAAGTGTTATAATCCCAAGCATAAGCATTACCCTGTCTTATCAGTTGACATGCCTTTTCTTGTCCTTTTGGTTTCCAGATTGGCTTCGTATTAGTCCTGCATGCTTGTGATGTATGACCATGCATGTTGCAAGTGTGACAATATTTTTCCATGTAGGATTTCTTCTGTGGTTTGTTCAAATTAGATTTGCATTCATGTACTTGATGTCCATGCTTTTTATAGTTATATAAATTACCATTAAATTTAGAAGAGTTTCTAGAAATACCTTTTGCTTTGCTTCTGCAAATGTTTGATGTGTGGCCTGGTTTTCCACAGTGATGGCATGAGGATTTGTTAGGCTTCGGATTTGTGTAGCCATTCTTCTGTTTATCTTGATTCGATGATTTTTCTTGCTCGGTATACCCTGAACCGGTATTGATGTTCAGTCTCCGTTGATTTTCATAAATTCATCCATCTTCTTAGTACTTTTTTAATATCTCTTAATCACCTCATTATATTGTTGTAGAATCTTCACTTCATTTCTCAGTTTTTCATTCTCTTCTTTCAATTCAACAATATCTTCTAGTTTTCTAGAAAGTTCAATATTCACTCGGTTTTCCTCATGAATTATAGCAACCATCTGATTCATGATCTCAAAGTAATGTTCAGTAAGTCTCATTATCTCAGATTCTTTCTCTTGTACCTTTTCAGTTATTTATCTTCTATCATCAACAACCGTGTTTCTATCTTGTTCATATTTTTTTGCATTGTTCAAGAATTCAACCATCCTAACCATTTGTGTATCTTGACCGATCTTCAGTGTGTTGGTACTCTCAAATTTGGAGAAATTTGGAGTGACCAATTTAAAAAAATTCTCTAAGGCAAGGTGAGTGCCCCTAAAAAGCTTTTGAAGATGCCTATTTGGAGTGCAAGTAAAAAGAGACCTGGTAATTTTTATGTGAAACTACTTGGGAAACATGTGAAAAACCTATCATGGAGTAAATATAGTGGGTTACAGCTTTCAAATGTCAGATTTGATGTGTTTTGAAGATAGCCATCTAGAGGTGTTTGCCTAAATTTGCATTTTGCACATTTCTTGATTTTATCAAATGACCTACTTGGCAGGCTTGTATCTTTGGCCGGATTAAGTTTCATGACATAAGGATTATTCCAAGGTGTTTTAGGCATGAGAGGGAATCTCCATTTCCATTTTAAGACCCCCATGAGTTCATATGATAGGTTTGTCCAAGCTATTTTGTTTACAATTAATTCTGATTCTCAGAGTGTAATTTGCAGAATTACTAAATGCCTACTTTGAGGTTCCACAATGTGTACTCAGTTGAATTTAATGGAAAATTGAATGCTCCCCTATATTTTAATCATGAAAAGGCTCCCCCATGAAGAGTTTCAGAATCAGGACAATCCGTCTGGTTAGTTTTCTCAGCCAATTCTAAAAGCAATTAATGCAGATTGACAATGTTGACAGAATTAGAATTGCAAAATAGTCACTTTCAGAGGATGATACCATTGTATCAAATGGTGGTTTTGGGATTCCGTTTGTGGATTTATAATCTTTGTGTGTAAATTTACTCCCACATGCAATGACAAGGCCTCAACACATAGTTTCCTATTTTTAGAAGGGCAGATCCAAATCCAGTTATTCAGTTTTCAACTTTTAGTTGTATAACAGTAACGAAGTGGTCAACTTTTAACATAAGTATCTCTAAGAACTGAAGGTGTTTTTCAAATCCTTTTTGCACTTGTATTCACATTTTGGAAGTGAGTACATGTTCTGAATTGCATGTTTCTAGGAGGTCATTTGATCGCTTTGTGAAGCCATTACCAGAGGTCAGTTGCGTTTGTGAGATTAATTTGCAGAGATATAAAAGGTTAATTCTAGTGGCTGCCAATTCAATGATTTATGGTCAAACTTCACTGAACACCTTGTTTGGGTTATTTGAAGATGAAAATCAGTTTAAAAGTGATGGTGTTCAAACTGGGAGCTTAGGAACACAACTTTTTTATTGAAGTTAAATACTTAGTTTATGTTCTTTTAAAAGGTATACTATTATGTTAAATCAAGAAGCGTAAGTTGTGTACAATTGGCCAATGATATTGGTAGGGTCCCAGAAAAACCATTAGAATGAGAAGACAAAATTTCAATAGATAGAGGAAAATGGATTTCTACATCTCCATTAAATAAGTTGTTTGACAACTTTAGCCTCTTTAAAGCGGTCCAATTTGTCCAGTTAACTTGTTTCTATGCAGATACAACACAACTTCCAGAGATTTGAGTTGTCTTATGGCCTTCGGAATTGTCCTGTCAAATTGAATGAAATATAATTCAGGTATATTACTGAGAGAATGATAGGTGGATGCAGTAAATAGTATTTTGCATAAATAATGGCAGAGAATAGGTTGCAAAAGAAACTTTTGAGCCAATGCGATTGGCAGGTGTTTTAATTTTTTTTTCAAATAACTTTCAAGAAGTTGGCAATTGGAGAAGAGGCCAGCCAATGGAGATATAGCAAAAAACATTTAAAACCTTAATGCAGAATGCCAAGAAAGTTTGTGCAGAGTTTGAAAGGGAGAAGGCAGCGCTTTAAACATTAAAGGTTTCAAAACATTCATGCTAATGCATTCGAAAAGTGGCTGGGTATCTGAGTGTGAGAGAGTCTGCAACAATTGAAATGGAGGATGTTGCATAGGGGAGTCCAAAAGGATTGCGCGAGATGATTAGGGGCCAGCGCGCTTTTAAAAACTTTAAAAAACATTCCATGCACATTGTTATATATGTTGAGTGGTTGCGCAAGAGGCTACCTAAACAAATATTAAGAGGCTACACCAAAATACAAAGGGGATGTGCAGATGGGGTTTAATTTTTTTTTAATTAAAGCTCTCAAGAAAATGAAATCAGCAGATGCAATGCTAAAAGTTACAACCCTATGAGTACCAAGGACTAGCGCAAGGAGGTTACACAGAGCATAAATGAAAGTCAGCGCATTATAAAATGAAAACCAACACTATGAACATGAACCAAAACTTATTAAAAACAACCAAGCCATTGAAAATGGTAGGTGTAAATCAAAATGGAGGCCTACACAGTCAATAGAGCCCACACATGGAGATGTTTTAAGGGAAATTTTGAAAACATAAAGAAAATACAACTGAAAGTCTGCGCTAATTGCAAAGGAGTCTGCGCTAATTGCAAGGGAGTCATCACTGATTTTTCAAGAAGCCAGCGTGGTAAATGAGAAGGAAATCCCACACCCAGCATGGAGAAGTTTACGTGTAGGCCAAGGATCCAAAACATGGAGAGCGAAGACACAACATAGACAAGGCATATTGATGTTTGAAGATACAAATGTGGAAGCGTAGAGAAAGCATGTTTACTGTTTGAAGATGAAAATGTAGAATCATAAACAAGAATGTAAACTATGAAGGAGGCTGCATTGTGAAATGAAATCATATGAATTCTTTTTGATATGCTATGCAAGACATGGAGGAAATGGAGTGCACATAGGCACTTTTTGTGAGAAAATGTGTAATGGGATTTATCCCACATGCACGGGGTTTGGGTGTTTTACACGCTTTTTATATGCCAACACATGTAGTGTAGTTTGAATAAGAAGCCAAGAGGCTCCTTGGCGGGCCCCTCAGTAGGGGAATACTGCGCTTGGTAGAAAGTAAGTTTTGGGTGCCAAAAAACAAAGCTTTAAAAAACCTTGAGAACAGTAGTCCTACATTGATGGGAAAGTGGACTTTACTAGTGTTTATAAGCTAAAGCGCATGCATATTAATGTGAAGAGAAGAGTAGGAGGCTCTAGGCGACATGATCGATGGAGATTCTAGGTGACCGTACTTGGCCAGGTGGCAACCTCAGAGGAAGACAAATAGGTTTTGATTGGGCCCGCAGAGATGACATGGTAGGTGATGTGTCTTAGAAGACCATTGAATGTGCACGGATCCCGAGGTGCAAAAGATCCAAAATGCATGATGAACCCATATCAAATCAATGGCTAGCGTGATGCCTAGATTTAAAAGATGCAAGGAGGTTACCATTGAGGCATTGTGCATGTGTGACATGTGGCGGGGCCAAAAACAGGGAAAACTAGATGGTGATGATGTGGCGGCCGCGCAAGAAGGTATCTAAGATGACACAAATCACGAGGCAGTAGAGATCAATGAATGGTGCAACGCCTTGAAGGGAAGATGATGAAGATCATCTCATCGAGGGATCACAGCTGGATGACACATGGCAGTTTGACAGGTGGTAGGCCAGGTACAACAAGATGATGCAGGAGCTGAAGTGGATTTTTGGACCAATCAGAAGGTGACACTTGGCATGATCTGGTGCAGTTTGGGCAGAATAGGAGAAAAATAAGGTAAAGAGTTGTGCAAAGATAAATATAATGTGCAGAAATATAATAAAAATGTAGAATAAAGGCCTATAGTAGCAAATTAGTGTTATTCAAAAAATTGCACAGAATCATTAACTACATGGTTTTCATGAGAAAATTAAGGTGTAGAAATATGCATAAAATGCATAGAAATACAAGTCAATAACATGCACAGAAATATGAAATTTTAATCTGCACAAGAGATATTTTAATGTTTCTAAAACATTGAAAATATGCTTACCTTCAAACATGAATAGTTTTTCACGTGAGGAATTTTGAGAATTTTTCAAAGGCAAAACAAAGGGGGGATATTTTTGCAAATCATATCAGATTTTAGTGAGGGAAGATATTTGCAAATAAGTTATGAAGGGAGGACATGTGTTGAATTCAGGAGAAATCTGATGGTTTTTTCTTCTATATATTCTGATTTCTTCCCTTTGTATAGGGTTCCAATTTTCTTGGTCTCCATAGAGAGCTTTAGATTACTGGCTCCAGGAGGTTCTAGTTTTTTCTTGGTTCCATTAGGGTGTAGTCATTTACTGTATTAGAGGTGTGTTAAATTGAAATAGAAGACCTTATATCTTTTGCATATTGTTGAACAGGTGTATTTTGAAGTAGATTGTTTACAAGAATGTGATTCAAGTTCCAGATTCAAATCTCTCCTTGGTGTCAATCTTGTGAAGTCTGAATTTTGTTATTCTCTGCATAGAGTTTATCTATGTATATGTTATTATTCTTCAGTTCTGATCTAGGATCAGATTAAATGATGTTATGGATGTGACATAAGTTCATTTAGTTGTCTACATGAGGATCTTATAAGTAGTATTGGTCTGGAGTGATTATGTTTATGGCTTGGAATCTTTAACAGAAGTTAATTCATGCATATTTTGTTTGCTTTGAGGTATTGCCCAATGGACAAGGCACTGATCCAGGATTAGTATTTTTATAGTGATGCATACCTAGTGGGTTTTTGGCTATATTCTGTAAATTAAATACAAACTCCAATATATCTTATGAATTTTTTTGTTTGTAGTGTTGTACCAATCTCATGCTCCACTTCATGGTCGATGTTCAATGGGTGATTAGCCGGTTACCTAGTATCTCCCGGTCGTGTTGAGCCTATGTGAGATCGCTTCTTGATTAATGCCAAACAGAATATTGAAGGCATTATAGGGTGTCCCCCTTGGTTTTGTAAATCCTAAAGCGTAGAAGGATGGATCTGCATCCTTGTTAGTTGGTCCTTTTCAGTCTTTGTTGAATACTAGGAGTTGGCTACTCTTTAAAATCTGTCAGAAAGTGAAAAGGTTTCTATTCAGTCATTTTAGCATTAAAAACCACCAAAAAAATGGTGAATCTACTGGGGAGTGAGTATTAATTGCATAAATAATAAGTTTTTAGTTGAACTTGGCTCCTTGCCTTCTTGAATTTTAGTCCAGTCAAGTCTATCCAGAATTGCATAGAGTTGAAAAGTTATTTTCCTGTTATGGGGTTTGAAGGATATTATTTTGTGTCTAAGGTATTTTGGTCCAAGAATTCATGTCTTGTGAGGAGTTAGTTTAATCTTGTAAAGATGATTTTGCAAATGAATTGTCCTTGCAAACTATCATAATAATATTTCCCAATTTGTATTTGGTGGGACTCCAATCTCTGCAGCAGTGCTGAATCAAAGATCTATTTCAAATAGATACAAGATAAGAAAGGCAGTCACAAGATCTTGAGGTGAAGCATCATCCCAAAGAACAATAGGGTGAGCTTCTAAGTTTTTCAAGGAACGTTCACCAATGGAGGAATCAATGAACATGCAGTGCTCCCTCATCATGAAAATTAGAATGTTTAAATGTAAAGTGTGAAGAGAATTTGAGATGGGATTACATCTCAGCGGTTTCAAGTTTTCTGTCCTCCAAAAGGAGGTGGAAACTCTACAAAATATGTAGTGGAAGGTGTGAAGGTAACTTCAGATCTAACATTTTGTAGCCACTACAATATGTGCTAGGTATTTTTCTTTTCATGGGTAAAATTTTTCCATGAGAATAGTTTATGAATGGTTCCCTATCAATTGATATCAACACTAGTTGAAAGGGAAAAGTATTGAAATATTGTTTGCATACTACTTTGTTGTTAGTTTCATCTTTCATGTTTGGCTGTGATATGCAAATGGTTTGAAAATTTTGGTCAAGCTCTTTGTGGTAAAACTAAAGTGTTTGTGGAGGCATGTGGGAATGTACTTTGATTATTTCTACCCTTGTGTATATTAAGGGTAACCATGCCTAATAATATGTCATGGCAATGTAGTAGATAGGGTTTCATCATTAAATTATATGTAGCCATAAATTTCAATTTAATTCTGGGTTACCTGAATCTTATTCCATCTGAAATCAAACAATGCTTGCCAGAATTCAATGGTATAAAAGAGGAATTTGATGTTTTTCATGAGGATATCATTATGAAGATGTTCACACAATCTTTAACGGATGATGCAAGAGAATGGTTCCCATTTTTGTTACCACAGTCTATCACCTCATGGAAAAAAAATTGGAAGTAGCATATAATGAACAGTTCAAAGAATGGGTTAATGAATATGAATTGATCACTGATTTCTTTGATACTCATATTGGAGATGAGGAGATGGTATCTAATTTTAATCTCAGATTTTTTGAAATATTGAAGGGAATTCCTAAGAAGTGTAGAATGCAAGATGAAATGGATTTGGTTGTATACTTGTGTGCGTTTGATAAAAAGATGAGTTACAAGTCGAGAGATAAAGAACCTCAAAATTTATATCAAGCATGTCAGATGGCGAGGGACATTGAAGGAATGATGAAGTTTGGCGTCATGAAATATCATAAATCTGAAAATGCAACATCTCATGGGACTACTATGGGGCTGAATATAGAAGTTCAGAGGTTCCATGGAGTTCTCAAAATTTTGGTAAGTTTTATGTCCCAACTAACACACAGATATCTAATATAAATCAGATTGAGAATGTAGATTTTAACCAATAGTATGAAGTTTTGGCTGACTCATCTTCACACATTCAGTCTCTAGTTGAGACATAGATAAAGGAGAAAGTAAGAGATGATATTGTTTCAGCAGTAGAGGTTCAAAGACAGTCTTCGAATGATGATCATGTAAGTGAGCAACATTCTGAAAGTGTTGAAAATATTAATTCAGATAATTATCAGCATGCTGCTCCAATTATAAAATTGTCTTATGTATCTCCTAGCAATGTTGGTTATGTTTCTCATGAGGCTAATGTTGAGCCAAGAAGTTTTATAATGTACTCGGAAGGAGTGGATAAGCCTCAACATGTGTTTAAACCAACTCTATGTGTCCCAAATGTTTTTTTATGAAGAAGCAATTGATGTGTGTATGCATGAATCCAATCCTGCAAATGATTATGTATGTGATATCTCAGCACAAGAGCTCCTCCACACAGTTGGTGGTTTTCCTTTTCAACATTCTTATCAGCAAGGTATGCTAAACCCAATGCATATGTCTGAAAAGATTGAATCCCAAAATGGTCAAAACAACCTTGTAAGTTTTGTTGAAACCAATGAGGATTTTCTATTTTAAAATCATGACTATAATTCTTCACCTTCTCAAACTCATAGGGTTGAATGTGGTTCAAATTTTGATGATGTTGATTCAGATTTTTCTCTCATTGATGAGGATGACTGTGATATTGAAAGTGATTGTGGATATAATGAATTTTTTAACCCACTCTTTGATGAATAAGTAGATATGAATCAGCCAATACTTTTCCATTCAAATTTTGAGAAGGGTTTCCATGTGGTTTCTAATCCTTTGTATGAGGACATAGTTGAAAATTTAGTTGATTTGAATGTTATATCTGATTGTGAAAAGAATGACTATGGGGACCAAGATGAAATTTTTGATTCAATATCCTTCTCTAATGATAAATCTTCTTCTAGTTTTTATTTTGAAGACTCTTGTAGCTTGGAAATGAATGAAGTTTCTTATGATGAACCAAGTTTGAAATCAAAAGTTACAATTCAAAACCATTCCCTTGAATGTTGGTGTAGTGTGCATGAGGTTGAGTGTGAGAATATTTTCTTTGATATCCAAGCACTCGCTGAGGTAAATAATTGTGATGCTGGTTATGTGGTTGAGCTTGAATGTTTTAAATTTCCAATGCATCTGGTTGAGTATTTATTTGAGCATGTCAAGGAGATTGATAACGAAGAATATCATGTTGCATATGAATGTTCACCATGCTTTAAGTACAAAGGATATTTTTTAGATTATGGATATTTTCAGCTAATGCATGATTTTATTATGCCACAAGATGATAGGTGTAATGATAGTGAGAAGTGTGATAGTGGCATGAATTATGCAAAAAAAATTTAGAATGGTCGATTGCTTGGAAAGAAGTTTTACAGAATGATCATACTGCTGAATGATGAGAATCAGACATTTGATCATTCTCCTGAATGATGAGAATTAGACATTTGATGATTTTAGTTTTATGACTATGGGCCATTTGTAAATAATGTGCATGTTGTATAGTTGCTTTGCTTTCAATTGTGTGTTCGATTTTTTGAGTTTTCAATAAGGAACCCGGTTTTGGGAAGTCAAGAGAAGTAATCTAATTTTTGAGTGGTCTACTTCACCTAGAGATTATAGATTCTCTACAAGCCCACAAGGGGCATGAGTCCCTAGATAGAGCCACTGTTGGTATTTTCAAATTTGGAGAAATTTGGAGTGACTGATTTAAAAAATTTCTCTAAGGCAAGGTGAGTACCCCTAAAAAACTTTTGAAGAGGCCTACTTGGAGTGCAAGTAAAAAGAGACCTGGTGATTATTATGTGAAAATACTTGGGGAACATGTGAAAAAATATCATGGAGTAAATATAGTGGTGTACAGATTTTAGATGTCAGATTCGATGTGTTTTGAAGATAGCCATTTGGAGGTGTTCGCCTAAATCTACATTTTGCACATTTCTTGATTTTATCAAATGACCTACTTTGCAGACTCGTATCTTTGGCCAAATTAAGTTTCATGACATAAGAACTATTATGAGGTGTTGTAGACATGAGAGAGAATCTCCATTTCCATTTTAAGATCCCTGTGAGCTCATATGATAGGTTTGCCCAAGCTATTTTGTTTACAATTAATTCTGACTCTCAGAGTGCAATTTGCAGAGTTACTGAATGCCCTACTTTGAGGTTCCACAATGTGTACTAGGTTTATTTTCATGGAAAATTGAATGCTCCCCTATATTTTAATCATGAAAAGGTTCCCCCATGAATATTTTCAGACCCTTGCCAATCTGTCTGGTCAGTTTTCTTAGCCAATTCTAAAAACAATTTATGCAGATTGACAATGTTGACAGAATTAGAATTGCAAAACAGTTACTTTCAGAGGATGATATCATTGTATTAAATGGTGGTTTTGGGATGTCAGATGTGGATTTATAATATTTGTGTGCAAATGTACTCCCACATGCAGTGACAAGGCCTCAAGACATAGTTTCCTATTTTTAGAAGGGCTAATCCAAATCCACTTATTCAGTTCTCAACTTTCAGTTGTATAACAGTAACGAGTGGTCAACTTTTAACATAAGTATCTCTCATAACTAAAGCTTTTTTTCAAATCCATTTTATGCTTGTATTCACATGTTGGAAGTGAGTACATGTTCTAGATTTCATGTTTCTAGGAGGTCGTATGATCGCTTTGTGAAGCCATTTCCAAAGGTTAGTGGCGTTTATGAGATCAATTTGCAAAGATATAAAAGGTTAATTCTAGTGGCTGCCAATTCAATGCTTTTGGTTAAACTTCACTGAAGGCCCTGTTTTGTTTATTTGAAGGTGAAAACCAGTTTAAAAGTGATGGTGTTCAAACTAGGAGCTCAGGAATGCAACTTTTTTTATTGAAGTTAATACTCAGTTTATATTATTTTAAAAGGTATACTATTATGTTAAATCAAGAAATGTAAGTTGTGTACAATTGGCCAATGATATTGGTAGGGCCCCATAAAAACCATTAGAATGAGCATACAAAATTTCAATAGATGGAGGAAAATGGTTTTCTACATCTCCATTAAATAAGTTGTTTGACAACTTTAGCCTCTTTGAGGCGGTGCAATTTGTCCAGTTAAATTTTTTCTATGCAGATACAACACAACTTCCAGAGATTTGAGTTGTCCTATGGCCTTTGAAATTGTCCAGTCAAATTGAATTAAATATAATTCAGATATAATACTGAGAGCATGATAGGTGGATGCAACTTAAATAGTATTTTGCATAAAATGGCGGAGGATAGGCTGCAAAAGAAAATTTCAAGCCAATGTGATTAGTAGGTGTTTTAATTTTTTTTTTCAAATAAATTTCAAGAAGTTGCAATTGGAGAAGAGGCTAGCCAATGGAGATTTAGCAAAAAAACACTTAAAACCTTAATGTAGAATGATAAGAAATTTTGTGCAGAGTTTGAAAGGGAGAAGAAAATGATTTAAACATTAAAAGGTTTCAAAACATTCATGCTAATACATTCGACAAGTGGTTGGGTATTTGAGTGTGGGATAGTGCACAACAATTGCAATGGAGGATGCTACATAGGGGAGTCCAAAAGGATTGTGCAAGATTCTTAGGGGCCATTGCACTTTTAAAAAATTTAAAAAACATTCCATGCACATTGTTATATATGTTGAGTGGCTGCGCAGGAGGCGTCCTAAACAAATATTAAGAGGTTGCGCCAAAATGCAAAGGGGCTGCGCAGATGGGGTTTAAGTTTGTTTTAATTAAATCTCTCAAGCAAATGAAATTGGCAGATGCAATGCTAAAATTCACAGCCTTGTGAGTACCAAGGACCAACACAAGGAGGTTGTGCAGAGCATAAATGAAAGTTAGCGCATTATAAAATGAAAACCAACGCTATGAACATTAACCAAAACTTATTATAAAACAACCAATCCATTGAAAATGGTAGGTGTAAATAAAAACGGAGGCCTACATAGTCAATAGAGCCCACACATGGAGATATTTTAAGGGACATTTTAAAAACATAAAGAAAATGCAACTGAAATTCTGCGCTAATTGCAAAGGATTTTGCACTAATTGCAAGGGAGTCAACACTAATTTGACAAGAATCCAGTGTGGTAAATGAGCAGGAAAGTCCATGCCCAGCATGGAGAAGTCTATGCATAGACCAATGATGCAAAACATGGAGAGAAGCGTGACAACATAGATAAGGCATATTACTGTTTGAATATGCAAATGTGGAAGTGTAGACAAAGCATGTTTATTGTTTGAAGATGCAAATGTAGAATCATAAAGAAGAATGTAAACTGTGAAGGAGGCTGCATTGCAAAATGAAAGCATATGAATTTTTTTTGATATGCTATGCAAGACATGGAGGAAATAGAGCGTGGACAGACACTTTTTGTGAGCAAATGTGTAATGAGATTTATCCCACATGCACGAGGTTTGGGTAGTTTAAACGCTTTTTATATGCCAGCACATGTAGTGTAGTTTGAATAAGAAGCCAAGAGGCTCCTTGGTAGGCCCCTCAATAGGGGAATGTTGCACTTGGTAGAAAGTAAGTTTTGGGTGCCAAAACACATAGATTTAAAAAACCTTGAGAATATTAGTCCCACATTGATGGGAAAGTGGACTTTACTGTTAGTAATAACTGAGAGGGGGAGTGAATCAGTGGCCTTAAAATACTCCAATTAATCAACCCAAAAAATTAGTACCACAATATTAAGCCTCTAGTTATCTTCAGTCCTATAAGATGAATGCCTTCAAATATACTTATCAAATTACTACTGTTCAGAATGCTTTGTTAAACCTAATTATGTATGTTTACCGAATAGCAGTCTGTTAATTTACCAAAAAATAGTAAATTATCTAGAGTATATTGATAAGTCTAGATTAGCTATGTGTAATGAAAAATACTAAAGTAATGACTCATAAACACATTGACACATGGATTTTTAATGTGGAAACCCTGTTAAGGGAAAAACCACTTGGAATCGGTAACCCAAAATTTTCACTCTTCTGAAGTGATCTCTGTAAAGAGCCAACCTTGTTAAAGGTTACACAAACATTGTTAGGTGTGACCTTGTTAGAGGATTTAAAAGTTTAGTCTGTCACTTGGTATCGGGCATCTCTATGCTACCTTCCTTGATCAAACACTCTCTTGGCCTGTCAATAGGTATCTGGCATCTCATGCTATCTTCATGATCAACCTTTTTGATACTCCTTGGGATGTATCTAAATATAGAAAGGATCTTTAAATCCTGCTTGGTTAAGAGACTTTTCTGAATCAATGGTTAAACTAAAATAGTATGACCTATTCACATATACAACTTATACTTGTAGATTTTTAGATCTATTGTAAGCTCATAAAAATAATCTAATCAATATATCTCTTTTAATACCTTTTCTCCACTTTAGTTATGCTCGGTGATGCTATGCTCTATTTCTCAGTGTCCGCAGAAAAATTTAGCTCTTTCCTCAGCTTGATTGATCAGGACTGTATGAAGTTGCTCTTCATCAGTTTCTCTTCAGCATCCTCTTTTTCATTCAATCCCCATAATTTGAAATGAATTAAGTTTTCTCTTTATAGACATAATATCACCATTGTTAATTTCTTGATTTTCTTGATCTTGGCGTGATCCACAATCTTAGCCAATTAGATTTAAAGAAAAACTCTTGTTTTATCTTGCAAAGATATTCTTGGCAACTGGAAAAAAACAACTTTAAATCCTTTACTTATCTCTGGCTTTATCTTATTAATTAAAACAATAATAAATACCAGTTACGTCCATATTTAGCTCTGCCAGCTAGATATTTTGTCATTTCTGAACTCAAGTTAATTTTGGTGTTTTAACTCTTTGATAGCTTCGATCAAGACTCTATTTCTCCTCGAGATTCTCTGTCGGTTTACACTATGATTATGGCTTTCAGTTATGCTTGTGATTTTTCTCATCAGTAATGCTCATCGGTGTTCTTTCTCGAGCATCACTGTGACTTGACTTTCAGTGATCTCTATCCATCGGGTTCCACTAGCCATCAGTGTTTGAAGTCACATAGTGAATACTTGTCTTTTATGCATTACTGAAAATATAATCTTTATCACTTTGATTCTCTGAAGTCTTTGACACTTTTATTATAACTGATTAGATTATATCAAGTTGACATCAATGAAAATACAATCCATTAACTAATTTAATGTCTTGCATTATCTTTCTATATTTCAGTGATCAACTTAAAATCTTCAAACATTCAATCAGTTACATGTCATCAATCTCTCTCTTTGACATTGATGGAAACATACTACATTATCATACTATACTATTACTAATGCAATATGAAATATACAGTTTAATCAAGTTTTCCTAATGTAACTATTACAAATGTCTGGCTTTTGGTAAGCTCAAAAATCTTAGATTTGTTTCTTGCAGAGTGGTTGTCTTCATTCTTTAAGCCCTTCGCTGGATAGATGTAGCATCTAATGTCTCTGTTCTGATATGTGCTCTTCCTTGACTGTTCCTCTTCTTGATAATATCTTTTTCCTTTGACAGCAATTTCTCTCTTTGTATGAACTTTCTCCCTTTGTTACTTATCTCCCTTAGATGGATGGTTCATATGTAATCAATTTCTCTCCCTTTGAATATTGATTAACTCTTTCTTTTGATTCTTAGGAACCTCACTTCATGGATAATGATATAATTTTTTCTGATCAATGAGATAATCTCTCCCAAATCTCTCCATTATGATAGTTAAATAATCTCTCCCTTTGACAACAATGCCAAACAAAAATCATCTATATCATGTTTCATCCCTTTATAATATATTCCTTGAATTTCCCTATCCATCATCAATACAATGTCTCTGGTATTTGGTGCATACTTGTACCTTGTTGTGTACAGATGTATCTATTTCTATTCATCTCAGTGTTTGCATCAACATGAATGATCTTCAGATTATGTGTAGGCTGATGCAACCTTCTAGTCATTTTACTGACCGGTAGACAAGGGTTGGACCCCTAGTCTCTGTCTCAGGTACTCAAATGTATCTTTCAGTAATGTCTTTGTGAATATATTAGCTAATTGTTCCTTTGATTGAACATATTCTAGTATCACCTACTTTTCTTGCACTTTTTCTCTCAGATAGTGATACTTGATAGCAATATGCTTAGTCTTAGCATGCATGACTAGATTCTTAGAAATTTTAATTGCACTGGTGTTATCACAATAAATAATTACTGGTTCAAGAATCTTCATATTCATATCTTCCAACAATTGTTTGATCCATGCAATATTGGAGCAATTTTCAGCAGCAGCCACATACTCTACTTCTGTAGTAGACTGAGAGATGCATCCTTGCTTCTTGTTGATCCATGTGACAAGTTTGTCACCCATGAAGAATGCTCCTCCAGTTGTTCTCTTTCGGTCATCAATGTTTCTAGCCCAATCAACATCTGTATAGACTTGTAGCTCAAATTTTCCTTCTCTTTTATACCATAAGCCATAGTCCTCGGTGTTCTTCAGATATCTTAGAATTCTCTTGACAGCAGTCATATGTGATTCTTTGGGATTAGTAGAGAATCTTGTAACTAATCCAACTACATGTGCTATATATGGTCTGGTATGAACTGTAACCACCTGAATTTGGTCTGTCGCAACTATGGACCCTATTTGCCCTAAGTGTGATCATACCCTCGATTTATGTCCAAACGACCCTGTTACTGCTTGGCATATTTCTTTTAATCAATTTAA
>MU225171.1:2104716-2130407 GCA_018584345.1 Thuja plicata | reverse complement strand
CTGTCCGTCGGGTTCCACTAGCCATCGGTGTTTGAAGTCACATAGTGAATGCTTGTCTTTTATGCATTACTAACAACATATTATTTATCTCTCTGAAGTCTTTGACATTTTTATTATAACCGATTAGATTATATCAAGTTGACATCAATGACAATACAATCCATTAACTGATTATGTCTTGCATTATCTTTCTGCATTTCGGTGATCAACTTAACATCATCAAACATTCAATCAGTTACATGTCATCATTTACTAGTGTTTATAAGATAAATCACATGCATACTAATGTGAAGAGAAGAGGAGTCTCTAGGCGATGTGCTCGGTGAAGATCCTAGGCGACCATGCTTGGCCAGGTGGCGACCTCGGAGGAAGATAAACATGTTTTGATGGGACTTGTAGAGATGACATGGAAGGTGATGTGGCTTAGAAGACCATCAGACATGCACAGATCCTGAGGTGCAGAAGATCTATAACATACGATGAACCTAGATCAAATCAAATGCTAGTGCGATTCCTAGTTCTAGAAGATGCAAGGAGGTTACCATTGAGGCATTGCACCTGTGCGACATGCGGTGGGGCTAATAGCAGGACAAACCAGATGGTGATGATGTGATGACCGCATAGGAAGGCATCTAAGATGGCATAGATCTCGAGGCATCAACGATCGATGACTGGTGCAATGCCTTTAAGGGAAGATGATGACGATCATCTCATCAAGGGATCATGCCTGGATGACACGTGATAGTGCGACAGGTGGCATGCCGAGCAGAGAAGGATGATGCAGGAGCTGAAGTGGACTTATGGACCAATTAGAAGGTGACACATGGAATGATCTAGTGCAATCTAGGCATAATAGGAGAAAAATAAGGTAAAGTGTTGTGCAGAGATAAATATAATGTGCAAAAATATAATTAAAAAACATTATTAGGCATATTGTAGCAAATTAGTGTTATTCAAAAAATTGCACAAAAGCATTAACTATATGGTTTTCATGAGAAAATTAAGGTGCAGAAATATGCATAGAAATACAAGTCAAAAACATGCACAAAAATATGAAATTTTAATCTTCACAAGAGATATTTTAACGTTTCTAAAACATTGAAAATATGCTTACATTCAAACATGAATAGGTTTTCACGGGAGGAGTTTTGAGAATTTTTCAAAGGAAAAACAAAGGGGGGATATTTTTGCAAATCATATTAGATTTTAGTGAGGGAAGAAGGGAAGATGTTTGCATATAAGTTATGAAGGGAGGATAGGTGTTGAATTCAGGAGCAATCTAATGCTTTTTTCTTCAATATATTCTGATTTCTTCCCTTTGTACAGGGTTCTAATTTTATTGGTCTCCACAGAGAGCTTCAAATTGCTGGCTCCAAGAGGTTCTAGTTTTTTCTTTGTTCCATTAGGGTGTAGTCTTTTACTATATTAGAGGTGTGTTAAACTGAAATACAAGACCTCAGAGCTTTTGCATATTTTTGAACAGGTGTATTTTGAAGTAGATTGTATACAAGAATGTGATTCTTCATACTTAATATAGTGATGCATACCTAGTGGTTTTTTGGCTATATTCTGCAAATTAAATACAAACTCTTATATATCTTATACATTTTTGTGTTTTTAGTGTTGTACCAATCTCATGCTCCACTTCATGGTCGACTTTCAATGGGTGATTAGCAGGTTTCCTAGTATCTCTCGGTCGTGTTGAGCCTATGTGAGATCATTGCTTGTTTAATGCCAAATATAATATTGAAGGCATTAAAGGGTGTCCCCCCTTGGTTTTGCAGAACCTAAAGTGTAGAAGGATGGATCTGCATCCTTGTTAGTTGGTCCTTTTTAGTCTTTGTTGAATACTGAGAGTTGGCTACTGTTTAAAATCTATCAAAAAGTGAAAAGGTTTCTAATCAATCATTTTAGCATAAAAACCACCAACACAGTGCCTTCACATGCTCAGTAATTTGTTGATTAATTTATGATAGCTTTGATACGATTCCTTCAAATGCATCAGATATGCTACCATATTCTGATCCAGATGTATCAAATGGGTCATGAGATACACACACATCTATATTCCTCTAGGTCTTTTTTTTTCTTTTCAATCAAGTATTGTGGCAAACTACAACATCTATCACATAAAGTTTTATCTTTCATGATTTCCTTTTGGATTTTTGTGTTAAGTTAAAGCTATTGCATCAACATATTTCATCACATTCAAAGAAGCATTTTCATTTCCAAGGTATGATATATTCCATTTTTAGAATCTATATGACAACACACTTTCATTTCTTTTATTTCATTTTAAGGTTGATTCCAAATAGGGGTTTGATAGAGGAAAACCAATTTATCCAACCTATTTTTTTGTGTGTAGGTACACGTAGCACAGTTTTTGGGATTAATCCAAAAATTATGGGAATGTTCTAAGCAACTATAAAATTTTGAGCAAAAATCACAGGGAACATAGCGAAAATCTATAAATTGTTCCCGGGAACAAAATGCGATGTTTGTTTTGTACTTTGCAGAATCACTTCAAATTCATACTACAATTTAGTACAATATTCTGGAGTCTATTTCAATTCCTTATAGTCGTCTTCCTATTTTTTGTTAGTATGTATTTTCTAAATCTTGTCAATTTCACTTATTTGGCCTTCTATCTTGCATCATCATATAATCTTAGTTATTCTAAAATCATTATTAGAAAAGAATCATTGACCCTATTAGAGCTTAACTCCTACTTGAGCCTATTGGGATACCTTCCTTCCAAGTGTATATTAAGAAAAGGGGAAAAATCAACATTTTTAACCTTTTCTTACTGTACAACACACACACACACACATACCTCTCTCTCTCTCTCTCTCTCTCTCTGTGTGTGTGTGTGTGTGTGTGTGTGTGTGTGTGTGTGTTTATTGATGAATACACACACAAATATTTGTGTGTGTACATATACATACATATATGTGTGTATGCATGTATATGTGTGTGTGTGTGTGTTAATGGCTTAGTGAATAAAATTCTCTTTCTCTATATTCAATAAGTTTCACTAAATATTCAAGATAATATTTTTATTGGAAGTGCAATCAAGTTATATATGTATGTATGTATGCATGTATGTATGTATGTATGTATCTATGTGTGTGTGTGTGTTAATGGCTTCATAAATAAAATGTTCTTTTTCTATATTCAATAATTTTCACTAAATATTCGAGAGAATATTATTATTGGAAGTGTAATCAAGTTATATATGTCTCATCTCATTCATAGTCTCGTTTCTTACTAATGATGACATGTAACTGATTGAATGTTTGAAGATGCCAAGTTGATCACCGAGATGCAGAAAGATAATGCAAGACATTAAATCAGTTAATGGATTATATTGTCGTTGATGTCAACTTGATATAATCTAATCGGTTATAATCAAAGTGTCAAAGACTTTAGAGAATTAGAGAGAAAAATATTATTCTTTTAGTAATGCATAAAAGACAAGAATTCACTAAGTGACTACAAACACCGATGGCTAGTGGAACCCGAAGGACAGAGATAACCAAAATTTAAGTCACAGTGATCCTGAGAAAAGAAAATAACGAGAATTACCAAAGAACACAATCACAAGCATTATCGATGGCCAGAATTACAGTTTTAACCGATGAGCATAACTTTGCAGTGAAACCCGAAGGACAGACAACCCCGACAGACAAACAACCTTGATGGAGAAGATCAAGGAGAACTGGAGTGTTGACTGAAGCTATCAAAGAGTTAAAACACCAAATTTAATTAGAGTTCAAAAATGACAAAATATCTAGCTGGCAAAGCTAAATATAGACTTAACTGATAGTTATCATTGTTTTCATCGACAAGATAAGCCAGAGATAAGTAAAGGATTTAATGTTGTTTTGACTAGTTGGAAAGAAGATTTATACGAGATAAAATAGGAGTTATGCTTTAAATCAAGATTGGCTAAGATGGCGGATCATGCCAAGATCAAGAAAATCAAGAAGAAAGAAACGGTGATATCATGTCTACAAAGAGACAACTTAATTCATTATGAATTAAGGGGAGTGAATGAAAAAGAGGATGCTAGAGAGAAACTGATGAAGAACAACTTCATATAGTCCTGATCAATCAAGCTGAGGAAAGAGCTAAAGATTTCTGCGGACACCGAGCAATAGAGCATAGCATCACCGAGAAGAAACAAAAGTGGAGCAAAGGTATTGAAAATATATATTGATCAGAATGGTTTAATGAGCTTACAATAGATCTGAAAATCTGAAAGTATAAGTTGTATATGTGAACAGATCATATTGTTTTAGTTTAACCATTTATTCAGAAAGTCTCTTAACCAAGCGAGATTTAAAGATCCTTTCTATATTGAGATACATCCCAAGGAGTATCAAATATTTTGATCATGAAGATAGTATGAGATTCCAGATACCATTTAACAAACTAGGGTTTGGTCATAGAAGGTAGCATAGAGATGCCCGATATCAAGTGACAAACTAATCTTTTAAATCCTCTAACAAGGTCACACCTAACAGTGTGTTTGTAACCTTTAATAGGGTTGGCTCTTCATCGAGCTCACTTCACAAGAGTGAAAATTTTGGGTTACCGGTCCCAAGTGGTTTTTCCCTTAACAGGGTTTCCACATTAAAAATACATGTGTCAATGTGTTTATGAGTCATTACTTTAGTGTTTTGCATTACACATAACTAATCTAGATTGATCGGTATACACTAAGATATTTACTGTTATTCGGTAAATTGAAAGACTTCTATTCAGTAAACATTAAGAATAAGGTTTAACAGAGCACTCCGAGTAGTTGTTATTTGATAAGTATATTTGAAGGCATACATCTTGTAGGACTAAAGATAACTAGAGGCTTAATATTTTGGAACTAAGTTTTTGGGTTGATTAATTGGAATATTTTTGAGGCTGTTGATTCACCCCCCTCTCAGTTATTACTAAAAATTGGTATCAAAGCTTGTGTGTTTAGAAAGGGAGTTTAACAACTCAAGCAAAAGATCACAAGATTAACAAATGAGATGTGCCCAAGTTGAATAAAGAAAACTTTGCATCATGGAAAAGAAGAATAAGACTCCACCTATCAGGTATTGGTAATGATTTTACTCAACACCTTGATACTGAATATGTGTTGCCTACATGACCTCATACTCTTGAGCAATTGAGAGAAAAGAATGAGCATAATTACATGATGATAGAACTTGCCTCATCACTCTCCGATGTTGAGTTTGAAGATGTCAAAACCTACACCTCTACAAAGAAAATGTGGGATAAGTTGAAGCTGGTACATGGAGGAGATGCTAATGTACTAAAAGCCATGACAGAAAGGCTAAGAGGGAGGTTTGATGACCTAAGGATTAAAGAAGGAGAAAATATCACTTAGTATAGCTACAGAATCAAAGAGGTAGTCAATGCTATCCGAGGAGTTGGATATGTACTTGAAGAGGAGATAGTGGTAAGTAAAATCTTAAGAACCTTACTACTTGTATATGCTATTAGAGTTTCTGTTATTCAAGAAATGAGAGTAGTTGCAAACAATACAGTTACTCTAGATAGTCTGATTGGTAGACTGATTTTATTTGAGATGAATAAATTTGATAATAGTGTCTTACCATCTACAGAATATACATTCAAATCTTCTTTGAAAATAAGTAATTCAAGTCATATATGCACTATTAGTAATGATAGTGACAGTGATAATGAGGATCAAGGACTTGATGAGATTGAAGCACTAATGGCAAGAAGATTGCAGAGAGGAAAATGTAGATACAAAGGTAAATTACCACTTGTATGTTTTAATTGTAAAGAGGTTGGAAATTTTTCTGCAAGATGTCTAAATAGAAGAAAATATGACAAATTAATGACTAAACATATGAAAAGAATTTTGACCGAATTGATAACAGATATTACCGAAGCAACCAACAGTTTGAAAGAAGAGATACTCGAGAATACAAGGACAAAGGAAAGAAAGATTTTTACCTAACTGAGAATAGAGCTGATGATACTAACACCGAATCTGAAGAAGACATTGAAGTGGTATTTGTAGCCATGAAGGATGACTTAGATGAAGAAGAAGAAAGGTATGTAGAAATTGCACTTATATCTAAAGTTAGTAAGAATGATGTCTAGATCATAGATAGTGGCTGCACTCACCATATGATTGGTGATAAGCAAAAGTTTGAAACTTTTGAATACTATAATGGTGGTTGGGTGAGAATGGGTAATGACACACCTTGTCCAGTTGAAGGTAAAGGAACCATAATGTTGAATAACCTTATCAAATGTGAAAATGCTTACTTTGTAAAAGGACTGAATTATAATCTATTAAGTGTTTCACAATTGAACAATACAGGCCACCCAGTAAAATTTGAGAATAAGAATGCAAATATATTCAATGAATAAAGAAGGTTGATCGGAATTGGTGAGCAGACAAAAGGTAACCTTTTCTATCTTGATGCCACTAACACCACTTGTTTAATGGCTTGAAACAAATCCATATGGTTGTGGTGCAAAAGATTGTGTCATGTGAATTTTGACAACATGATAAAGATAAGCAATACAAGGAATGCCAGAGGCTTACCGAGCATGACAAAGCCTAAGCATATCATGTGTAAGAACTGTCAAAAAGGTAAGATGACAAAGTCTAGTTTCAAGAGTAAAACCCATACATCTAATGCAATTATAGAATTAGTCCATATTGATCTATGTGGACCCATGAGGACAAAGAGTTACTATGGAGATAGGTATTTTATTCCCTTTGTTGATGATTATTCTAGAATGATGACAGTAATGTTCTTAAAAGATAAATCAGAAGCATTCAAGATGTTTAAATGGTATAAAAAAAAAGTGATAAAAAATTGAAATTCTTAAGGTTAGATAGAGGAGGAGAATTTATTTTAGATGAATTCACTAATTTTTGTAATGAACATGGAATTAAAAGACAGGTTTCTGCACCAAGAACACCAAAAAAAATTGGAATTGTTGAGAGGAGAAACAAATCAATTGTTGACTCTACAAGAACATTAATGATTGAGAAAAGCACCACTCAAACTTTCTGGAGGGAAGATTTCAGTACTGCTGTCTACACATTGAACATAGTACAATTGAAGAAGGACACAAAGAAGACACCCTATGAGCTTTGGTATGGTTACACACCCAATGTAAGTTACTTCAAAGTCTTTGGTAGTCAATGTTATATTTTGAAGGATGATAGAAATGAAACGCTTGACTCCAAAAGTGATGAAGGTATATTTCTAGGGTATTCCACCAAAAGCAAGGCTTATAAATGTCTTAACAAGTCATCTAACAAGATCATTGAAAGTGCAAATGTAAAGATAGATGGACTTGTAGAAAAGAATGATAAGGAAAGAAGAAGAGAACTAGAGAACTACAACAGGTTTTTTTATACTGAAGAACCTGACACTCTACTCGAGCAACAGTGTATCGCTCCCAAGCAACAGAACATTACACCTGAGCATTAGGCTGCAATTACCAAAAATTAGGATAATACTCAAAATGATGTACTGATTGATGAAGATCAGAATGAAGGTATGGAAGATGATGATAATGATGGAAAAAGAGCTAAACTAAAACTTTCCAAGTATGTCAGAAGACATCATCCACAGAATCAAATCATAGGAGACAAGAAGGCTGGAATGAGAACAAGAAGTAAGTCACTAAACACTAGATGCTCAGTTTGTGATTTTGAGCCTAAATCTATTAATATTGCACTCGAGAATGAAGAATGGGTCAATACTATGAATGAAGAAATATAACAGATTGAAAAGAATAGTACATGGACACTAGTATCGAGACCAGATGACAAGAATGTCATCGGTACCAAATGGATATTTAGAAACAAGCTGAATGAGAATGGAGAAGTCACAAGAAAAAAAGCAAGGTTAGTATGCAAGGGGTATGCACAAGAAGAAGGTATTGATTATGGAGAAACCTTTGCACCCATTGCTAGACTAGAAGGAGTTAGAATCTTAATTTCTTATGCTGCATTCAAAGGATTCAAGGTATACCATATGGATGTCAAACCTGCATTCTTGAATGGAATACTAGAATAAGAGGTATACATTGAACAACCAGAAGGGTTTTTTGATCCGGACAAGAGGAACATGGTATGTAGACTACATAAAGCTTTGTATGGATTGAAACAAGCACCTAGAGCGTGGTATGAAAGACTTCACTCCTATCTCATTAGCATTGAGTTTGTAAGAATAAGTGAAAATAGCAATCTGTACTTAAAAGAAGATACCGATGGTAATATTCTAATTGTTGAAATATTTGTTGATGATATAATTTTTTGGGGAAATGAAATGTTATGCAAATCCACTGATAATGAAATGAGAAAATAATTTGAATTGTCTATGTTTGGGGAGATCAAATTCTTTCTTGGTCTACAAATTCTTCAACAAGATGCAGACATATATATCACTCAATCCAAATACATCAAGGAAGTGTTGAAGATATTCAAGATGGAGGATTCCAAACCAGTTGGAACACGTATGGCTACCAGATGTAAGTTAACAAAAGAGGACAAATCAAATGAGGTAAATCATACCTTGTATAGATCAATGATTGGAAAATTAATGTATGTTGTTCATACCAGACCAGATATAGCACCTGTAGTTGGAATAGTTGCAAGATTCTCTACTAATCCCAAAGAATCACGTATGACTATTGTCAAAAGAATTATGAGATATCTGAATAACATCGAGGATTATGGATTATGGTATAAAAGAGAAGGAAAATTTGAGCTACAAGTCTATACAGATGTTGATTGGGTTGGAAATATTGATGACCAAAAGAGCACAACTGGAGGAACATTCTTCATGGGTGGTCCAGACTTGTCACATGGCCAAAAAAGAAACAAGGATGCATATCCCAATCTACTGTAGAAGCAGAGTATGTGGCTACTACTACAAATTGCTCCAATATTGCTTGGATCAAATAGTTGTTGGAAGGTATGAATATGAAGATCCTTGAAGCAATGATTATTTATTGTGATAATACCAATGCAATTAACATTTCTAAGAATCTAGTCATGCATGCTAAGACTAAGCATATTGCTATCAAGTATCGCTATCTAAGAGAACAAGTGCAAGAAAAGGAGGTGATAATGGAATATGTTCAATCAAAGGAACAATTAGCTGATACATTCACCAAGCCATTATCGAAAGATACATTTGAGTACTTGAGACAGAGACTAGGGGTACAACCCTTGTCTATGGGTTAGTAAGCTGACTAGGAGGCTGCATCAGCCTACACACAATCAGAAGTTCATTCATGTTGATGTGAGCACCGAGATGAACAACAATAGATACATCTATACACAACAAGGTACAAATCTGCACCGAGCACCGGAGACATTGTATTGCTGATGGATAGGGAAATTCAAGGAATATATTATATAAAGGGTTGGAAGATGATATAGAAGAATTGTTTGGCATTGTTGTCAAAGGGAGAGATTATCTCATTGATCATAAAAGATTATATCATTATCCATGAAGAGAAGTTCCTAAGAATCAAAAGGAAAAGTTAATCTTTATCCATAGGGAAAGATTACATATGAAATATCCATCTAAGGGAGAGAAGTGACTAAGGGAGAGAAGTGACTAAGGGAGAGAGTTCATACAAAGGGAGAGATTGTTGTCAAAAGGAAAAAGAGATTATCAAGAAGAGGAACAGTCAAGGCAGAGCACATATCAAAACAGAGATAGAAGATGTTACATCTATCCAATGAAGGGATTGAAGATTAAACAAAACCACTTGGCAAGAAACAAATCTAAGCTATATGAGCTTACTGAGAGCCAGAAATTTGTAATAGTTACAATAGGAAAGATTGATGAAACTGTTATATTTCATATTGTATTAGTAATAATATAGTGTGATAATGTAGTAAGATAATGTAGTGTGTTTTCATCAATGCCAAAGGGAGAGATTGATGACATGTAACTGATTAAATGTTTGAAGATGCCAAGTTGATCACCGAAATACAGAAAGATAATGCAAGACATTAAATTAGTTAATGGATTGTATTATCATTGATGTCAACTTGATATAATCTAATCAGTTATAATCAAAGTGTCAAAGGCTTCAAAGAATCAGAGAGAAAAAGAGTATGCTTTCAGTAATGCATAAAAGAAAAGCATGCACTAAGTGACTACAAACACCGATGGCTAGTGGAACCCAACAGACAAAGATAGCCAAAAGTTAAGTCACAGTGATGCCCGATAAAAGAAACCGATGAGCATTACCGAAGAACAAAATCACAAGCATTACCGACGGCCAAAATTATAGTGTTAACCAACAAGAAGAACTTTGCAGTGAAGCCCGATGGACAAACAACCCCAATAGAGAAGCCTGAGGAGAACTGGAGTGTTGACCAAAGCTATCAAAGAGTTAAAACACCGAAGTTAATTGGAGTTCAGAAATGACAAAATATCTAGCTGGTAGAGCTAAATATAGACTTAACTAGTAGTTATCATTGTTTTCATTGACAAGATAAGCCAGAGATAAGTAAAGAATTTAAAGTTGTTTTTGTTAAAGTAATAGATATATTTGACTTTATAATTAAATCATTTTGGTTTAATTAATTAAGTCCTCTATTATTCTATTTCACTTAAGCTTACTCCTTTTAGGTAAATAATAATTAATATTTATATTAATTATTATTCCTTAACCTAGCTTTGTGTGGCTTTAGGGTTTCCATCTTTATAAGCCACTTTTGTAATTATTTGTTCATTCTCTCTTAATACAATTTGAGCTCTGACATTTTTGAGCACAAGAGGGTTTTGCTTTTTCCATATTTTTGCTTCATTCTTTGTGACAGGTATTGTGCATGTAGCTGGATCTTGGAGTTGAATCTGATATTTCATCAGTTTCTACATGGTATCAGAGCCTTGCTGCTGCGACTTGTTCGAGTTCTATTGAAGCAAGCTCTTTGCATCCTGAGGGTTTGAAGTTGTTAGATCATTTTTTTATTTTTTTTATTAGTTATGGGGGGGTCTCTATTTTTTGGAGCATTTTGGACCAAAATTGACCTCAAGGTTGAGTCTAGAAGGCCCAAAAACCCCAGGATTCATATAAAACATGTCCAATTTGGACACCGAACAATCTGGCAAATTTTTCTTGGCCTACTAGGGCCGTACGGGCACAGTTTTCGATACAAAAATTAAAAATAAAATTAAAAAATGTGGCATTTTTAGCATAGATGGAGCATAACTGAGGCACGCCACCCCAACACCACCTCGCCACCACCACCGCCCGGCCAGGCCCGGCCTACGCTCAGCCCACATGCCAGCGCGCCGCCCAAGTGCCACCAGCGGTGTTGCGCAGCGGAGCTGCCCGGGGGCCACCCGAGGGCTACCACCACACCACTAGCCTGCCACCTCTACATAGGGCTGACATCATCAATGACATCAACGGCTGGAAAAAAAATTTCGGGCAGTTTTTCAAAAAATTTCGGCAGGCTTCAATTTTTTCCGGCAAGTAGCGACGAGTGTCAAATTTTTGCTTGCAGACGGGTGATGGTCATTTGGACGTCAAATTTTTTCCCGTGTCTATGTTTTTCCAGTGAGTGGTTTTTCGGAGGGGCACTTGGTTTTTTGGTCGTAACTTGAGCATACGGTGTCCGTTTTTGAAAAATGAAATATCACTGAAAAGGTGTTTTTGAGCTGGACGTGTTGATGCTGGTCTTGATCGCTGCTTCTGCCATTTGAGCTTTTTTTTTGGCATCAAATTTGAGGCTTTATTTTCCTCCTTCTCTGCATTCAAAAACTCAAGTTTTTCTCTGGTTCTTTGTGTTTTTTGCTTCATCTTGTGGTGTACGGGAGTTAGTTTGATAGTTTGTGGGGGGGTGCATATTTCTTTCTACATTTTCAATTTAGAGAGACCCTTCTACTTCTATCTTATTCTCTCAATGTCGGACACATCCATTGTCATTCTAACTCCACATAACTACCACACATGGAAGCCACAAATGACCAGACTCCTCATGTCACGAGGTTTATGGTCCTACCTGGATATAGTTCAGCCAGTTCTTTAGAGGCCTTATGAGGCTCTTATGCATAGAAATAGGATGGATGAGGCAATGGGCCTCATTGCCATGAATATTTTAGATGGGTTGTTGTTCCACCTAGATGGTCTGACCACACCCAGGGATATATGGAACAAGTTTTCCACCTTGTTTGGCACCATAAATCAGTGCAGGATTCTCCATATAGATGCAGAGTTCACCTCCTTGGTACCTGAATCATTCACCAGCATTGAGGACTTCTTGATGAAGTTCAAGTCTCTTCGTTCTATTTTACAGGTTGCTAGCAAGATGAAGTCAGATGATGAGTGTATCTTTCTGATACTCTCAAAGCTTTGTGGCCCTTATCAGATTTTCACTTGTACCTTCTACTCCACTATGGATGTACTAGATGCATGTCATGTTATGCCCTCTTTTGAGACCTTTTGTGACAGGTTAACTCGTGAGTAGTCCAAGCTTAGTCAGATGGATTCTCTTACAGGTTCACAGTCACAAGCATTGCTTGCCAAGTCATCTCAGGATACACATAAGCCAAAGCCAAAGCAGATATTTGATTCCTCTTCTCAGCACTCTACTGGCCCACCATCTTCTTCTAAGAAGGAGAAATAGAAGACTCAGAACCCCACATGTTCATATTGTCAGAAGGGGTCCCACGATGAGTCACAGTGTTTTCAGAAGAGATTTGATGGCTATGAGAAACAGATTGCAGATTTGCAAGCTCTCCTTCAGAAGAGCACTATTTCCTCTCCATCCTCACAGGGGTTTGCTTTTCAGTCTTCTGCCTCATCTTCGAGATCTGGATAGGATTTTGGACAGGGTCATGCATTACGAGCTTCCATTGCATCCCCTTCACAGGTCCCTTGGATACTTGATTCAGGTGCTTCTCACCATATGGCATCTTCTCCAGAGATCTTCTCTTCCATTGAGGCTTCTCATATTCCCCACATTCTCATGGGGAATAACACTGTTATGCCAGTCTACGGGAAAGGTTCTGTATGCATTTAGGATGACACATTCAATGATGTATTGTATGTTCCATCTCTGTCTGCAAGCCTTCTCTCGATTTACCAGATTACACACAATGGATCAGGGAAGATAGTTGATTTCACGCTAGATTCAGTCTTCATTTAGGATAGTGCGATAAGTGGCATTGTTGCTACAGGGACAGTTGATCATTCCACCCATCTCTACACCTTCACACATTTTGGTCCACCATCTCCATTATCAGAGCTCAGCTCTCCTCTTTCGTGAGAGCATCATGTGGTGCAGTCAGGTCACTTGAACCTCTGTGTTGTTCCTAAGACCACTGCTGTGACTGCCACGCCACATCTTGCTGAGGTTCTTTCTCTTTAGCAGGACTCTTCTTCAGCACTGCCAGACCCTCCAGCTCCATTCATCAAGCCACCAGGCATAGTTGTTGAGGATTCTACAGAGGAAACTCTTCTCCTCTCTCATGATAGTGTCAGCACACCCGTCATACCACTTGCATTGGGGATTCCATTTCAGGATCCTCATGTCTTCTCATTTGAGCATCAGCTCGGCCTTCCAATGACACCTCATCTTTCAAGGTCACCTCTTCAGTGCTCACTTCCTTTCACTCCTTTGTATTGGAGTCATGGTGGTTTGTTCATTGATCCAGGGGTTCTTTCATTGTGGGGGGCTTTGGAGCCTCGACCCTCTCTCACGGGGGGGTTGGCAGCACGCATTGTACTTATGTCTTTGAGAGAGTCTCTTGAAGTCATTCTTTTTGTCTTTGCTTGCTTTTTTATCTCTTTTTGGAGAGAATTTTTTCCCATTGGGTTTTCTCCTTTACTCAGGTTTACAGAGATTTCCTTGTATTGGGTACCTGATCAAGCCTTGTTGCTGGGACCCTTTTTTCCTGCTTTCTTAGTTGTGCTAGGTTAGCTTCCTCCTGAGCTACGCTTAAGGGGGGGTGTTAGAGTAATAGATATATTTGACTTTATAATTAAATCATTTTGGTTTAATTAATTAAGTCCTCTATTATTCTATTTCACTTAAGCTTACTCCTTTTAGGTAAATAATAATTAATATTTATATTAATTATTATTCCTCAACCTAGCTTTGTGTGGCTTTAGGGTTTCCATCCTTATAAGCCACTTTTGTAATTATTTGTTCATTCTCTCTTACTACAATTTGAGCTCTGACATTTTTGAGCACAAGAGGGTTTTTCTTTTTTCCATATTTTTGCTTCATTCTTTGTGACAGGTATTGTGCATGCAGCTGGATCTTGGAGTTGAATATGATATTTCATCAGTTTCTACAGTTTTGACCAGTTGGCAAGAAGATTTCTATGAGATAAAAAAAGAGTCATGCTTTAAATAAAGATTGGCTAAGATTGTGGATCACACCAAGATTGAAGAAAATTAAGAAAAAAGAAACAGTGATCAAGCTGAGGAAAGAGCTAAAGATTTCTACGGACACCGAGCAACAAAGCATAACATCACTAAGTAGAAATAAAAGTGGAGCAAAGATATTGAAAAGATATATTGATCAGAATGGTTTAATGAGCTTACGATAGATCTGAAAATCTATAAGTATAAGTTGTATATGTGAATAGATCATACTGTTTTAGTTTAACCATTGATTCAGAAAGTCTCTTAACCAAGCGGGATTTAGAGATCCTTTCTATATTGAGATACATCCCAAGGAGTATCAAAAAGTTTGATCATGAAGATAGCATGAGATGCCAGCTACCATATGAGAAACCAGGGTATGGTCATAGAAGGTAGCATAGAGATGCCCGATATCAAGTGACAAACTAATCTTTTAAATCCTCTAACAAGGTCACACCTAACAATGTGTTTGTAACCTTTAACAATGTTGGCTCTTCACCGAGCTCACTTCAGAAGAGTGAAAATTTTGGATTACCGGTTTCAAGTGGTTTTTCCCTTAACAAGGTTTCCACGGTAAAAATCCATGTGTCAATGTGTTTATGATTCATTACTTTAGTGTTTTGCATTGCACATAACTAATTTGGATTGATCGGTATACACTGAGCTATTTACTATTATTCAGTAAATTGAAACACTGTTATTCGGTAATCATTAAGAATAAGGTTTAACAGAGCACTCCGAGCAGTAGTTATTTGATAAGTATATTTGAAGGCATACATCTTGTAGGACTAAAGATAACTAGAGGCTTATTATTGTGGTACTAAGTTTTTGGGTTGATTAATTAGAATATTTTTTAGGCCACTGATTCACACCCCCCTCTAAGTTATTACTAACAATGAATGTGTATGAAATTGGCTGGGTATATCATTTACTTGTGAAAAATGGCATTTCATCCTTTATGAATATGCAGTGAAGGAGAAGTTATTAGTGGATCTTGAATCACACTTGTTGAAATATTATTCTATGCATATCCTTGAGCTAGAAATGATTGGTCAAAAATATCCTTATTTTATCTCTCGTTACCTTACATCATTGTTGGAAGGTATAGTTAGCAATGTTTATGTGTTATTTTTAAGGTTTACAAGTAGCTGATGATTTTGGGATTCATAACAAGTGTTGTCAATCTCCCTCCTCCCCCAAGCTACAATGGAAATGATAGGTCCACAATAATCTCAAGCAAATTGGAAATATCAGATATATATTGGGCAATGTAAGATGAATGCAAATTTTCATGTATATATTTGTTAAAAGGGTTTATGAGGCTTTTCTTGTGTATAAAGTGATAAATGCTTACCTATTTTAATTTTTAACGAATATTTGGAAAGGTAATTCAAGAATAAGGAAGTTTACATTAGGCAAATCAAATAAAATATAAAATATTATATCTATTTGTTTCCATGGAAAATTAAAGGATTAAATAAGATTATTGAATATATAATGTCTATTGAATTAATCAGAACTATTAAGCATATGAATGCATCTCTTGTATTAACTTAATCATATTTTTCCTATAAAGGTTTTTTTCCTTTTGTCTTTCTTCTAGATCATCTTTAAATAGGTCATTTGTATAATGAAAATTGATTAGGGTGCTAGGTGTGGTGGTGTATACCCCCTGGTATTGGTAGTCTCCTGCCACATAAGGTGTACTACTTGAATTAATTAGAACAATTAAGCATATAAATACATGTCTCTTATTAACTTCATCAAATTATTTCCTATAAAGGTTTTTTTCCTTCTCTCTTTATTCTACATCATCTTGAAATGGGTCATTTGTACAATGACAATTGATTAGGGTGCTAGGTGTGGTGGTGTATACCCCCATGTCTTGGTAGTGTCTTGCCACATAAGGTGTACTACTTGAAATCCTTATCACTTATGAAATCATTTTTTTTTAACATTATCTTCGTGAGCACATGTTGACATGATCTTCCTATGTGTCATTGAACATGGAATTGCTTGTGACAATTACACATGTGTGTTACATTGCAAGTGTAATACTATTTGTTAAAGAAATTAGTTGTTTTTATGGTTAAAATGAGAATTAAATATTTTACAAGATTAAAAAAAGTTAAGACCCCTTGGAGTGGATGATATATAAAAATAATGATAATCATTGCAATATTTGGAATAACTAGAGGAGGGAGGAATATATGTATTTCAAGAATTTATTATTCATAATTATGAAATATGTGTGTAGTTTTTCCCATGTGTATTCCTCTTGGAGATTTGATGCTAATAATAGTTTGATGGACTTGTACTCTACGTTTTGGTCAAAATATTTTCTAGGACATCTATACTCTCACCTTCCCTTTAAAGAAATGTCTCTTTTTCTTCCTTGAATGAGACCATGGGACAAAGGTTAGGGTTAACAATTTAGTATTTTCCTTTTAGTTTTGTTTCCTGTAGATACTTATATTCTTCCTAGTATCCTTGTCAAAATTAACTAAATGATTAAACTATTTAGGTAACCCAATGGGTCTAGTGTATACCACCTAATTAGATAATCTCATACTTTAATTGGTCATTTTCTCTCACACATATAATTAAATAATTTTATAATTTTAAATATCCTATTTTTGCATCACATGAATAAAATAATTGAACAAATTTATTATTTAATTAAGGCTATATTATCTCCACCATTTCCAAGAGTAAAGGAATCACTAAATGCATTTGCCTCTAATATTCTTATGGTTACCCTTTTGAAATTTAAAAAATTCAATTATGAACCTTCATCCTCTCTTTGATCCTAAGAAATTTCTCTCATTCAATTTCAACCATTGATCTTCTAATCTCATCTCCACCATTCATCCTCTCCTAAAATTCTATAAATAAGGGCCACAAGCTCTCATTTTGACAACCCACTTTTATGCTAACTACATCTTATAAAATATGTAACTTTTTGTGAAAAGAGCATTCACATCCCAAATCACTTAGAATAAAGTCATACTCAAAAATATTTTTGATGGTAACATTTTTTTTGTTTAAACTTCATTGTATACACTATTTGAGGTTTGTGATAGTTTAGAATATAAAACTTTTTTTATGGGTAATGGGCTGAAGCCGAGATTTAATTATTATTATTTTTTGTTGATTTAATTATTATTATTTATTAAGATTAAGTAGACTCAAACCCAAGGCCCAGATTAGAGGCTAACAACTTTATCGTTGTGTTGTAGGTTGTTTCCTTAGAATATAAAACTTTTGTTTTTGCATTCATTTCCTAATTTGATTTCAAGTCTATTGCTTACACTTCCTACACAATAATTTAAAAGTAAAATAAATTATATTCATTTTTAAAATCCTACAAAAGATTGTTTTACTCAAAAATGAGTTAAAAAAATATAAATGTAGATATTGATACTTTTATTAAGTGCAATATATTTGATTTTCTCAAATTTAACATTTCATTTCTATTTATTGGATAGTTGATTAAAGTACTTTATTTTATTTCTTAATTGCCCTGAATTATTCTAGTCAAATTTAATATCTTTCTCATATGCATATTAGAAATGATTTTTTTTATAATATTTATTCTAAAAATATGTGAATCCAATATTCTTATAACTTCAAAATAATAGTTTTCTTTAGCAAATGTATCATAAGTTTGTAACAAATATTGAGTTGTCTTGATATATTGCATTTGTAATGGATTTCACCTAAGTTTCATAATATGAAGTAATTATTTTGAGTTGTGGATAACTTCTTGTGTTTAATTATTTCATAATATGTTTTAATGTAGCAAATATATTTTTGGATTTTTATAACATTTAATTATTAAAATTTATTTTTAATTGGATGTGAAAGTATATTGCCTCTATTAAGATGCAAACAAAAATTTCAAGTATAGTTTTAAGATAAATGGTAATGCCCTGTTAAGGAACCCTTGGATTGAAGGGTCAAACTGATGACATTAATTTTCCATTAGTATACAAACAACACTTTCGGTAAGCCTGCACCGAAAGATAGGAAAGAGCAAACCGAAGATCAGATTAAGAGATCACCAAAAGATGACAAAGTATAGAGAAAACCGATGACACAAGTTAGTGTGTAAACTGAAATGCAAGTTACAGTGCAGACCGACAAGACAGATACATTGCAACCGACAGACAAAATTGAAGGACAGTCAAAGCATGACCGATAAACAAAACCGAAAGTTAGTTGCAGCCCACAAAAAGTGGATCTGACTTCCACGTCAGATAAAGAAAGTGTATTCTATTTATAGGATATTTAATTATTTTAAATCCATTTCTTTAGGGACAAGATACATGAATGTAAGTTCTTTAATTAGTCTAACTGATTTAAAACACATAGACTAGGAGATCTAGGTATAAGTTGTAAACCTGATCTTAGAGTTAACATTGTTTTTATCATAACTCGATGAAGTCAATCCATCTATAAATAGATGATGCAATCATTCATTAGGATGTGTGTGTGAAAAAGAAAAAGAGAGAGGAGAAAAAAACGAGCACATCTATGGATTGAATTGAGAGTTTCAAGAACAATAACAGAAAAACAAGGATTTGGTTAGCAGAACCAAGAACAGAGGAAACTAATAATTAGAGGTATTATTCAATCACAGTTAAGGAGATAATATTTTTATGTGAACTACATAGGATCTGTATTAGAAATAGGAGATTGCATTTACTAGGTCAATTTGTAATTTTCTATCATTCTAAAAAGTAGAGAAAAGTGTAAAAATCCTTTCAAGGAAGGTGGATTTAACAGTCCAACATCAAATCTCTTAATTGAGTGCACACTTAACAGTGTTGCTAAAGCTCTTAACAGAGTAGACTTTAACAAGTCTCTACTGATACTCCTAACAGGGTAGATAATCAGAAGTGATCAAATTATAAGCCTTAACCTGCTCCCTTCCAATCTACAGATAGTGAAGTTTTGTGGGTGCCATCCCCACCGCAGTTTTTACTTCCTAACAGGAGTTTTTTGCGATATCATATCTTGTGTTGTGTGTCAATTACTTTCATGAATGGTTCTATGAATGATTCACATAATTATTAATGTTATGAAATATAACTCACATCAAGATAGTTTAGATCAGATTGAATGGACATGCAATTGATTACAAGGTTAAATGATTAAAGGATTCAAAAAGTTTTAGAGTTGATTCACCCCTCCCCTCTTAGTATGTACTTCCTATTAATCCCAACAATTGGTATCATAGTTAAGTCTCTTCTTGGAAAGCTTAAAGGCTTAAGAGCAAAGATCATACAATGGAGAAGTAAAAACTTGATAAAAATATTGAGAACAAAAATCTTGAAATTCAAATGTTCTATGAATGGTATAAAGAAGCTAGAATCAACATGAGACAGTTGCTGGATGAAAGAAAGAATATGGCATCTTTCCATAATGAGACAAATTATTAGGAGGAAGAGATACCCAATTTCTTTGAATCTTCAGGATCAAATACAAGTAAAGCATCAGATACATCAGAAGAAAGCATCACAAGCCTAACTGAAATCAATCTACATCTGGTTGGACAAGTTAAATCTCTACAAATCGGTCAAGAGACACAGATGCTAAGAATGATTGATGTCATGAACAATGCTAGACAGGGAGAACAAGAAAGAACACTAGCTATTGATGATAGAAGAAAGATCACTGAAAAGCTACAATAAAAAGAGTCTGAAATAAAAAGAATTACAGAGCATCACCATGAGATAAAAAATCAGATTGTTCTTATGAGTCAAGAGGCAAACAGACTAAATGTTGAGCTCATTGAAAGAATAGAAGCTATCAGTGAACTGAGGGATGAAAATGAAAAGCTAAAACATGAATTAATAATACAACAACATCATAATGAAATTATTAAAAAGGATAAAGAAAGCAATAAAAGAATGGATGATTTTCTTGAGGGTCAACGAAGAGTCAACAACAACAACGGTCTAGGCTTTACCGAAAATGGAGAATCTTCAAATCAATCCAACCCAAGGAATGTCTATGAAAATCCAAGACCAAGAAAGCTTACATGCAATCACTGTGGAAAGCAAGGACATACATCAAATGTATGCAGAGGCAAAATGAAAGGTATTCCTAAATCTACATCTTCATTCATAGGATTTTGTTATAAAAGTTACAAGAAAGTTCATAAAGCTTATGAATGTAAGTCTGAGATGAAGCAACCAAAGAAGGAAACCTACATGGACAAATACTGTCCTACATGAAAAATAAATGGGCACACAACTCTTGAATTCTAGAAAAATAAAAGCTAATCATGGAAGCCTAAAGGTCGAGAAGCTCCCTATCAACCAAAGAGAATAAATAATTAGTATGTATGGGACTACAACACTTGGACAAATTGTACAACATGTGGTCACATTGATGCAAACTATATGAAACTATGGACTAGAAAATCTAGAGGTTGGACAAACCCCAGAATGGCATCCTTACACTGTCATAAAGTTGGTCATCTCAAGAAAGACTGTAGAGACTGAATCAAAGAGACATGCATATATCCCAATGGAAACACCATTGAAGATATTCGGAGGGCTAGAGACAAAATGTGGAGAAAATCTTCAAGTAATGATGAAGCTGGAACAAGCAATACAAATGGTGATACCCCATCCAATGGATCCAATGACAACACCAACCCCACCTAAGTAGAACAAGTAAGTATGGAACTGCATTACCCCAAGCTATTACCTTACATCAGTTCCATAATATGTTGATATAATTCCAAACTAGCATAAGAAAGGTGCATTATGGCTGTACTTGTTGAAATATGTGATAACTATGCTTTCGGGCATATATACTGAAAACCATCAGTATACACTCTAAGTAAAGACTGACTACATTTACCAAGATGCATCGGTTAAAAGAAAAATGTGCTAGTATAGACCGAGCTACATCGATAAAAAAGCACATGAATAAAGTCGTCAGTAATACCGAAACCTATTGGTAAAAGAAAAGTAAACATTGACTGCTCTAAAACATTGTAAGTGTCACCAATGGAAGTAAAGTCTTCACCAATGAACTCAGTCTTCATACACTGACGAGTTGGTAAGCATTTATGGCATGCATTTTAGGGAAATGGCTATAAATAGGGCATTGAAATGACTCATTTATCATGACACCCAGAGCAGAGCGACAAAAGGTGATTTTTGAGCAGAAAGAAACCAAGCTACAAAGCGATCACAACTTGACCTCCAGCACTTCAAACCAGTTCAGAGATCTTTGCAAGCACAAACAGTAAGTTCTTTGAAGATGACAACTCTGTCTTTTATGCATTACATAGAAGCCCTAATTTTATAAAAAATGGCATCGACTTCATGAACCATGAAATCTAAGAATGCAAAGAGAGATGAGTTCAAGCTCATCAAGAACACGACATGTGAGGAACCTAATTATAAGATCCATCCGAAGGTTGCCTCATAACCCGATGATGCTGGTGCACTTTCACGCATTCTAGCTAGGGTTTTTCTGGTTGAAGATGTTCGATCCTTCATATACTGCAAGATTGTTGAGATTGGAACGTCAGAAGTGGAAGAAGCTTACAAGAAACTTGTAATGATGATGGAAAACTTAAGGAATAACACAAACACATTGAGGTGAAAGGTCTCACCTATGCCCTAATGTTTCTGAAGGTCTTCAAAACTGATTGGATAAGGTTAATGCTGAGTAGAATGCATAACAACAAGTTATGGTTAGATGAACCGAAGGCAATCACCAGAGATATCATCCATGCGGTCATCGGTTACCCCATAACTGATAAAGTAAAGGCCACCAAAGGCAAAGATTGAAAAAAATGATAGGAGCTAAATGGGATGGCCAAGGATTTAAGGTAACAACAATAACTGATGATGAGATTAAGTTTGGTGCATGTGTTTTGGGTTACAAATTCTTCCAGGCTAGCAGAATAAACAACATAGCATCAGGTGCAGTGGACATAGCCTACAAAATTGTAAAGAAGGGTACACAGTTGGACTTATTTGAGCTACTCTTGAATCAGTTGAAGGACAACCTAAAGACCATCAGGAATGCTAAGTCAAACACTTGTAAGTTTTTCTCACTAATAATGTGTATATTCTTCTATTTTTAGGAAAAGTTCCCATCGGTAGGAGATGTGAAATGGGACAGCACTAAACTGGTCACCATGCAAATCAATGAGCACATAGCTGCAATAGGAGATAACTTTGAAACAGTCATGGATGAATACTTCAATGTATTAAAAGACCAAATGAAAAAGAGGGTAAGAATCCCCGAGCAACTCATTGAGTAATATAAGGATGAGATATGCTTCATGGTTGACACAGATAATACTTACATCAAACCTATTGTAGCAAGGACAACATGGTTACAACCATTGGAATATGAGATCAACATTGATCTTGCAACAAAGGCAATTGATGCCTTAATAAATGAACTACTAGACAAAAAGAAACCAAGGTTTGGCACATATGAAGAGGCCAAGACACGAATTAAATTAGGCCTAATTGTCAAGAATATATTAAAAAAGAAAGAAAATATGGTAAAGAATCTCAAGAAGATTCTCTTAGTAACCAAGGAAGAATCTAAGGAAATTGAAGAAGCTGAACAAGAGGAGGAAGTTGAAGAAAAGTTATCTGTCCGTAAAGATGGAGAAAAGAATGACTCTGAGGAATCTAAGAATCCAAGGACAATAGTTGCTTCAAGGACTAGAAGCCAAACATCCAAATAATCTACTCCTTCACCTCTGAAGAAAGGAAAAGTAAGGACTTACAAGAGGAAAGCCCCCACACCAAAAAGAGGACAAAACAAGAAGGGAAGGAAATTCATCAAAACCCGAGAGGACATAGAAGACACCAAGCAAGAAGAAGCCATAGAGGCTGAAAATGTCAAGGTAAAATAACATGACACTATTGATGATATTTGTGTTTATATTGCAAATTCTGGATCTATTATAGATCCACACGTTAGAAAATGGAAGAAACTAAATCAAAATGATCAAAATAAAGTTGAGGAAGCCATGATATCTAAAATGTACAACTTCAAATATGTACCAATGCAATTTGAAGGAAGCTATGTACTAAGGGAACTCTTGGATAGATTATCCTCCCGTTGGACATTTGCATTAAAGAATGAAAAAGAAATTAGAGAGAGAGAGAGAGAGTACTTGTGTCTTTAATGCCACATGAATCTAAGAAGGTAGAGATAGATGAGATGATGGAGAAACACAGCAAGGAATTCTCACCAAAACTGAGGGCATATAAGTTTCTTGAAGGCAAGTTAATTGAACTTGAAAAGGAAAGCCACAAGAAATGGTGCAAAATCATGAATAGACCTATTGAGGAGGTAAGCCCCGACAAAGATCTTCAACAAAAAGATGTTGACAAGGCAACTCAAAATATCACTTTAATTGAGTTAGATAAAGAAGAAGATGATACAATAGGGAACAAGACTGCAGATGTTGCAGATGAAATATGGGATGATACCATAAATGAAAACATTGTGGATACTTATGTCATCGACATTACCGATGACCCAACAGATGAAATCAATAAGGATGAAGATGTCACTGTTGCAAAAGACACAACCGATGCATAGGACACATGAATTGATACTGCACAGGTGAATATTCTAGACAACATGCCTATATTGATACAAGCTATCAATATCATGCAAGAAACAAGCAAAACACCTGAGAAAGATACTCCAAAGGATGTAGGAGAAGAAGCTAACAAAGACAACATTGATGGTCAGCAAGACATTGGAGATACTCAAGATGTAACCGACACTAACAAGGTTATTGAAGGAGATAAGGTCAAAGATGCAGAGGCTCAAGACAAGAATGAAGAAACCAAGACTGATGATGCAAAGGACACCAATGAAGGAGACAAATTGAAAGATGGTACTCCTGAGAAAATAGACAAGAGGGATACCGACGATGCTAAAGTGAATGTGGAGATGCTTATAGACACTCGACAAGATGAAATCAATGCCAAGCATCAGAATGAAGCACAACAGGTCACATCATCAAGCACAATAGAAAAGGCTAAGAAATTGGCAATGGTATTACATTCTACTGAGTCACAAAAGAAGAAGAAGAAAACAAAGAAGAACAAGTTAGAGGTTACACTAGATGAAATCATTGAAATACCAAAGTGTGACCCCTCTACACTTGACATGGATGCATTACAAGAATATGGAGAGATATGCCAGAGGAAGGCATTGCAAGAAAAGATGAAGAAACAACACAGGGACTCAATGGTACTGGAGAAAACATGGGATATACTACAACAAATAGTGCCCAATATTGACATTGATCAAAAAAAGCCTATACTTGATCAACTGGCTACCCTCACCAATGCAATCATAACTCAGAACATTGATGTTGAAAAGGAAATTGAGGAGAGAGCCAAAATGAAGTACCAACAAAAGCTAATAGAGAACATCAGCCAAGAAGTGGCAGTGAATAAGGTAAAGCTATAAGAATTCATATATGAATTAGACCCCATCATATCTAAAGCTATAACCTTAATTCAAAAGCTGAGGACAATAGAAAAGTTCACTAAAGAAAATAGTGACAATATAGCAAAGCTAGATGCAGATCTAGCAAACAATGCAAGAAGCCTAACCACAGATGGAGACAAAGCAGTCAAACTGCATTATGGGAAAATAATTGAGGTAAAAAGTTTAAGGCAAGAGCTATGGGAAGAAGAGACACATTTCAGAGAAGAAGTAGCCGAGCTACAAGCTCAACTTCTGCCAAATCTTACACTGCTCCAACAACATATCAGTTCTGCAAGGCAATTGATAAGAACTCCTAAGATGTTTGTAGCAGACATCATCTATGATATGCATTCAAAGATCACACTTGAGCTCATGGCTCTGGAGAAACTCAAAGAGAAATGGGAGAAAATGATGGAGGACATGAAGTCTTCACATTCCCATATTTTTTATAAGCTCTAAGGTAAATACCTTTTCCCTTAATATCAAATAAAGGGGGAAATGATATAAGTACAAAATAGAAAGGGAAAATGTTATGTACATTCATTCAGATGGGAAAACGGTAGATATGTATATATATATGTATGTTCATAAAGGGAAAATGTTATGTAGAAGGAAACAATATCACATGTACAGATATACCGGCATATACATTGGGGGAGTCATTAAATGACTAAGGATTATATATGTTGTATATACTTAACATTTTGTTAGTATTTTGCACATATCAGTTTTTTTTATACTAATGTCAAAGGGGGAGATTGATGACATTAATTTTCCAT
>MU225171.1:2074423-2104666 GCA_018584345.1 Thuja plicata | reverse complement strand
TATACTAATGTCAAAGGGGGAGATTGATGACATTAATTTTCCATTAGTATACAAACAACACTTTCGGTAAGCCTACACCAAAAGATAGGAAAGAGAAAACCGAAGATCAGATTAAGAGATCACCAAAAGATGACTAAGTACAGAGAAAACCGATGACACAAGTCAGTGTGTAAACCAAAAATGCAAGTTACAGTGCAGACCGACAAGACAGATACAGTGCAACCGACAGACAAAATTGAAGGACAGTCAAAGCATGACCGACAAACAGAACTGAAAGTCAGTAGCAGCCCACAAAAAGTGGATCTGACTTCCACGTCAGATAAAGCAAGTGTATTTTATTTATAGGATATTTAATTGTTTTAAATCCTTTTCTTTAGGGACAGGATATGTGAATGTAAGTGCTTTAATTAGTCTAACTAATTTAAAACACATAGACTAGGAGATCTAGGTATAAGTTTTAAACCTGATCTTAGAGTTAACATTGTTTTTATCATAACACGATGAAGTCAATCCATCTATAAATAGATGATGCAATCATTCATTAGAATTTGTGTGTGTGAAAAAGAAAAAGAGAGAGGAGAACAGAACGAGAAAATCTATGGATTGAATTGAGAGTTTCAAGAACAAGAATAGAAAAAGAAGGATTTGGTTAGCAGAACCAAGAACAAAGGAAACCGATAATGAGAGGTATTATTAAATCACAGTTAAGGTGATAATATTTTTATGTGAACTACATAGCATCTATATCAGCAATAGGAGATTTCATTTACCAGGTCAATTTTTAATTTGGTATCATTCTAACAAGTGGAGCAAAGTGTAAAAATCCTTTCAAGAAAGGTCGATTTAACAGTCCAACATCAAATCTCTTAACCGAGTGCACACTTAGCAGTGTTGCTAAAGCTCTTAACAGAGTAGACTTTAACAGGTCTCCATAGATACTCCTAACAGGGTAGATCATCAGAAGTGATCAAATTGTAAGCCTTAACTGGCTCCCTTCCAATCTGCAGATAGTGAATTTTTATGGGTGCCATCCCCACCGCAGTTTTTACTTCCTAACAAGAGTTTTCTATGATATCATATCTTGTGTTGTGTGTCAATTAATTTCATGAATGGTTCTATGAATGATTCACATACTTATTAATGTTATGAATTGATATAACTCACATCAAGATAGTTTAGATCAGATTGAATGGACATGCAATTGATTACAAGGTTAAATGATTAAAGGATTCAAAAAGTTTTAGAGGTACTGATTCACAACTCCCGTCTCAGTACATACTTCCCATTAATCCCAACACAAACATGTATTAATATTTTTTTTTGACAATAATAATATCATCAACGACATAAGTGCATCATCCAAACACCAAAGAAACTTAGACAATAAAGAACATGTAATGGTCGTCACACTATCAAACACAAGTGAAAGTGAAACAAGTACTTCAAAGCTCAACTAGAATGACACATTCACACTCTATGATTGCATCTTGAAAACCCAAACAACACACCATGAACTTCAAGGAACCAAGCCAATCAATGACATAATGCTTTCGAAGGAGGAGAATCAATCAATCTTCAAAAACCAACCACAATAGGCTCATTTTAAAACCCAAATGAGAAGTGAGTTAAACTAAGTCAAAACATTACATCAAACAAGAAGTGAATATATAAAAATGCTCCCAAGAACACAAGGAATCCAAATCTATGGTCCATTTCTACACAAACCCAAGGGAACTAAAAACTATCATAAATGCACAAAAACACAGACATGTGCACAAATTACCAATAATTATTGCACCAAAAAGAAGGATTAATGTATAGAAATAGGTACATATGCATAGGGGCAATAGATGTTTACGCAGATCTACCCAAAAATGTCAAAATTACATAAATTCAAGTGCCAACACCAGTGTACAGCCTAATAAATGATTCCTCCACACTGGGGAGTACCAAATACACTATATCAAGGTCAATTACACTAAATCATATCTATAAAAATCATATTAAAAAACACCATATCTAAAAGTACAACATGAGCATATAAGTACTAAAAAAGGAAAGAGAAAAGGATAGAGAAGTGTTCCACAAAAAAATCTATCTCTCAATCTTGTTTTTCACTTGTATGTCGGTCCCCAACAGTGGATGGTCACACCACATGGCCATGTGGAACCCTCAGGCCCACCCCACCATGTTCATGAATGTAGGAACACAACCTAGACAAGGAAGCAACCTTAAAATGGAATGCAAGTATACACTCATTCCAATCAATGACTACAAATTCAGATAATCATGAATAACATGGAGATCACTCAACATTTAGATAACATCCATAATGTTATACCAAGACAACACAACCACAGTACCTAGGTGCTACTCACTTCTACTGGACCTAAATGTTGGAGTACCAAACATAAGGAGTATCACTACTCACATGGGTCAATTATGACATCTGGGGATTCACTAACTCTAGCTACCCACAAAGGTCAATTCTAACATCCGCAGATCCACTAGTACCACCTACCCTCATAGGTCAATTCTAAAATATTAATATTTAATGGTATTCACTACCCGCATAATTCAATAATGACATCTGGGGATTTTGTGGTTTCTACTACCCACACAGGTCAATACTGACATCTGAGGTTTCCAATCATCTTGTTAATGTTAAACCCATTCATTTTATTATTTTTTAATTTTTAAGTACTCCTAGACATGTTAAATATGACCAATTGTGAGTCAGGGCACATGTGATTAGCTACTCCCCATACCTACTCAAGGCACCTAGTCCTAAGGTTCAACTTCACATTGAAGGAGACAATGACATCAAGGTTCACCCACTCGATTTACACTAAGGATGTGAATATCAAGCTTTTTTCACTTGGTCTACACAAGGGACATGAGTAACAATGGCTTGTATACTCAATCTACACCAAGGAAATGGATGAAAAATCATCAAAAGCAATCTCAAGCAATAACCAAAGGGATATCAAGTCCAAAATACTAAAGGTATAAAATTGAGTATACACACATAAGGTGAACATCACAATTTTATTAATTGGGAAATTTGATAAGAGAAAAAATTACAATATAATCTAATGGAATCTATCAAACATCTCACTAATATACGAGGATGAATAACAAAGCCCCAAAAGTAGAAAAAACCCCAATTTTCAGAAATAATCGGCTAGGCACACGAGCCATAAAATCAACACAAAACCCAAAGTTTGGATCACGATAATAAGTAATAGGAATATCCTCAATTAATTATGACCATACGATCCCATCAAAATCATGGAATACAACCAAGGATAACAGTTAAATCAAACCAAACATGGCGACAGACAAAACTAGAGATCACACAAATCGAGGCACTCACAAAATACCCCAAAATCAACCTCAAAATCTCATGATTTTGAAAAAGACCCATTGGTTCTAATATTACCAACATCCAAAAAATGCAATAAAAATTTAATTCCAACATCATGGGAGAACAAATAGTCTAACGACGATAAATTTACATTTAAAAACTAACATACTTACACATGACTAATCAGGCATCAAACTTGATAGAAAATGTGAGGAAATCATAGATAAATATCTTTCTACTATATTATAAACAAGAAACAATCAAGAAAGTTGAGAAACAAATTAGAAATGAGAGTCCCTACCTCAAAAACTAGGTGAAAACTGAAATGAAGAGAAAATAATTAACGCTCGACATACGCAGACAAAATTATTGAAAAACCATAGAAATACCACCATAGTTCCAATGACCCGCTACCCACAAAGATTAGATGCTCGAATAATTCCCAACAAGCAAAGAGTGAATTTATCCAAAGAGGATGGAGAAAATTCTCAAAAACCAAAATAGAGAAGTGAGTAAAAAACCTCCACTTCAAAAATATAAAGAGCTTTTTGAAAAAGGCAATTTCCCTATTTAAATAACTCATTATAATTGTAATCACTTAAAAACAAAATTAAACTTCCCAAAATCCAATAAGTTAATTAAATAATTTTCAATAATAGCACTACACCCAAGTCACATTTGTCGGCAATTTAAATGATCAGCAATAAAAGATATCAGTCAGGATATAATATAGATGAGATTGCGACATATCACCTAGGATGCATAAATAGATACTGGTCCATAACAATATGCAATGAAATCTTGTCTTTCACCTACATGACAATTGAAGGGAAATAATACAAATCAGATACATTGTTCCTTTCAGGCATAATATTGGCTAAATATGCAAAACAACCAATGTGACTATCTCATGTAACCACTATCAAGAATAAGACACACTCAAACCTACAACTCAGGTAGAGTTGATGTCTGGTACCTGTTCTCTGAAACACGTGCACATCAAGTGTAGTTACTCGCAATACAAATAGTCGAAGCACATGTATAAATAATCTAAAATGCAACCAATGAAAGGATGCTTTAGCAACATAATTATTTGTATGTATTTGAATGTTATGAAGTTGTTCCTTTCATATTTAATCCTCAATATGCATCATAATTAAATTAATTCTTTAAATTAAAGCATTTAAATAACATTTGAACATATATCACTGAAAACCCCAAATAATATACCCACAACATGGTAAGGTATAATATCACAGATAATCAGTAATAACATCATGATAACATATATAATGACCCCCAGTCCAGATAACATCTAAACATGACTAACAATCAAAATCCAATAGCCAGTGGCACATACATCAATGAAACCATCAAATCACATCATAAGCCATTTAATCATAAATATCTCATAAGTCATATAAATAAAATGTCATCATACAACATCATGTCACAACTTCACATAGTCATCATGCACATGTGATCATCACTGAATCACAATCATAAACTACGTCTACACATGGTAATGACATCAAACTAACAATAGAATGTATAACAATCAGGTGCATCTCACACTACCAATATAAATCATAACATGAGAATAGTCAACGAATAACATAAAAGAATCAAGCACAAATCCAAAAACCAAGAACACAATGAGTCCAAATAAATCACCAAATAGCCTCAAAAGGTCTAGCATTCTGAAACATGTATGCAACAAGCCACAACACACTGGTTCTCACAACTAGGCATAAGGACAAAAGCATCTTCCCAATGCACAACTTAATCCAAATCATCACGAAAGCACCAATGCCACACATGCCTAACATGATCATAAAATACAAGCATATATCCATCAAAGCATACAAGGGGCTCAACCAATCACATAAAGCAATAATGAATCATCTAGAGTTAAAACAAGTTATCACAAAGAGATCTCATCCAACTACACAGAGGGACCACCACAAACATATTGTTGAAACTACATCCATACAGATGTCATGCAGGAAGCAAACATAAGAGGGACTACATAAATTGTGAGACTCCATAACAAATTCATTTTTCTTCTTTTAAATATTTTACAAATAAACATATAATGAGTAGTTCATCTTTGAAGTATTTTGCAAACAATGATTTTGCAATAGTTTTTAATTTGTGAATATATGAGAAATTATGCAACATTTACCCATGAAGTGTGACACTACACTCTTAGAATCACATAATCATTTTGTTTGGTTTGAATTGTCGTGACCAAAACTATTTAACAACTTGATGTTTTTATGTAGATGCACCTTTTTTCTACTTATGAACAAACTTCTATGTATTTGAGAGTCAATGAATTGCAAATGATAAACAAAGGTTCATCTAATTTCTATATATATTTGTTTTGAGTTATTGCTTATATAATTTATCTTTGTGTTTTCCTTAATGTCATGAATATTAAATATATTAATATATTTATTATTATGGTTTCTTTGTATTTAACTTTTTCCACATGATGTAGAGATAGAGACAAGTTTAATATGATTTTTTTTTAAATTGATATATTTGTCCTATAATTTTGCAGTATAAAATATATATTTAAAATAATAAAGAATTGATTTATTTATGATTAATATCAATTCAATCAACGTTTGTTATCTTTGGAAATAATCATTAAATTGATGAATCATAATATCTTCATAGTGTTTTTCCTCCTTCCAATCATTAAAAAAATAATAGAATATCACATCCAAGGAATTTTAAAAAAATAAGAAAGCGTTATCCAACAATCAATAATTAGAAATAATTTTAGTCCTCATTACATTTAATGTTATTACTCTTAAAAATATAAACATTTGTGTCTATGAACCCTTTGATATCACCTTTAAGTTCTATTATACTATAAAAATATGTGTATCAATCATTTAACATCACATTTATCATGAGGAATGAGCCAGCATCCTTATGTCTAAGAGGCTGGGGGGTAAAAATTAGTGGTTATGGGGGGCAGTTTTTTGGTTGTTTGCTATGGTTCGAGCCCTTGGGGCTTTGGTACTTTTAAAACTTTTAATATTCATTACTGTTTAAAGTTTAGCCCTATGTGGCATATGTTGTTGAACATTACCGTTAATTTTCGTACTCACAAGGACTGGTTTACTTCTACTAGATGGTGGTTAAGCTCCTTTTTTGTTTATGTTTTTTTATAGAGGCATGCATGGATATTGTTTACTTCTCTTCTCTCTAGATTTTGTTAATGTTCTATTAATGTGCTTCTAGAGTTTGTTTCACATTTATATGTGATTACCAATACACAACATGCATGTTACCATAAAATCATACTCTAATATACTTGAACAACACTTTCTACTCCAACCTAATAAATACCAAGTACCCTTACTCTCCAAACTTTGTAATAAGAAGGGAAAGAGGCTTTGTCCTAGAAATGACCTATCCAAATTATACACTAGAATTCATTAAATCTCTCAACTACCAATTTGAAATTGAAGTAAACTAATAATCACCTAAAAATATAAATAGACCATCCAATACTCCACCCATACCCTCAACTACCAATTTAAAATCTAGATAAACCAAATAAACCATCAAATACTCTACCCATACCCTCAACTACCAATTTAAAAATTAGATAAACCAAAAGAATTGTCCAATTCTATAATGAAAAAAAAAAAAAAAAACCTTTATCCTAAAAATGAGCAATCCAAATTTTAGATTAACACTTCAAAGAAACCTCAACTACCAATTTAAAATCAAAATAAACCAAAATCTCCTTAAAAAAATTAGTAAACCATGAGATACTTCACCAAAACCCTCAACTACCCATCTAAGATCTAGGTAAACCAATAAAATTGGCTTAAGAGTAGATAGGCTAATTCTATGTCTTTCTATAACACCTCCTTGTTAAGAAGAGTAAGTGGTGTAATGAAAGAGATAGATAAGATAAGCATGAGGTGAGGTGGACCTACCCTCAACTATGTTATATCCTTTGCTTACATATGCATGAGCTGATTTGATACTCTCAAAGTGCTACTTATACACAAATAACTGTGCTTGATAATAGCATAGTTGACTCAAACTGCCCACGATGTTATGATGCTCTCATGATAAATTTTGAAAGTATCTTTTTCCATAATTATTTATTGAAGTGCGTTTCTCTATGCTTTTTTAATGGTCTTTATCTTATGTAGTAGTTTTTATTGGGAAGTTAGGTCTTATAGTTATATAAGAAAATTTTAATAAAAGAATGCAAAAAATAGGTTTAAGTTATCATTTAAAAAATTATATTAAAAATATTTAAATAATTATTTAGATAGTTTAATAAGGGTTTGTTTTGATATTAATTTTTACTATTTATTGTAAAGTTTTTAAATTTGATAAAATGGGTATTTTCCTATCAACATTTTAATCATATTTTATGATTTATTATAAGAATTTATTCCCTTTTTCTTCTTTACTTAGTTTTATTCTTCTTTTTTCTTTTTTACTTCATTTTATTAGCTCCTAATTAACTTTTAGTCTTTTTTTTTAAAATTCTGAGTGAGCTCCTACTTGATTCAGTGGAAGTATCAAGTTTTAATTCCTATCTACTTATGTATATTCAACTTTTATTATTATAATTTCAGACTTAATGCTTTTTTTTTTCTTTTTTCTTTTTTAAAAAAACTTCTCTTTTTTTCTTTTTTACCTAATTTTGTTTCAATGATAGATCATGAATACCATCCCAATTATTATTAAATAAATGTTGTATACAATCAAATCCCAAAACTATGAATTAACATTGTTTTATAAAATTTATTTAAAAAACAAATTCATAACAAAATTTATTATAAAACTTTTAAAAATATCACCAATACTTTAAAGATAAAATTATTAATCTTCTCTCCCTTAGAAGTGGATATTTGTTGAGCTACCTAACTCTTCAATATGGATGGATTTGTTTTTTTTAGTGATGGACAACCTTTTAAAAACCACTTCAAAATGTGACTAAATTCATGTAATTAGTGAAGATGAACAATTGATTGTGCCATTTTTTTTGTTTTTATGACCATTTTATCTAAATTCATGTATTTGGTGAAGATGAACAATTGATTGTGCCATTTTTTTTTGTTTTTATGACCATTTTATTCCGTTATGCATTAATGATGGGATAGCAAGGAAATGAATGGGTGGTGCTCAGCATTTATGCACTCACTTTCTCTTTGGAAAGACATTGATGGATTCTATGTACGGCCTTACTGCTATATATCATTTCATAATGTCCATTCAAATGGAAAACGGAGATAAGCTCGAGGAATCTTCAAGAAAAAATTATTAAAAAGAATGATAGAATATATTTGTTGCTTAGTAAATAGTAGACTCTTAAATAATGGAGTTGGTAGCAAGTAATAGATAACAAAACAAGTATTTTAGATGTTTTATATAGCATTTTGTCTTTATTTGAATTATTTAATTTATCAAATAATTATTTATAATGTTAGGAGGTGAATTATAAGTATGTATATCATTTTGTTCATGGATATTTTTTTTCAAGAATAGATTTTGATAGTGTGTTGGTAGTTAGAAATAAAAGTATTAGTTATTCTTAATAAAAAGTTGAATGGAAAAAAGTTATGGTTAATCTTTCTATTTAAATTGTAATTTGTTTGTTTAATTAAAAAATATTTATAATTTATATTATATTTTACAGTATTTTTAATTTTTAAATATATGTTATGTTGGCATTACATTATACATATGTTTATTTTATCTAAGAGATTGAATGGAGTTGGTTGTTATGATTTTTCATTTGGGGTGTTTTGGAGGAGATCCTATTTGACATATCATTGCTTCTTTGAGGTGTTGGTAAATGAATAGGTTATGGCTTACAAGTTTTTGTGGTTTCTTCCATGAGATTCACGATTATATGATTTGGGAGGATGGTGACATGTTTTGAGAGAGTATGCAGCTATTTGAGTTGCATGTGTGGATCATTGTGATTATTCTTGGTACATCATATTTTATTTACTTATCACACCTTGATATGAGTGTTGATTGGTAGACTTGATTTTCCTTGCGCTTATTTAAGATGTGATATTACCCATGCAGTGGGAGTTCTTGAATATGTATGTACTTCATTGACAAGTTTCATATAGGGATCTTGATTGTTATTTATGGGTTGATATGATGTTTTCATGAGTTTGTTGATGTTCTTTATGCCTAGGAGGTATGGATGGTTGGATTTATTGGCATGTGTTATGGATGTCATTTCCAATCATGTAGGTTTTTACCTTATGACACTAGCTTAAGGCCTTTGTTATCACACTAGATTTTGTGTGTGTATTCTTGGATTGGTGCATCTTCACCTTGGCTTGTTCCTTTTCTTCCATAGGTCGTATGTTGGAGGATGGGAAGAGTTCTTTCTTGAGATGGTGGTCACTTTGGTTTTATTGCAAGTATCTTGATAGAGCATGAGAACACAATGGAGATTTATGTGGTTTCATGTATGGCTATGATGGTGCATTTCATTGATTGACCCTTATGCAATGCATACGACAAATGGGAAATTATTGGGACAATATGTTGTAGACCTTGCATAAAGTTTATAATATATTATTTAATATTATGCATGTGGTGCACCTAGGGCAACCTAGAAGGACATATATCACTAGGAATCAGGGCCACTTTATGTGTTGTATTGTAACCTTGGGAAATATATTTGATGTGGTTGTCACATTGGGATACTTATTTAGTATTGAGGTGCAAGCTTACAATGCTCTTCAACCATTTTAGGACTTATGCACAAGAATGATATCCCTCTCTCTGATTGAGCCGAACAATGTATCAGGTACCATATGACAATCATGCCCAATTTAGGAAGTAGAATACTAAACAAAATAATGAGAATGATTGGAGGACACATTCACGTGCTCATAAGGGAGATTTTGAACATGAATGCATCTTGAAAATGAGTCATCTTTATGCTTCTAGAGTTTTAAAATAGGGGTTTCCTCTGCATGTTACTCATGATGGAATAATCAATCTATACGTAGGGGCTTTGGACATTCGAGGAATCTACCGATGATAGGGTTTTTCCAACAAGTTTGGGAATGATTATGTTCCCAGCTCCTTTAGTGATGGGAAGAGTTTTTCTCATGTTTGTGGGAAGGTGTGACTAGGGCAGGGTGGAGAGGTTAGAGGGAGGATGAATAGCATTGTGCACTCGAGAAAGATGTGCATAGATTCACTTGAAGAAAGGACCACAATGTGTTTGGATGAAGACATTGGGAAAGAGCTGGCAGAAAGTGAAAAGATATTTTTGGAGCTAGGTCATATTGAAATATTTAAGGGCTTCTGAACGAGCCTTGGTGAGATGCAAAAATGGATCACCAATTTCTGGATCCCCATTCTGGAAGGGGATATTCAGATCTATCCTAGGGCACATAGCTTTTATGTGGTTGTTTTTGTTCATGAGTTTATGAATTTAATTGTGTAAAAAATTTATCATCAACATTTTGGATCACACTATAAAGTTTACACAATCAAATCCCAAAATTCTCATGAATTTTTAGATGGATTGTGGAAATCTGATAGCTCTGGTTATTTTTGACAATTAGCAAGATAGAAAGAAAGTATTGTGTGAATATTAGTGGAGCTAGGAGGACAAATACTTCCTATTATTGAAACTGTGGTATTCATATTTTAATCATGCCAGTGAATCTTTTGAAAAGATACCAATGTGGGTAATACTCCCTAACTTACTATTGCATTTTGCGTTGAATCTTTTTTTGAGTCTATTGGTGATATCCTAGGAGAATTATTAGGGGAAAATGTGGGTTCCCTTTATTTTCTTCATGCTACCTATGCTCACATTATTGTTGAGATGGACAAGAAGAAGGCTCATCTTACAAATTTGTGTTTAAAATATACAAATGGTAGTTGGTTGCACTCAGTGGATTATGAAGGTATATCATTCAAATGTAGGCACTTCTTTCAAACATGCCATGTGGTTGCACACTTTGTCAAAAGGAACATTCAAAAATAGGCAACATGGTGGAAGTAGGTAAATCCTTATCTATATTTGGTGAAGATTATTTAGAGACTATCAAGGATAAGGGAGCTACATCGAGTGAGAAGGATAAGGTTCCTAAAGACACAAATACCTTGGAAGGGGGTAAGGTAATGATGGTTAGTAGTGTTAATGTTGTTGGTTGTTCTATGAGTTTTAAAGAGGGTAAACTAGCTTGTTCACAAAGTTTAGATTTGAAGAAAAGATCCCTTTCAAACCCGATAACTTCAATTGGAATGGAATCAGTGATAAATGTCAATAGTGGTGTCGATGGTAGACATGGTGGCGTAGGAAAGCCTCAAGGGAGTGCTCATGTTATTTTGGGAAGGCGGTGATTTCCTTTGAGGATGCATTATCATGGAAGAAGGATGTAGCTAAGATGGAGGGGGGGTGGGAAGTTTTCATAGGAAAGAGGGACAAGAAGACAAATAAGGATGGCACCTTTGACATGCTCCTCCATTCGTATACTAAAGGTGGGGCCAATAGAAATAGTTAATGTATAGATATGTTAATGGGTCTCTGCTATGGGGTGTTATAATCATTTGGGGAGGTGGATCCCTACTTATAGCCACTCCTAGTTCAAGCCAACAAAAAAATTCTGATCTCAATAAAATGGGTGTAGAATCATTAGTTTTCTTTTACCGATTAAAAAACATATTTAATATTAGGGAAAGATATTTAATAAAGTGAAAAATTAATATTTAATATTAAATGTGGGGATTTGTTCTTGGACACATAGAGGATGCATGGGATAGGCTTGATGTTTTAAGAGCATTCATTGTAACTCTTAAGTGCTTTGCATTGTTTTATGGCTGAAGAATATGTAGTATGGATGATTTTGGAGGTTGGTTTTTCCTCTCATGAGAGTTTTCTCACTTGGAATATATTGTGTTATCTTATGTCTTGTCTATTTGATATATGCTTAATGGCTATTTTGTAAGCTTCTATGCATTTTTTTCTCCCATGGATTATGTAGGAAATAGATTAATGTAACTAGGTGTGAAGCTTTATTTCCTGACACTCTCAAAGCTAATTATGAGGTTTTGAAAAATAAATCATGATCTTCATGGAAACTTTTAGTGGTAAGTATATCACCAATAGGGATAATTAAAATTGGTTTCCCATGGGAATTATTTGGCTGAATTGACCATGTTTCCCTTTCAAATTCTTTTGATCAAGAGCTTGGTCTAGACATGGTGAAATTTGATATGCTCTTCTCTTATATGATTTTGCATGAGTATCCGCCATTCATTATTAAGTCATTTGAGCTATGAAACTCAAGACAATGACAAAATAAATGTTATACATATTGAATTATATGTCACTACATAATTATGAAAATTGGATAATATACTAACCAATTTGATTGCCTATAGGATAAGAAAATGGTAAACAATCACATTTTTGTTGTAAAGAGATCACTTCCGTGATGAGAAATTACTCATCGGTAATCAACACCAAAATAGAACATAATGAATAAATTTGAAATAAAATCATCAAAATAAGCAATTATGCACATTCAAGTTATATCAAAATGGACTAAAAATTTTAGTTACTAGCACATTGTTCTATTATAAATATATTATTATTGTTTGTTGTCATTGATGTCAAACATAGTGTTTCATAAGTTCTGGAGTAGTATGTGTTTTTGTTCCCTCAATCTTTGTGGTACATGGAGGTTTTCTATTTTTGGTGATGTGGGTGTGTATGTTCAACCTTCAGTATATTGGAAGGCTAGTACATTCTTTTGATTATACTACAAAATAGTGGAAAACATGAATGTTTCTTGTATGATCTCATAATAGTGGAAGATAGGTATGTAACTTATATGGCCTCAAAAAAATGCAAGATAGGTTTTTTTATGTGTGGTCTTAGAATAATGGAATACATGCTTGTATCTTTTGATCATGGGTAGATGGTGTTTTACAGTTCTCTTGTGTTATACTCTTATATCTGGAAGTCTTCTTGGTTTAGATGTCTATTGTTTTGTTACAACAACACTATGTTGCATTGCAGTTAGTAGTTTTATAGTTGTAGTCATGTGTCTTTCTAGAGTGGTTCTCTTATGGAAATTAGGGTTGAATTTGTGCTACTACTCATTCAAATGAATTAATTTTTGGTCTTTGTTGTGGTGTTCTCTAGTGATTGGGAGTGTGTTCCCGGTGTTCTAGAGATTGTGTCATCTTGTGTTGTCATTCTTTCTAGTTGTTGTTCTGATATGGAAATATATTGTGGAAAATTTTGACATGGTGTGTTGATAAGGCTTTTGATGTGGCATGTTGACATGCCTTCAGATACGTCGTATAGATCTCTACATAATGTGTAGAGGTTTAGTTAAAATTGGTCATAGGGGCTTCACTTAGTGAACTTGATTCATAGCACGTGCATTTTTGACATACTAAAGAATCCCCCTAGTTTAGAAAAATATTGCCCCAAACTCCCTTTTTGTCACCCCCTCCAATACCCCCCACATTTATTTTACTATATAAACCCTCATATCCACCCCAAAAAAAACCCCATCCCCCCTTTTTAGACAATATATTTCCCCTTTTTTGTTCATTTTAAAACCCCCAATATGAATGCACGTGATAGTGTATTGCCCCTTCAGTGAAGACCTTGTGCAACTAGTAAATTGGCAGTTTTCTTCTACATGTTTGACTTATCCTTGGTTGTTGTTCCACTTATTGTGGACTTCACATTGTGACATTGTAGCCTATTCTTGGTTCATATTTCTCCTGGTATGGATCATGCTTTCAGTATTTGATCTGGGTGCTATATTTATTGATTGTAGAAATATCAGATTTAGGTCTGGGTCTTATACTATAAATGATGATATCTTATCCAGATGGTTTTATGCTATATGGGACCTATGTATGTAATGATTATCATTTAGTGTTTATTTCCTTGGTTTGGATTCTTTTTATATTGGTCATATTTGCATTTTGCTAATGCCTTGGCCGACATAGAACTCATTTGTAATACATTTTAGTTTGGTCAACCTTGTTATTGTTGTAAGGTGTGCGCCTCTTGTCTCCTTTTGTTGTGCCCCTCGTATCCTTGTTTTTTGTAGAATAGCGGTGGTTTGTGATATATCTTAACTACCTCCCATTCTTGTCTAACTCAAGTGGTTGTATCGTACATTAACGGGTCAATCTTTTGGTGCAACAACAGTCAACAATTGGTATCAGAGCCGAGGTCACAGGTTTAAACACCGCACTTGCGCTGGGGGATTTTTTCAAGGTGTGCTCCCTTGGTCTCATTTTCCTTTATAGTGAAATGGTGTTTCATGATATGTCTTAACTGCCTCTCATGCTTGTATAAGTCAAGGGGTTGTATCGGGCATTAACAGGTCGATCTTTTGGTGCAACGACAAGCAACAATTATAATATCCAATGATCAATTTTTTATATAAAGATTGATGATGCCTTGGAAAAAGGTAAGTGTAAGGAGAAAATAAAGTGAAGTGTGTGAACCAGTTCAATAATAAGCAGAGAAGAGTTCAGTGACAGTGACAAAGAAGAAAAGGCAATAATAGTTTGTTGTTAGTGTGGACAAGTGCAGATTAGCTGCATTATTAGGAGAATATAGTTTTATCTACTTTGAATATTTGTAAGTAGTTTGAGATAGTGAGTATTGAGTACTTTAATGTTTTACAGCATCTTTCTTCTTTGGTAGTGAGCCTTTGTATGCAAGTTCAAAGCAGTGAGCTCTTGTTTGTATTGTAAGGCAACGAGTCTTCTTCTTTATTCACATTCATTGTTGTATTGGTAGTGATCCTCTAATTGGTATTCTAGAGAAGTGAGCTCCTAATATTTTTTAATCAGATTATATACTTCAGTGAATTATTTTTTTAGGCAAGTCATCACCGTGGTTTTTTCTAGTTTGGGTTTTCCACATATAAATCTTGGTGTTCTTGTGTTGTTAGTTTTGTTATTTACTGGTACACTATTTTTTGAGGAGGTTACTGAAGCTAGTTGTTAAAGATTTTTTTATGCTAATTCATGCCCCCTCTCTCAGCATCCAAAGTGTTTCCATCAATTGGTGTCAGATCAAGGTTCATCTAGAAGAAGCTTGACTATTTGAGGTAGATCTGGGATGGCACAAAATTTACACTTTCTAGAATTAGTTTTTGATGGCACAAATTTTCCCTATTGGAAGGATGAGATGAAAATATATCTTGAAACATTACAGAATGATATTTGGGAGGTAATTCAATATGGATTTTGTCCTTCTTTTGGAAGGCCTTTGATTATTGAAGAAGAAAGGAAAAATGAAGCAAATGTGAAATCAAGCGCAATCATGTTCAGTAGTTTATATGACAATTTTTGGAAAAGTGAAAGGCTTGAAAGGTGAAAAATAATTTTGGGATAAGTTGGTACTAGTGTATGAAGGATATTTGAAAAAAAAACAAGAAACAATGATGAATCTCAAATAGAAGTATAATTTTTTGAGAAAAATAGAAGATGAGAGTGTTGAGAGCTATATCTATAGGGATACTAATGTTGTTGATGTAATCGGATCTGTTAGTGGACATATAGAAGATACTTATGTTATTCTCAATATCTTATTAATCCTACTGAAGGAGTTCATACCAATGGCATGTTCAGTAAGGGAGAGTAATGATCTAAGTCAATATTACATTGATTATCTCATTGAGTCACTTTCTGCATTTGATATTGCATAAGTTGAAAGAGAAAAGAGAGAGACTACTTTTAGAGTTATTGAGGATGGTAAACTAGAGACACAAAAGATGTTGTAGGATGTCGAAGCATATCTTTCAATAATATTCAAGCAAGGTATCGATACATACAAAGGTAATTTACCTCTTAAATATTTTAATTGTGGAAGAATAGGGCATTTTACTAATGATTACAAGCATAAGGATTACCATAGTGATTCATAAGATGAAGATAAAAATGAAATCAAAAGGAAGGAGATTTTAGAAAGAAGTTTAATTTCAAAGGTAGAAGTAAAAAGAGCTTGTGTTCCATGGAAGAATATTTGCATGCTAGATTTGTTGAAAATAGTAGAGGCTAGATCTAGAAAATTAAGTATATAAAGGAAATCTTGTTATCACATAGCAAAGGCTAGATCTAGAAAATTAAGTACATCATACATTCATAGTGAAAATACTTCTTTGAATGTAATCAAATGTGTTGATGTAATAGCTTTGACTAAACATGAAAACCCAAAAGGAAATCATGAAAGACAAAACTTCATGTGATTGATGTTGTAATTCACCACAATGCTTGATTGAGAGAGGGAGAGAGAGTTTGAATTAAAATGAATAGGTGAGGATATCCTTCCCTTATAGAAAACTCCTTCGCTTGGCCTACAAGAGGGAAAGAAGTTATATATATGGAATAAGACACATTGATTTCTTGGAAGAAGGATGCTAGACAAAACTTGAATGCTTGAACTTGAATAACTTGATGGCTCTTGAACTTGATTTCTTGTACTTGAAGGTTGAATGCTAATAGTAGAGTATGGATGCATTGAAAATAGATCATGGATGCCAAAATTAGGAGAGGTAGGGGGTTTATATATTCCTTGCATCATTTCAGGGATTTAAAACTAAGCGGGTTGACCAAAGGTCCAAATTTCCTACCAAAACCCTAGCACAGACTCCCGAGCCAAATTTAAGCTAAATTCTTTAGGGAAATGTCACTAATGGAATCCTGTACCTATGAAATGAGCCAAGATTTGAATGGGGTGAAAATAGAATAAGGTAGATGTGAGATTTATAAGTACAACTAAATCCAAGATTAGGGGGAGTTCATGAAGGCCACAAATAGAGATAGAGGGCCTAGGTGATGAAATGAATTATAGGATTGGAGGAAAAGAAATGAGAACACCTAGTTGGAAGAGCCAACCTCAATTTTGAACAAGATTGAAATGAATAGAGGACCCATATTTTAATTTAGGTACCCATTAAGTGTCATATCATGAGGTCCTACCATAGGATTAAAACAATAAAGTGGGCACAAAATAATCCTTAAATCATACACAAGTTTAGGTGCTTAAAATATAGGACTATACATTCAACCCCCACTTTAGCGGGAGTATGAGATGAGCTCATGATCACAGTAAAGGAAGAAATAGGAGAGAAGAAAGAGAGAGGGAGATGATCATGGGTGAATTGCAAAGAGGTAAGACATCACTAAGTTCAAGGATGCAAGCCCCCAAACAAAGGATCTCAACTAGAACATCCATGCACAAAAGGCACGAAAATAAAGAAAAAGAAAAGAAAAAATCACAAGGACATGAGACACAAAACAAAAAGAGAGGTTAGTAATAAAAAAAAATCCAAATAACCTAGTAGGAGAGACCTCAATCAAAAATATCCCTCCCACTAATATTATGTTCGGAAAGTTATTGCAAGAGCATAAGTGATCACATAGAAAGGGAAAGAGCATCGTCAAAGATGATAAACTCCATGATCTAACCCACTAGCATAGCTATGAGAGCATGGAAGAAGAGAGAGAGAGACCATGAATCCAATGGGATAAAAAGTTGCATTATGCTAGGTGATCCATGGAATAAGAAGAGGAGAATAGTAGAAAGGATAGAAAGTTGTGTTATGCTAGGTCGAATCATCCCAAATAAGGAAGGAGAATTGATGGTCTAGCAAGTTGTGTTATGATATTCAATTCTACCTTAAAAAGTTGTGCATGAAGTTGGCTTTCAAATTTTATGCTCAAGAGCGTCTTTGTGAAAAAAATTTGCGCACAGGGGCATCTTAGGATCAATCTTATGGAAAGCATTATCTCCTCATGGATCCATAAAAATGATCAGTCCTAAGGAAAGCATTGTCTCCTTAGGGATTAAAAAAACTAAAAGGCGATCAGTCGTAAGGAAAGCATTGTCTCCTTAGGAATCAAAACAAAACTAAAAGGTTGAAAAATATAAAAGGGAGGATACATGTATGCCCCTTCCTTATGATGATATAATAGGTGACATCATCAGGAAAAGAGAACAAGTATACCTACTTCCAACAACAAGAAGATATCCTCAAAACAATAATGTATGTTATCACCGTAGAAAAGAGTGAAAAATCTTGTTAGCTTACGAGATAGATAATTGTGAAATGATATCCATAGTGGAAATATGCCTCGAAAAGAAGAGATATTTTTTGCAAGACATCTACCTTCTAGAGGAGTTCTTGAACAAAGATAACATCTTCAAGAGAGAGGGGAAGAGAACAAGAATGTACCCTTTTAGCCCACATCACTGGATGTAAAAGGGATTCTTGATGAAGGATAACATAATTTAACCACTAAGGTAAGGGAATCCATTTAGGATGAACATATTTTTAAAAATAAGGAAGAGGTTGTAATCGAGGATACACACCTCTTTCATAAGAGAGAATCCTAAATCAAAACAAAACAATTCCTTATAAGAAAAGAATGTTACATAATAAAATAATTCCACTATGACAAAGGAAAGTAGATCCTTAGAAAGAGGAAGATATGCACATGAAACCTTTCCCCCCAAGTATGAAGGAAAAGGAAAATATAACATATTATACACCCTTAGTGATAGTTCTCTTACCATAAGCATGCACTTTCAAGTGCAAATGAGTTGTAAAGAAGGAAGTAAATTTCCTAAAACAAATACATTTATACAAGAAAGGATACCATACTATAATAGAAACACATCAAATAAAGGGGATTAAATGATTTTTAATAGGATAATATCCATAAAAGATTATTTTATTATTAGCATGCCCTTTGAGGCATGAAAAATATTGTTAATAAAATATGTAAGTATCTTTCATGAAACAAAGAATCTCATACCAGAAATGATGTACCATAAAAATAATTCCAGTCCATAAAAATATAGTGAGAAAAAATAAAGGATATTACATTATGAAAACTTAGTGGATAAATCCATTATGCAAGGCATACACTTCCAAACAAGGAAGAGGATGTAAAAGAGGAGATAAATCCCATTAGAGAGAAAGATCCTAAGCAAGAAAGTCCATGTATGGAAGGAAATCATATAATAAAGGAAGTAACCAAAAAAGAGATAATGGATCCTTTGGAAGGAGAAAAATATGATATAGAGAGATCTTGGCCCCTGACTGTGAGGAAACAAGGAAGACCTCCTATTATGATGCTCACAATGCACATTGTGCAAACCAAAGAGACCCCAATAATGTAAGCTACTAAATTTACATAGTGGAGGTAAATATAATAGGATAAAAGAGACGCTAACGTGTATCTTTGATATCAAGAAAAAGAATAAGATCTGTTGTTAAGGAAAGAAGAGATCTATCTACCAAATCTTGAGAAAATTGTCTAAATTCAATATAATCAGCAAGAGAATATTTGTTTCTATGATGGAATTGACATAAAAACTCACCATTAATAGGTCTTATTTTTTGGAAAATTTCTATAAGGAAATCAAATTTTAGGTTCATATTTAATTCTCCAAAAGATTATTTTAGCTAAAGCCAATCGGTCATCAATAGGAGATATAAGCACGGGTGGTGTAGGTAAAAGAATGTCAAGAGGAATTTTTGTGTGTGAGGAGGAAGAAAAATTAGACTCTTGAGGTATGAAACCTAGACCACATCTAGTGACTTGTGTTGGAGGATATATAGGAACCTTAATACAATGTTCGTTAATGCCAAATCATAACCCATTGTAACTGTGTTGAGTAGTGATATCATATCTGAAATTTTAATTGGCTTTTAATGAGGAATTTAAAGGAGCTTGATCTTGAGCTTCATGGAAATCTGTTGTATAAGGAGGAATATTCTCTTTCATGAGATTCCTATGACTATTCGCATCATCTTTAGGTGGTGAAGAAGAATAAAGCTTATCAACAACTTCTTGTCTAGTTAATGTCACTTTTGGAGAGTATTCATCAATAAATTGCTTAACATCAGGATCATACATAATGCTTTGATAAAAAGAAGTTTGTTTAAGATCATCTACATAATTACACAAACTTAATTCTCTAAAAATATCCATTAAAGTGGGTTAAGGAAGAGGAGATCTAGTTTTCACCATAATGGGGTCATTAGGAGATAGATCTTTATCATCATGATTATTAGGCACTATATGAGTAGGATTAGGAAGATATATATTAGTGTTATATTGAGTTTCATTCACAAAAAACCCTTATATAATCCACATATGCCACACATTTTGTTAAAAAAAATGTGATAAAAGCATATGAAATATTGATAAAGGTTTTGAAATATGCCTTATAAGGAAGAAAGATATTTGTTAATATCATAATGTCATATGCAATAATACCATGAAGGAATATAAACATCATAAAATGTAAGGGATTATGATTCACTCCATGTGATTGATAGAGATAAGTAATGAGGAAGGTAACTACATAGGTTATTACACACAAATCTAACTTAGTAAACTCCATATTGATGAATTTTAGCAAACACACAATAAGATCTAACCATAAAATCAAAAGTATGTAAGATACATTGGGTTCACCAAAATGTATAGAGGGAAATGGTGAGCAATGTAAAAGAGTGTGGATTACTTCACCTTTTCACACCAACAGATTTGGAAGGAGAATACCCCCAATAGGCTCAATAGGTGACTCAAGCGCTAAATGGGGACAATGGTATTTCTCAATAAAATGTAATGATGAAAGTTGAAGAATTGATAGTGATAAAAAAGAGAAAGTTGCTGAAATTTTGAGAAAAATAAACTAATACGAGAAGACATTGAGAAAAAAGTTTAGAAACAAAAACCAGAGCACAAATTTGACCTTTATGTGAAATGTGAGAAAAAAATGCTAGGAACAGGCTAAAACTCATCCTGTACCTAGGGACAAGTCACCAATGGCATCTTGTACCTTGCAAATTTGACCAAAACTTTATGGGTCTTTCCAACTGTGTCTAATCTTCTCGATTCTGATTTGGCGGCTTTGTAACCTGTTCCTACACAAAAATGGGGAGGAAGGTTGGAGGAAGGGGTTTGCCTTAGTCAAACTCTTATTTAGGAATCAACCTTGAAATGAAATGAAATAAAGGAAAGTGTGGTATCACGTAGCAGAGGCTTGATCTAGAAAATAAAGTAAATCATACCTTGATAATACAAGTACTTCTTTGAATGTAATCAAATATGTTGACGCAATAGCTTTGACTAAACACAAAAACCCAAAGGAAATCATGAAAGAAAAAACCTCATGTGACTTATATTGTAATTCACCATAATACTTGATTGGGAGAAGAGAGAGAGAGAGAGAGAGAGAGAGAGAGAGAGAGAGAGAGAGAGAGAGAGAGAGAGAGAGAGAGAGAGAGAGAGAGAGAGGATCTCCTTCATTGATAGAAAACTCCTTTTCTTAGCCTAAAAGGGGGAAAGAAGATATATCTATGGAACAAGAGACCTTGGTTTATTGGAAGAAGGGTTCTAGAAGAAACTTGAATGCTTGAAATTGAATAACTTGATGGCTCTTCAACTTTCTTTCTTGCAATTGAAGGTTAAATGATAAATTAGAATATGGATGCACTTAGAAATAGATCATGGATGGTAAAATGAGGAGAGGTAGGGGTTTATATATTCATTGCATCATTTTGGGGATTTAAAATTAAGTAGGCTGACCACGGGTTTGGATTTACCACCAAAATCGTGACACAAACTCCTGAGCCAAATTTTGGCAAAATTCCCCAGGGAGAGATTGCCAATGGCATCCTGTACATAGTAAAATAAGCCAAGATTTGAATGGGCTATTAGTAGAATAAGGTAGATGTGGTATTTCTGAGTACAGCTAAATCTAAGATTGGGGGGATGTCACGAAGGCAAAAAATAGAGATATAGGGCCTAGGTGATTAAATAAATTATGGGATTGGAGGAAAAGAAAGGATCACATCTAGAAGGAATAGCCAGTCTTGATTTTGAACAAGATTGAAAGGAATGGAGGGCCCGTATTTGAATTGAGGTACCTATTAAGTGTCATATGAGATCCTACCATGGGAAAACACTATAGTGGGCATAAATGATCCTTAAATCATACACAAGCTTAGGTGCTTAGAATTTAGGACTATACAACAACAAAGGATTATTTAACCATTTAGCGCTCGATACCTCCCTAGCCTATAGGGACATCTTCCTTCCAAATGAGTAATCTTGGAAAGGTGAAGTAATATATCTCTTTGTATTGCCTCCCTTTTCCTATTGTACAATATCATATCCTAGTTAAGTGTTAGTGGTTTTCAATAGTAATAAATAGAGGGAGCATCTCATTAAAAAGAAGAGAGACTGTGTCTCAAATGTTATGGTTGAAATTATTATTTTGTAATTGGTTTAATCAAGTCAATTAAAAAATATTCACCCAATAGTTTTGGGAGATTTTTTTGGGGATACAATATGTATTCAAAATCCTCATTCTTTTGTTTGAAGCATAATGGTATCCTTTTCACTATAAATTTATTCTTGTAGTTTGTCAAGCTTCCACCAAGGGCATGTAAAATGGCTGCCCAAGGTCCTTTGGAAAATTCTTTTCATCTTCTGAATTTGATACCACCCAAAAATGTTCTTCCTCAAGACAAAATAACTTTCCCATTTTTTATGGTGATGGCAAGCAATACCTCGATGATCACATCAAGTCACTCTACATTGCATGTGGATTTCTTGGCAAGGAAAGATGTCTCTATGAAATTATAAATTGAGAATATACAAGGTATCATTGTTTATTGGTTCTACCATATTGCACCTCAAACTATCACCAGATGGGATACCCTCAAAGATAAGTTTGAAGAGAGATTCAAACCAGATAAGGATGATCATGCCTTGTTGGCTCAGTTGAACCAAATGAAGGAATCACACAAGCCAATGTGTGATTTCATTTCCAAACTCAATAAGTTGATAAACAGGATCCCTCTCATTTATAAGCTGATGGTGGAGAATCTCAAGTGCTTCTTTATCAATACCCAACTTCCAAAGGTGAGCTTCTTGAGAAGAAAACATCTAGATAATCTCTCAGTTACACAAACTTTGGAAAATGAGTTGAGAATGATTTATTCTTGCTAGGAAAATAAGCAGTCCATCTTTGGAATCATCATCAACCACCATAACAGATCATATGGTGCAAAGGTTGGCTAACAAGTTGCTAATTATTAAGAAGCAAATAGCTCAAGATTCATTCTCAAGTCCTTACAAAGACATTCCAAGGAGAATTAACCTAACTGTTGCTTATTATTATGCTACAAGGAGTCAAAAAATATTCTCCCACCACTAGAGAAGATTTCTCTTGAGGCACCATCAACAAAAACAATAGTGGGGTAGTTTAAATCCAAAAAAAGTGATCTTTCTAATCTATTATAGGAGAAGGAAATATACATAGATGGAGAATCTCATATCTATTCAATGTATTATCAAGAAATTGTTAACAAGAAACGGAGACTATGCGAGATATCTTGGGGAATGAACAATGAGAGGTTGTTGTTGAACTTCACTTTTCCAAGGTACTAGTTGTATAACAGAAAATGGTGATCAATGGTAGACCCCAATTTTCTATATAAATTGGAATACTAAAATCTGACCCTTATGCCAAATTTGATTTGTACAACCCAAAAGGATGACAGGATGAAAATGCAAGGTCTATCTAAATGGTGGATTTAGGGTATCCCCTATACAGGTATAAATGAAAGAAAGAGGAATGCAAGAGATATATGTTATGACTAAAGAAATGAGTGATAGAAAGGTGTAATATCATATCTAATGCATGAAAGAAAGTGCTAAAAGTGAATGATGTTGAAGATGTACTCACCTTGAGGGCTAGTAGAGGAAGCAACTTCAAATCTACAAAGCAATATCAAACTGTGTCAGTGTTAAATTTAGATCATAATATATGGCTTTTAAATTCTCTTATATAACCTCAATATATGTAATGTATTTAATCACAATATATAAATATATATTTACTATTAATATAATAACATATATATATATATATATATATATATATATATATATATATATTAATGTCAATATTATGCTGATTTTATGAATGAGACTAGTATTGTTTTGTGTATATTTCATCTCAATCAAAATGATTATTGGATATAAATATAGAAGACATGATGATATAGAGGCATGTCTCTTTGAAGAGACATGACTCTATATAATCATGTCTTTTCAATATCCATGTTAATCGCATGAAACTGAAATATTAATCGGTGTTACCAACTTACAACGGATGCCTTATATAAATAACGATTGGTTTATTAAATGAAATCAGTGATGTTAAACATGCCAATTGGTAATAGTACTTAATACACGATCAATGATGACCTATCACTCGATCGTTATTAATGCTAAACCGATATTAATCATGGACCGATAACAATCGGTATTTAATTTAAACCGATATCAATCAGTATATTATATGAATATGAATATTATTTATTTTATCAATAATAGTATATATTGTATATACATATTAATATATATAATAATCTCATTATTATTATATATATTAAATTGCATACGTAATGTACAATAATATTATCTCAATGTTATAACAATATTAACAATATGCTACAAAAAAAATATTATTTATTTGTTTTCTCATAATCATTTTATCTAATCGAAGCTATAAACATCTGATGAATTGTAACTGATTGAATGTTTGAAGATGTTAAGTTGATGATCACCGAGACACAAAAAGTTAATGCAAGACATTAAATTAGTTAAAGTTTGAAGATGCTAAGTTGATGATCACCGAGACACAAATAGTTAATGCAAGACATTAAATTAGTTAATGTATTGTATTTTCATTGATGTCAACTTGATATAATCTATATGTTCATGTGCATACTGCTAAAGACTTCAAAGAGCCAATGAATCAAAGGTTATGCTATCAGTAATGCATAAAAGTTAAGTATTCACAAAGTGACTGTATACACTGATAGAGTGCACACCGACGGACGGAGTAAACCAATGAGAGCAAAGTCATGATGTTACCCGATGAGAAAAATAATAGCATTACCAACGAGAAAAGTCACAGTGTTACCCGACGAGCAAAAGCACAGTGTAACCCGACGAACAGAATTACAATGTTGCCTGACGGATAGAGATCCCGAAGATAACTAAAATCTCATCGACAGAACAATCAGTTGTCATCGATGACTAACTAAATTATTGACCGACAGAATAAAGAGTTCAGAAATGACAAAAGGCTTAGCTATCAAGAGCTAAATATAGACTTAACTAGTAATTGTCATTGTTTTAATCAACAAGATAAAGCCATAGATAAGTAAAGGATTTAAAGTTTTTTTGTCCAGTTGGCAAGAAGATCTCTACAAGATAAAATGGGAGTTTTTCTTTAAATCTAATTGGCAAGAATTGTGGATCATGCCAAGATCAAGAAAGCCAAGAAACGGTGAAATCATGTCTATGAAAGAGACAAGCTAATTCAATGTGAATTAGGGGAGTGACAAGAGAATAGATGCTAAAGAGATTCTGAAGGAGAAGAAAGTCTTCATTCAGACGTGATCAATCAAGATGAGGGAAGAGCTAAATTATGTAGACACCGACGAACAGTGATGTACAGCATCACAGAGAAGAACAATGTGGAGCAAAGGTATTGAATCGATGAAATTGATCATAAAGGTAATGCACTTACAATAGATCTGAAAATCTACAATTCTAGTTATATATGCGAACAAATCAACTTATTGTTTCAATTTAACCATTGAAGCATCAAGTATCTTAACTGAGCGGGACTTAAAAGTCTTTTCTAATTGAGATACATCCCAAGGAGTATCAAAAATTTTGATCATACAAAGTAGCATTGGATATGCCCGATACCTATTGACAAGCCAAGTGAGTGTTTGATTAAGGATGGTAGCATTAGATGCTAGATACTAAGTGACAAACTATTCATTTAAATCCTCTAACAAGGTCACACCTAACAATGTGTTTGACACCTTTAACAGGGTTGGATCTTCACTGAGCTCACTTCAGAAGAGTGAAAATTTGGGTTACCGGTCCCAGTAGTTTTTCCCTTAATAGGGTTTCCACGTTAAAAATCCATTTTTCAATGTGTTTATGAGTCATTACTTTATTGTTTTGCATTTCACATAAGTAAATCTTGATTGATTGGTATACACTAGTTATTTACTGTATTTCGGTAAATAGAAAGACTGCCAATTGGTAAAAGTAAGAATAAGGTTTGAAAGAGTAATCCGAGCAGTAGTTATTTGTTATTAATATTTCAAGGAAATCATATTATAGGAATAAAGATAACTAGAGGCTTATAAATGTGGTAATAAGTTTTTTGGGTTGATTTAAGGATTAATTTTTGAGGCCATTGATTCACCCCCCCCCCCCTCAGTTATTCTAACAACATCAACACTCCCTCTTAGCGAGGGAAGATAAAATCCATCAAANCCCCCCCCCCCCCCTCAGTTATTCTAACAACATCAACACTCCCTCTTAGCGAGGGAAGATAAAATCCATCAAAATGCAATTCACAAAAGATCCATTACTTTTAAGAGAGAAGACATCACCTCTTGTGATGTCAAGAGATATGGTCTAACCAAGAATATCAAGTCTTATGATATTCACCGTAACTCAAAAAAAAATTCCATAGGTAATGTATCCTTAATGTAAGGTATCATCTATTGTGATATGTTTCAGCCATCACACAATATCTATCACAATAGAAGGTCAATGGTATGTTTAGGAACATAATCCACCATGCAGGAAATTATCTATTGTGATCTGTTTCAGCCATCACACGATGTCTATCACAATAGAAGGTCAATGGTCTATTTAAGGAACTGAATCCACCATGCAATAAATCATCTATTGTGATATGTTTCAGCCATCACATGATGTCTATCACAATAGAAGGTTAATGGTCTATTTAAGGAACTGAATCCACCATATAGTAAATCATCTATTGTGATTTGTTTTAGCCATCACACGATGTCTATCACAATAGAAGGTCAATGGTCTATTTAAGGAACTAAATCCACCATGTAGGAAATCATCTATTGTGTTTTGTTTCAGCCATCACATGATGTATATCACAATAGAAGGTCAAGTTATTGTAAGATCGTCACCTTTCAATAACTCTTACAAATACAAGTGATAATCATTTGGAAATCATCACTTCCTCATGATGTACACATGGTCCAATTAATTTATAAATATTTTCATTAGTATAATAACCAATTATTACAATCATATCAAGTTTACCTTAGAAGTATTCCACCGTCATCATTGAACTCCCTCTTAAACTAGAAGTTCTTTAGAATACAAGTTTCTCTTAATATAATTCTGAGTTACTGACTTCAGCAAGGGTAGCTTGATGTTTGAGTCTGTCTGGACATTTTGTTGCAATGTGCCCATATTTATCACATCTATAACATTTTACTTTAGACATGTTATGTTTGATTCTGTAAGGACATTTTGTTGTAGTGTTCCCATAGTTGTCGCATCTATAACATTTTACTTTAGATATGTCTCTTTTCTTGAATGATTGGTTATCATTTGAGTAATTTCCCCTTTTCCTTTTCAACCTAGTGAATATACCCTGAACATCTTCATTTATGGGTTCCATGATTCTTTTAGATATTAGATTACACTCTTCTTGAATGCAGTCAACTTTTAGTCGATCAAATTTAGGGAGTTTTGAACGAGCACTTACTCCTTGTCTAAAGTTTTCCCATGACATAGGGAGTCCATTTAAAGTTGCCATAGTTAACTCTTTACTATCATAGATGTGACCAATTGTCGATAGTTGGTTTCTTAACTCTGTTACCCTCATAAAAGATGAGGTAATGGTCTCTCCTTTATTCATTTTAATATTAGAGAGTTGATTTTTAAGAGTACGGATCATGCTAGTGTTGTTGATCTCATACATGTTTTCCAGGTGATAGGGAGACTCCTTGGTAACCTTCTAAGCTTGCTTTAACTCTTCTTAGGTCTCTCCTAGGACCTATAGGGTTTCCTCAATCCACCCTCTAAAACTTGGAAAGATTCAATCCTTCCCCTCCAACCAAGAGTCTACCTATCTTGTTAGGTTCACCATTCTTGTGTTCTGCACAAACATTCCTCCTAAATGAATCCAAGCCCTAATTTTAGTTTTGGATTTGTAGGAGGGCCAGGGATTCAATCAACTCCATTCTTGGATTGCAAAATAGGTTTTAAGCTACCAAGTTGAACCATTTCTCCATCGATGCCTTGTTTCCTATCTTTTAGGCCTTGTAGCCTTTTTCACCAATTAGGCCTCCTAAAATGTAGGACAACACTTTTTCAGTGCAAAACCTTCAAAGGACCCCAAAATATATTTTGGTAGTTTTCAAGTAAAGAAAAAACCCACCAAGATTTTCAAGGTCTCATGATCTGACACTATCCGTACACCCTGTTTCTGGAATATGGCTTCTTTCTTGTTTTTGGACCAGTTTTAGGTCTTTGGCTTCAAAACTTGGTAAGCTGATGTCTTGGGAACTCCTCCTCATTATTGAATACTTGTATAACATTACTCATGACATCCATGGCCTTCTTGGCTCATGAAAATAACCTCTTGCAATTTAAAGCTATCTGCTACTTGATCTTCCTAACCGGGCTTTTCATCTAGCTCGCCTAGGGCAAGATCCTAAATATACTTGCATACATTTTCAGAGATCCTCCTTCCATATTATCGAAGCTCCATGGACCTAGTCTCCATCCCCAAGTGGCCATACAGAACCAATGCTGGAAAGTGGAGTTAGGTCCACATCTTTGCTTCTCAGTCAAAACTGGACAGCAGACTGTCTGAAACAAAACTAATTTACAAATACAAAAGAAAAGTAACTACAAATCAAACTAAGTATTGGGAAAACACTAAAACATATGCACAAATGGATTCCACTATAAATAGTCACAGTTTCAATCCACCTTCATCAACTTTCACCTTGTTTTCATTCAAACTCTCTGTTGTTCAATATGCAGTCCGTACACAATAATTGTTGAACCCCCAAATTAGGGTTTTTCTCCACATATATACCCTACCTCAGATGTTTTAACCCTTGGTTAAACTTCATCTACTCTAGACACCAAAATTCTTAAGATAACTCAAATGTTGTCAACAACTTTTGAAAAGTTGCTAATGTTGCTATGCAACATTTTTACATCTTTTTAACCATTTCACTTTCCTTGTGTTTTAACCCCAATATAGCCTATCTAACCTTAGTTAGACCTCCTAGGGTATCCAAGGACCCTAAGAACCTCCATGACATCACCCTGATAGTTGATGACATCATCAATTACAATTCACTAAAAGAGCCAAAATGAGCTATTTTAACAAAACAAAGAGCTTGATTAAAACCTAACTTAACCACATTTGGTCCACATGAACTTATGTATTTACATTGCCCTATAAGAGGGTTTTTCACACACTCACACACCCAAAAATGACAAGAGACCACCAACATACTGGTTTCTCAAGGGTGCTCCTGCACCATACTACCAAGGCTAAGAACTTAAGTCACCTCCGGGGACAGGAGTGTAGGATTAATTCCTTGTTTCTTAAACTCATTCTCAGCTACCCAAGTAGCCTCAGCTTTTGACTTGCCTACCCACTGAATGAGATGCTCCATGTAGGTTCCCTACCTGATCTTTTTCTTCACCCGAGAGTCCAAAATCTTCACTTTTATTGGTGTGGGTGTAGGGGTAATCTGAACATCTACTGCTATTTCTTTACTATCTAACTGTAACCCAGTATCTACTGGTGTAGGTCCTTTATACTGGACTAAATCCTACACATTGAAAATAGGAGACATTGCCAAATCTGATGGCAAGTCTATTTTATAGGCATTGTGCCCAAATTTTGCAAGAATCTTGCAAGGACCAATCCTCCT
>MU225171.1:2059531-2071539 GCA_018584345.1 Thuja plicata | reverse complement strand
CTTCTTCTTTGACAGGCTCTTTAATGAGTATTCTCCTAATCATGAGATTCTCCCCACTTTCTGAATCAAGGTTGATTTTAGGAGCTTTACCACTGTTATTATCTTCTTGGGCAATATAATTTACCCTCTTCTCACCATGTGAGCTAGAAGCTTTCTCTGGGCATCTATAGGCTGGATGGCCTAGTTGATTGCAATGAAAGCATTTCATGTTTGCAAAATGTGAGGCTCTGCCTGAACCTCCAAATCTACCTCTTCCTCCACCTTGGAATCCTCTTCCTCTATTCATGCTTCCTCTTCCACTGGTCTCATTGACTATCTCAGTCAATTTAGCTTCTCCTTGGGACCTATAGTCACTGCCTCTACCTGCAAAGCTGCCTCTTCCTCTATTTTCTTTGCCCCTACCTCTTCCTCTTGAGGACTGATCATGTTTTCTCTTGCTCTTTTCTTCTATCTTTAAAGCCATTTGATAGCATTGTCTCTCACTTGTTAAGGTAGCAAGACTCATCTCCTCTTGTATAGACCACTTGAGCCCATTTTGATATCTGGCTAATCTAATGCTCTCATCCTCCACTATCTTGGATCTTAAACATAACTTCTAAAACTCCTCAATATATGCTTGGACTTCAAGATCTTTCTGCTTGAGCTTTTGTCTCTTTCTATGCATCTGAACTTCATAGTCATCCTGGAGATAGGTTTGTTTTAGCTTGGCCAACATACCCTTCCATGACACAATAGGGCTCTTGCCCTCTTTCTCCCTCTCATTCTGAACATATTTCCACCAGGTAAGTGTTGGTCCTCTCAATCTAGACTTAGCCACCTTTAACTTTTGAGCATCTATCACTCCATCACTTTCAAAGTGATTCTCAAGACTGTTTATCCAGTCCAAAACTAAATCAACATCCATTTGTCCACTAAAAAGTGGCACCCCCTCCAAGGCTTTACCACTTAAGGCTTTGAGTGCCTTCAAGAAGGGCTCCTCTGGTAAGACCGGATTAGGGGTAGGTGCTTCTTCTTCTAAGTCCCACTCCTTCTCCTTAGCTTCTTTTTCCTCTTTCTAGTCTACCTTTTCCTTGACTCTTTCAGCCTTTTCTCAGACTTCATCCAAGAGTTGCTCCATTTGAGCCAATCTCTCTCTCAGCAACTTCTTATCCTCTTCTTGTTCTTCAACTTTCATGGTCAATTCAGCATTGGTCACCATCCTACTAGATGCACTAGATTCCTCACTTGAACCTTTGGTCTGCAACATCCACTAGCTGCACTACTTCTTCTCCCAAATCCTGAACCTATGCTCTGATACCACTCTGATAGGGAGACTCCTTGGTAACCTTCTGAGCTTGCTTGAACTCTTCTTAGGTCTCTCCTAGGACCTTTAGGGCTTCCTCAATCCACCCTCTAACACTTGGAAAGATTCAATCCTTCCCCTCCAACCAAGAGTCTACCTATCTTGTTAGGTTCACCATTCTTGTGTTCTACACAAACATTCCTCCTAAATGACTCCAAGCCCTAATTTTAGTTTTGGATTTGCAGGAGGGCCAGGGCTTCAATCAACTCCATTCTTGGATTGCAAACTAGGTTTTAAGCTACCAAGTTCAACCATTTCTCCATCGCTGCCTTGTTTCCTATCTTTTAGGCCTTGTAGCCTTTTTCACCAATTAGGCCTCCTAAAATGTAGGACAGCACTTTTTCAGTGCAAAACCTTCAAAGGACCCCCAAATCTCTTTTGGCAGTTTGCAAGTAAAGAAAAAACCCACCAAGATTTTCAAGGTCTCATGGTCTGACACTGTCCGTACACCCTGTTTCTGGAATATGGCTTCTTTCTTGTTTTTGGACCAGTTTTAGGTCTTTGGCCTCAAAACTTGGTAAGCTGATGTCTTGGGCACTCCTCCACATTACTAAATACCTGCACAACATCAATCATGATAGCCATGGCCTTCTTGGCTCATGACAATAACCTCCTGCAATTTAAAGCTATCTGCTACTTGATCTTCCTAACCAGGCTTTTCATCTAGCTCGTCTAGGGAAAGATCCTAAATATACTTGCATGCATTTTCAGAGCTCCTCCTTCCAGATTCTCAAAGCTCCATGGACCTAGTCTCCATCCCCAAGTGCTCATACAGAACCAGTGGTGGAAAGTGGAGTTAGGTCCACATCTTTGCTTCTCAGTCAAAACTGGACAACAGACTGTCTGAAACAAAACTAATTTACAAATACAAAAGAAAAGTAACTACAAATCAAACTAGGTATTGAGAAAACACTAAAACATATGCACAAATGGATTCTACTGATAACAGTCACAGTTTCAATCCACCTTCATCAACTTTCACCTTGTTTTCATTCAAACTCTCTGTTGTTCAATATGCAGTCCGTACACAATAATTGTTGAACCCCCAAATTAGGGTTTTTCTCCACATATATACCCTACCTCAGATGTTTTAACCCTTGTTTAAACTTCATCTACTCTAGACACCGAAATGCTTAAGACAACTCAAATGTTGTCAACAACTTTTGAAAAGTTGCTAATGTTGCTATGCAACATTTTTACATATTTTTAACCATTTCACTTTCCTTGTGTTTTAACCCCAATCTAGCCTATCTAAGCTTAGTTAGACCTCCTAGGGTATCCAAGGACCCTAGGAACCTCCATGACATCACCCTGATAGTTGATGACATCATCAGGTACAGTTCACTAAAAGAGCCAAAATGAGCTATTTTAACAAAACAGAGAGCTTGATTAAAACCTAACTTAACCACATTTGGTCCACATGACCTTATGTATTTACATTTCCCTACAAGAGGGTCTTTCACACACTCACACACCCAAAAATGACAAGAGACCACCAACATACTGGTTTCTCAAGGGTGCTCCTACACCACTAGGGCTTTAGAACATTTCATATGCAGAGTCTAACTTTGTGATAATGGGTAGTAGATGATCTTTTATTCCATCTACTAATAGCTCCATTGCTCTTGTATTGTCCTTTTCCCATTGGCTCTTCTCTTCATTCTCATTAGGAGGATTTTCTACGATTCTTTTTAACTCATTCTTTCTTAGAATCAACATCATACGTAGTTTCCATTATTCAAAATTTGAAGCACCTTCAAGTCTGTCTTCAAGTCTGATTCTATTTGTCATTTTGTAGGTACAAGATTTTCAAAAGAATATATAAATTTAAAAAATCTGATCTTAATATTTCTTTAATCTAATCAGATCTTCCTTCAAGAGGTTTAGGCTTTATAGAAGGAACCTGGCTCTGATACCATGTTAAATTTAGATAAGAATATATGGCTTTTAAATTCTCTCATATAATCTCAATATATGTAATGTATTTAATCACAATATATAAATATATATTTATTATTAATATAATAAAAGATATATATAAATATATTAATGTCAATATTATGTTGATTTTATGAATGAGACTTGTATTGTTTTATTTATATATTTCATCTCAATCAAAATGATTATTGGACATAAATATAGAAGACATGATGATATAGAGGCATGTCTCTTTGAAGAGACATGACTCTATATAATCATGCCTTTTCAATATCCAAGTTAATCTCATGAAACTGAAATATTAATTGGTGTTACCAACTCACAACAGATGCCTTATATAAACAATGATTGGTTTATTAAATGAAATTGGTGATGTTAAACATGTTGATCGGTAATAGTACTTAATACATGATCAGTGATGACCTATCACCCAATCGGTATTAATGTTAAATTGATATCAATCATGGACCGATAACAATCGGTATTTAATTTAAACTGATATCAATCGGTATATTAGATGAATATTAATATTATTTATTTTATCAACAATAGTATATATATATATATACACAAAAAAGGGGAAGAAAAGCAAGATTGAGGAGTGCAAGAAAGGAAAAAACCCTCGGGATTTGGACGGGGAAGAGAAGAGTCATGACTCTCCCCAAATTTTGGTCAGCTTCATTCTTCCCACCATGGATCTTTCTAAGAAGAAACTATTTGAAGATAAGACCGAGGACTCGCAGCCCACAACCCCCTTGCCAACGGACCCCCAGGTGATGGTTGAGAACCCCAAGGTTGGTGGTAAAATCAAAGATGAGACCCCGGAGGTTAAGGAAGCGGATACCGAGAGCGTGTTGAACACAGTGAGTGAACTTTCCCAACTTCAGAAGGATATTAAATCTTTTCAGACCTCCTCCCTTGATGTTGTCTCCAAGAAGGATCTGCAGGAGGTCACGGAGGAAATTAAAAAACTTGGTGAAAGCTTCAACAGGGTGGCTGGGTTCGTGGTTAAGGTTATGCATTCGGCGGCAACCAGGCTTCAGCTGCTGCAAATGGTGAAGGTGACTACTCCGATGGAAGAGCACAAGGATGATAATTTGTTCCAATTCCTCGCGAAGGATTGGCTCAAGCTGCTTCTGGACAATGGGGGTAAAAACCCCAATTAGCCTTCTTGTTTTTCCATGCTTTGCTTTTTTGTTTGGATCTGTTGGCTGGCCACTGTGGGCCTTTTTGTGTTTCTACTGAACTTATGTTACTGGTATGCTATTAATTCCTACTTTGTTGTTAATCGTAATTACTTTGATACTTACTTCCACAGACTGGTTACCAACTTCAAGGTGAAGTTGGGGTATGTTAGGGGTAACAAGCTGGTTACCAGCTCCATGTTGGAGTTGGGGCCTGTTAGTTTTAATTTTTGGTTTTTAATTTTAAAAAAAGGTATTGGCTGAGGGTGTGGTGACCTTTGTGGTGTGGTGGTAGTCTGCTGTTAGTCTACACTTCTCATGCTGGTTGTGTCTGTTTGGGTCAGCCCCCTTTCTTGGCTGCTTTTTTAATAATAAAAAATAGTATATATTATATATACATATTAATATATATATATATATAATAATCTCATTACTATTATATATATTAATATGCATATGTAATGTACAATAATATTATCTCAATGCTACATAACAATATTATCAATTTAACGATGTTTATTTAATTCAATATTATAAGGAGATAATGTTAAATATATATATATATATAGTAGTAATGTCCATTATTATCATATATATATATATATATATTAATATATTATTTATTTATTTTCTCATAATCATTTTATCTGATCGAAGCTATAAACATCAACAGTCAGATTTGGAAATTATTCTAGATCTGGAGCTCAAAAGATTGAATTTGCCAACTGTGAAAACTTAGAGTTATAGGAGTAGGTCAAATTTTTGGGTATAGGTCAAATTTCTAGGTACAAGTCAAATTTATGGGTATAGGTCAAACTAGGTTTGACTTATACCTGTGAGTGCTAGAACTGAAGGTCACGGGACAACGACTGATACTGTATCCTCATATCTACAAATCTGAATCTGTAACTCCACAAATATGCAACTAAAGCTCTGCAAACTATAAAATCTTGTTGTTCTCTAGGAACATGTCAAAACTAGTTTGACCTACACCCAGGCATAGTTCAAAATTTTGATCTATACCTAAAATTGTCAGAATCAGAATCAGAAAGGTGGATCTAGAAAGGTCTTTAGATTAAATTCTCAGATCTGTAGTTGTATCTGCACTTTGGAACCTGTACCTACACATAAGAGAGAAGGGGAAATTTTGGGGGGGGAGGGATTTCCTTGGTCAAACCCTTGTTTAGGAATTAACCTTAAATTAAAATAAAGGAAATTCTATCATGTAGAAGAGATTAAATCTAACAATATAAATGTATCATACCATGTAGATGCAATTGTACTTAGTATGAGATCAAATATGTTAATGCAATAGCCTTGACTCAACACAAAAACCAAAATGAAATCATATAAGACAAAACCTCATGTAGTAGATGCGTGTAATTCACCTCAATGTTGAATTGAAGAAGAGAAAGACATGAATGGATGAATGTAGATCTCCTCCCTTGATGGCCAACTCCTTTGCTTCCAATGGAGAAAGAAGCTAGATCTATGGAAGGAAATGCATGAAGATGGATGAATGCCTTCAATGAATACTTTCTTGCTTGAACTCCTTGAATACACAATAGCTTTCTTGATTTCTTGAAAGTGTATGATTTCTTGCACGTATATGTATATAATCGATTTCAAAATGATGGGAAGAGGTCTCCTTTTATAGTGATTTTGAGGTCAAAATTCACAACGGTCGACTACACTGGGTGGTAAAATGAAAACCCCCAAGGTATAGGTCAAAAGATGTTTGACCTATACCTAGTATAGGTTGAACTAGGATCAACCTATACTCGAAAGGTGTAAATTTTGAGGTAAAGTCATGAGATTCAAGAGGTGTTAAGTGGTTAGGGGAAAAATGAAAAGGTAAGCAGTAAAATTGATCATAAATGCATCCAATCTTGAAATGGAGCTCAAGAGGGAAATAAATTATGTGAATGGATGGGTAAATGGGAAGTTGTGAAAAAACAATGGAGCCAAATTAGAGTTTTGAGAAAGATTGAAGGAGAAGTAGGACCTTGATTTAAATTATCTATGCAATTAGGTACAATGTGAGGTCCTAACATAAGAAACACACTAAAGTGGGCTAAAATGATCCCAAAATGAACACAAAAGTAAGTTCTTTTTTTTAGGACTATACACTAGTAAATGAGGCCAATCGTGTCTTGATCTATGAAAAGATGGAAATATAGGAAGTGTGATGAAGGAAATTGTGATAAATGTTAAGAGGAAGATCACTCACTAAGATCCTTCATACATTGGAATACAAAACACTCCAACAAAGTGAATCTGATTAGCACAACCAAAGAGTAAGGGTGCTAATTCGTGATCTACACAATGTAGGGTTTTGGATTCCTTGAGATGTAAGGGGTTTTAAATGACATTTAAAAATGATCTAAGAAAGGAAATGCAAGGACAAATAGGAATAATGAACTCGCCTTGAAAATAAGAGGAGAAATATTGATCTTTAGATCTTATTTGGATTGTCACAAGGCTTTCATAGTCGGGTAGGATTCTGGATCTAGAACTCTGACATTTGTAACCTCTGATTGCAAAAACCTCAAACCTAGAGGACAATGCCAAAAATGGTGACCTAGTCCTGGAAAATGTTCTAGAATTTTGACCTAGTCCTTTTAACTCCAAAGCTGATGAAAATTGCAGAGATCCTTTAACTTGTTCTGGTATTCCCAAATCTGGATCTGAATCTCCACAACCTACTCCTTCACATAGAAAATAAGGTAAATAAGGTTGAGGGGATGGGTTTTTATCAGCCAAACCCATTTTTAGGAATCAAACTTGAAATAAAATAAATGTAATTGAAAGAATGATTTCATGTCGCAAAGATTAGATCTAAACAATGAAATATATCATACCATATAGATGCAATTGTCTCTAAGTATGTGATCAATAATGTTAATGTAATAGCTTTGAATCCACTCAAAAAACAAAAATGAAACCATGTAAGAGAAAACCGCATGTAGTAGATGTTTTATTTCACCACAATGTTGGATTGAGGAAGAAAGAGAAGAAGAAGACTTGGTGGATGAATGTAGATCTCCTTCCTTGATTGAAAACTCCTTTTCTTGATCTCTAATGGGGAAAATAAGCTATATCTATGGAAGAAAATGCCTTGAATTCATGATGGAAATGAATAATTGAAATTATTGATGGCTTCCTTGGACTTGAATTCTTGATGGGCTTGAATACTTGATAATAGATGCCTTCAAATGAATACTTTCTTGCACTTGGATCTCTTGAATGCATAATGAATGTATGATAGCTTGCATGAATGAATTATGGATTGCACAATAATGGATGTCAAAATGAGAGAGAGACAGAGAGAGATATCATTTTATACACATTTCAGGGCTCAAATTTCACAGACTCCCACAGATCTAGAAACCTTTCAAAACCATTAAAGTGGACCTTGGCCCTAAATCTGGGCTCAAGCTCCTAGGACAAGGCCGCTATTTGAGCCATTTTCCCAAAGGACCTTGGTAAATCTTGAGAGGTAGGTTAGTGTCAATCCAATGGAGTGAGATCAAAAGCTATAGTTAATTCTGAAGGTGAAATAAGGCATAAGAGAGAGAGAGAGAGAGAGAGAGAGAGAGAGAGAGAGAGAGAGAGAGAGAGAGAGAGAGAGAGAGATAACTTTGTGAATGGATGTAAAATGGGAAATCAAGCATAGAAGTTAGATCCAACCTCAAGTTTAGCAAGATAAAAGGAGAAGGAGAACCTTTATTTGAATTAATTATGCATTTAAGTGGAATATGAGGTCCTACCATAAGAAATACACTAAAGTAGGCTAGAAATGGTCCCAAATGAGCACAAATTAAGTGCTTACTTTTTAGGATGGTATAGGAAGATATTAATCAAGATGAAAAGAATTCATTTTTATTTCAAGTTCATGAACTTGAACATATTGTGCATGAAGGAACCACCAAAGGGATTGATGAAGACCTTTTTACAAACATAATAGAGGATTTTTTCTCAATTCTTGATGTTGAGTCTCTCAAATCTATAGTTTTTGAATAACTTATTGAAGAAATAAATTTAGACATTTTTCACTTGAATCACATGAGGTAACTTATTCCACTCCCTATGAGGTTGTGGTTGAATAATTAGTTGAGGATATAGTTGACAAGAACATTTCTAATTTTTTCCTTTCAAGGGGATGTCCAATAAGACATCTAGCTTGGTTGGAAAGCAGTAAGTCATTAAAGGGAACACTTGTACATAATTAGGAAGATACAATTGCGAGTGGAGAAAAAGATGCATTTTTAGTTGAGCAAGGGCATATGGATTCCTTGGTTTACTTGGGAGTAGTAGCATGAATGTTCAATTTGAGGAGGCAGGAGAATTTGATCATTTCTTCCAAGGAGTGATGCATCAACTCATGATGCCACTATTTGTGCTTCATTTATACTTAGCATTATACAATCATGTAAAACATGACATCTTGGTAAAGAAAGATAGCTACTTTGGAGAACTTGTGAATGGTTTGATCTAAAGAAGTTATTGTTTTTGGTTAGTCTAGGGTAGATTATTTTCCCTTTCCAACAAGTGTGTTTGCACAAATTTGAGTCTTATTTCAATAGATTGTTTAGTCGATCAGGTAATCCTTTCTTTTTAGTGTATATTGCTACATGACTATGTAGCCGAATGGATGGATGAAGGCACTTAAAGTTTTGGAGTCTAGTCCCTTCAATCATTTCCATGACTAAAAGAAGTTCCCCAGTCAAAGGAAGTTGTTATCTCCAATTGGAGCTTGGAAAAAATTATGGATAACCCTACATAATTTTTTCATTCAAGCTCTTAGGGATTATTTTTATGGTAATTATAATTCTCATGCATTGTATTCATAGGTACAAAGTTGTAATTTTAAACCCATTTTTGACTTACAAGTGTTTGTCTTCAATCTTGCATTTGTAATCAGGATTTTAGGACCCAATCACAAGTCATCACTTACATTTACTAAGTGATATTAGGTCTATAGGACCTATTTGAAAACATTTCACAATAGTCTATGGGATTTGGTTGGGTCCTAAACTTCAACCAACATGTTTCTGCATGTGCATTAATCTTTACTCGTCTATCACATCTTAGGACCTAATCCACAAGTCACCTAGCATTAACTATATGTAATCGGGTCTTGAAGACCCGATTACAAGTTCTCTTAGATCCTCATATGCCATCGTGTCTTCAAGATCCAATGACAAGTCTCATCATTCCTCAAATGCAATCACGTCTCTAAGACCTAATTGTAAGTCACACCTTTATAATCATAAGGTGTTGGTCAAGTCTTAAGACTCGACCTATGTGTCTTTGTCCTCCATATATGTCATCAGGTCTCTAAGACCTGGTGACAAGTCTTGCATGCACATAAGTTTTGGTTCAGTCTTAAGACCCAGCCAATATGTCCTTCTCACTACACACTTGCGATTAGGCCTTTGAGACCTGAATACATATTAACTTTCACTATCTACACTTGTAATTGGGTCTTGAGGGGCCAATTACATGTTGAATCCTCTTTCACCCTCTTTCCACATATCATTCAAGTATTGAGACCTTAATTGCAACTTGGTTTACCTTGTGTCAATTTGTAACCCTTTTCCCTACTTTTGTGAGGTTTTTCTCAATTGTCTCATGGTTTTGGTCAAGTTGTCATCCACCTTTGGAAGTGATTTGAATCCATTTTTGATGTTATATGTTAAATACTCTCATCCACATATTGAGACCTGAATGCTCCAAGCATTGGAAACCTTGCTACATGAAGACCTCCTTGACAAGGGATGATGTTAGTGAAGTCACATCCTCAGATACTTAGTTTTCTTTCTGTCATTGGTTATGTAATTCAGTTTTAACATATTACATGTAAAATAGGAGTATGTAATTACATGTAATCACATTACAAGTCAAAATAGTTTAGGATTGTAATGTTGAATAAGTCAAAAGTTAGTTAGAACTTTCCCACCTTTTTTATCATAGCCCCTAACCTATATATATGAGGGAGCTCATTGTAAATAAGGAGCTTTTGGGCAATGCAAAAAAACTTGGCCAATATGGGAAGCACTCTAAAACTTTTATTTTAGATGTAAATCAAATTGAAATCAATAAAAGAGGCAAGTTGCTTTCAATCTTTGCATTCCAGAACAAGTTGTTATGTGATGACATTATCAGGAGTTGATTGTGATTATTGTCATGTTATCTAAAATGGGTTCAACCCCAATCTTGTAGTCTTCAAGTTTCTTATTGTTGTACAATAAGGAAAAGGATTACACAAAAAATAGAGCTATTGTCCACCCTTTTCTAATGCATAATCAGAGGGAAAATGACCCAATAGGTTCAATTAGGACAAGCGCTAATCGGGTGTAATGATTGTTCATGATTATGATTAAGATGAGTTGGATTTGAGGGAATATGGATGAATAATGTAAGATAGAGGGATAAGTAAGAAGAATTGAAAAGATTCAACAGAAGTAGACTGTCAGAATTTAGACAAGAACATGCAATGACATAAAATAACAACTAGATACTAGCTCTAACTTGTGGTTTCAATTTGAAGAATATTTTGAGGGTATAGAATGGCTTGGCCACTATATACTCGGGTAAAAAATGACCTATCCATTGTATACCCTACACTTTTGTCCAAAAATTTCCAAGGTAGTCCATCAGATCTTTTACTTTCCATATTTGAAATGGCGGCTTTGTCACCTATTGCTGCACACAAAAAATGGGAAATTGTTGGGTTGAAAAGGGTTTTCCTGTTAGAGTAATCTTTAGTAATTACTCTTTTGTGCTTAAGTTTCACTTAGGCAGTTTCTATTTCTTAGAGTTTCCCTTTTAGGGTTTCGGTATCCTTTATAAGGATTCACCGCTTTGTATTTCAGTAAGGAGATTGTAATTTCACTTTGTTAATAGAAGATTATTTCTTACAACATGCTTTTTCAGTCTCTCGCCTATTGGCCGCCATAGCTTTCTGTCTTCTGTCTTCATTCTTGTAGCAGTCTTTGCATGCAGGTGTTCTTGGGAAGATTTGCAGTTCAGCAAATCTAACATGGTATCAGAGCTCTCCTGCATCCGGCTGTTCATTCTCTGTTGAAGCATTCAAGGGTTTGGAGGTTTCACAGCTTTTTCTGGCTTCTTTTTAGTGGTTCTGGAGGGTTTCTATTTTTGGAGGCATTTTGGGCCCAAATGGACACTTCCATTGTGTCCGGAAGGCCCAAAAACCCCAGAATCCATATAAAGCTTGTCCGATTTGGACACCGGGGCCTCTGGAGAATTTTTTTTTGGCCTCCCAGGGCCGTACGGGCACGAAAATCGAGAAAAAAATTTAAAAAATGCATTTTTTTAATGTTTTTTAAAGGTTCAATACCGCGCGCAGTGTGTTTAATAAAGCGCCACCGGGGGGCCGCCACCGCCCCACCGGGGCTCGGCCACCACCGGTGGCCCCTCTACTTCCCGCAGCCTGCGCCCTCCACTCCAGCGCGGCCCCCGCCGCCTCCTCTCTGCGGCTGCCCCTCTGTTCGCTGGCGCCACCCGCTCCGGAACCCGCC
>MU225171.1:2011652-2058678 GCA_018584345.1 Thuja plicata | reverse complement strand
ACCTCTCCCAGTTCAGCATTATGGGGGGGTTCACCTGTTGGTTCTATTGCTTCCTGGTTTGATTGATCAGCTCTTCAGACTTTGTCTTCTCTACCTGGTCATGCACTTCAGTGGGGGTTCCAGCAGTATCTTCTGACAGAGTTTTCAGACATGCTTCGGAGATGCTTCTTGCTCTTTTCTTGTTCCTTTCTCTGGGACACCTTCTTCCCTAGATTGAAGGTTTTCTTCATCTAGTTTGCTTTATGCTTTGGGTACCTGATCAGGCCTAGTTGGCGGGACCCTTCTTTCCTGCTTTCTGCAGTAGTTTAGCTATTTTTCTTCTCCCTAAGTTACACTTAAGGGGGGGTGTTAGAGTAATCTTTAGTAATTACTCTTTTGTGCTTAAGTTTCACTTAGGTAGTTTCTATTTCTTAGAGTTTCCCTTTTAGGGTTTCGGTATCCTTTATAAGGATTCACCGCTTTGTATTTCAGTAAGGAGATTGTAATTTCACTTTGTTAATAGAATATTATTTCTTGCAACATGCTTTTTCAGTCTCTAGCCTATTGGCCGCCATAGCTTTCTATCTTCTGTCTTCATTCTTGTAGCAGTCTTTGCATGCAAGTGTTTTTGGGAGGATTTGCAGTTCAGCAAATCTAACATTTCCTTGGTCAAACCGCTGTTTAGGAATTAACCTTGAAATTCAAATGAAATTGCCTAAAGGCAAGCATGTAAATGTAAGGGTAAATATTAGATCTACCTTGTAAATGCATATACCTTCATGGATAGATATTGAGATCACACACATTCATGAAGATGCTTTCATGTTTCCTGATAGTAGTTGTTGAACCTTAGAATGAAGGAAGGAATCAAGGATGCATTTTCACAAATGCATGGATCTATGAATGTCACTCCAAGATCTGCAATGGTTTTATGCTTGATAGACTCTTGCCTTGAAGAATGGATGAAATGCATGCATGTAGATTGACAAAAGGATCTTCTTTCTTGATTGAGAGTTCCTCTACTTGGCCACCATGGGAGATAATTTTTCTGCAATGGAGAATATTTCCTTCAAAATTCCCTTGGATGCTTGAAGAATGCTTAAAACTTGAACTTGAATGCTTGGATGTGAAATTGTAGGAGAGCTCTTGAATTCTTATGCTTTATTTCTTGTAGATATCTAAAATGAGGGGAGATATGACACTTACATACCTCTCACAATATTTCAGCGATCAAAATTAATACAGGCTGACCAAAAATTTGGAAATCCCAGTAAAACATCGCAACAAGCCACCAATTCAAATTTGGGCCCAAATGTTTGGTATACAATTCCTTGGTAATTGTATACATGGGTATAGATCACCCTGGGTGCTCTATACCTAGGAAAATGAACTCAAATTTAAAGGGGAGTCAAGAATAATGGGAAGATGTCAAAATAAGTGGAGCCAAGTTGTTGGATCAAGTATAACGGACACGAAATAGCAAAACCACCAAAATGGGACCTAATAGAGCATATAATTATAGGTTCTAACTTTTTAATACGGTACATTGATCCCCCACTTTAGTGGGAGTATGAGATGAACTCATGATCATGGTAAAGTAGATCAATGCATAGGAAATTTTTTATCAAGGTCAAGGAGACAAGGAGACACGAAGCCCCCAACTGACTTAGGTCCTCATCAAATCCAAAACAAAGATAAAAGAGGAAACACATGAAAGAGAGAGAGAGAGAGAGAGAGAGAGAGAGAGAGAGAGAGAGAGAGAGAGAGAGAGATGACCAACTAGCCAAGTAAGATTTTAGACTTACTAAGGGTCATATGAATCTAAAAAAGATGGAATTGATAGTCTAGAAAGATATGAGATGCTAGTCGACCCATTGAAAAGGGATAACCAAGTGAAGCGTAGTCCAGTAAGAAATCTTCCAAAAGAGGATCAATCCTTAAGGAAAGCTTTGCCTTTGTTAAGAGATGCAGAAAAGGAGATTAGTTCTAAGGAAAGCATAGTTTCCAAAGGGATCTAGAAATGGAGGATCAATCTTAGGATCCACTAAATGATGCATAGGGTATGATAATGAGAGGATAAGCCCAAGGAAAAAATTATCTCCTTATCCATCTGCATAAGAGTGAATTGAATCATTGTGTGTGTGTGCAAAATGTGAAACAAGGAGTGAAGTGTATGCCCCCACATTAAAGCGATTGCAAATGCCTCAATAATAGAAATGACTATAATGAAACATACATGCACCCACAAGAGATTTTTCTACTATGATATGCCCTCAAGAAATGACAAACCAAGGCAAATAAAACAAATGATAAAAGGAGACCACAATAAGGATCTACTAAATCTAGGGTCAGTATGATCATATAACTCATGTATATCAGGATTATATCAAAATTAATTGACATTATCCTCTAAAGGTAGCATAACTACAAGCATAATAGAATAAGATCACATAAGAGATGCAAAGAAGAGTCTTTTTAGATCAGCATTGTGGAGACCAAAAAGAATGGTAGCTACCACTTTGCATCATCCCCAATACGACAACACAAAGGCACACTTATGAAAAATAGAACATTCACGACATAATATGTATACAACATATATAATAAATGAGATATAAATAGAAAAATTTCACAACTGTTTCATTCCTTTATCACCTTGTGCCAACAGAGCAACAAGGGCCATCTAAATAAATCTAAACAAAACATATAACAAGAAACACATCACGGGGGAAGCACATTACAATAGGAAAACACAGAAAATCCACCATACAAGAGGAGCTATTCAAGTATATTTTATGCCCCCCCCCCCCCCCCCATCTCAATTGTTATCATTTAGGGAAGGTGGGAAACACACATAAGGAGAAAAATCAAGCACAATAGATAGAACTATTGCTAGTTCCAAATAAGGACCTTTCTCTAATGATGAGTCACTTTGTTTGTCACTAGGAGAAAGAGAATGTTTTTTGTAAATCTAGCAGGTATATCATGATTAACATCAATAAGCTTGTACATATCATTAGAAATAGAATCACCAACATGAATATCATTTGCATTAGAAACATTGAGATCATCATCATAAAGAGTATCTTCTTCATCCAAATGAATCACAATAAAATCTAGGATACAAATAGAATTATCATGTTTTTTCAATTTCATCTTCTTTAAATTAACTTCCTCCCTAGGGCTATGCATGGGTTCGTCGAAGGGAATCAAAGGATAAAAAGGTGTCTTAGGACAGAAAATATTTTGGGAGGCATGCTCACAGGATCTAGCACGATGTTTACAACAGTTTTCATGAGCACAACGGTTATGTTTGTTTTGTTTCAAATTTGAGGCAGTTTAGGATCAATCAACATCGAGTCATTTTTTCTTTTTTAGGAAGGAGAACTAAAGGAGCCTCGCTAGGTTGAGAGACAACAATTGTAGGTTGTTTATAGGATATAGGAGGTGGAACTGAAGGATAAATAGGAGGTATAGAAGGTGTATAATGGAGTCCACATTCAAGGAAAGGAGATGGAATAACACTAGGATTGCTAAGCTCACAAATCATTTGGACTTTGAATTTTTGGTAGTATATGACGAAGTTATCTTTGCGAGGTTGAATTGATTGAGGTATGCTAGGAAAAAATAAATCAAGGTCAAAGTTCTGATGACTAGCTAAAGGATGATAGAGACTATGGTTAATCATTATTATTTCTCCATCATGGAGAAATTTCTAACACTTATGAATAAGGAGAGACTATAGCTTTCATTAAAGAAAGCCAAGGAAGACCAAGTAAAACTTGAAACTGATCAGAAGTTGGAATGATAAAAAAGGTGGCATATAAGGTTTTCTTACCAACTTCTACAAGAAAATTAATGGAACCACATGTGGGACAAGTAAAACCATTGAAAGTTTTGATCATTACATCAGATTTGTCATAAAAATCTTGCTAGAGGTGCCTTGTGTAAAGATGTTCTTCGGTTTTAACATTCACTCAAAATCACCATGCAAGTAGGATCTATAAGGACTCCCCAAGAGGGAAGACCATTAATCTTTGCAACAATATAAAGAGGACCATCAAGTGTCGTAATAGTCTTGTCAGGATCAAATGTAATGCAAATCTTAGGTTCTAGTTTGGGTTTAGGTTCAGATTGATCAATAAGATTAACAACATTGTTGGCCTCACTACAATCAATGTCATAGTTCAAAATAGTAGGAGAGTCAACATGTGTGGTCGAAGAAGGAAATGAATGTGTAGAATCAATGGTATTGGTAGAATGGGAAGGTAAAGGATTGGTATTAATTTGCAAGTTTTTGTTTGGAGGTGCAATAGATTTTTTCCTTCATCATTAACACCCTCAACATATATAGCATTAGAATCAATTAGGTCTTGAACAATGGATTTTAGAAGAAAACACTTTTCAGTATCACGACCAGGCTGACAGTGATATTGGCAAAAGGATTTGGGATAAAAAAAAATTGTTGGACTATTTGGAAGGATCAATTAGCTTAATGGGAGGAAGTTTTAGAACATTAGCATTAATCAAATTTAACGTCACATTATGCAAATATTAAGAAAGAGATGTATTATTATGAGGTCTAAAAATACATGGAAAAGGAACCACACCTTTGGATGTTGTTGTCACTTGTGCATAAATGTTATTTGATGAGCTTTGACCTTGATGAAGCATTTAGGTTTTTGAAACTTTTGATATGACTGGGTTGCGGATCACTCTTATCAACCAGAGCCATTGGAGTGGTGCTCTCAATTTGACTCACTTGAAGCTAATAATTATGAAGCATTGCACATAATTGAGTAAAAGAAGATAATTCAGAAAGCAATAACTAATCTTTAATGTATTTTTATAAATTAGCAATGAAAATATGTTGCACATCAATATCGGGCATAGGATAAGAAATCTAAGCATGTAAATGCTTAAATCTACCAATGAAATCAGTCACTTTTTCTTTAACACCTTGTTTACAATACATCAAATCTTTCAAATAAATCTTAGGACCAATATTGTTTTGAAATTGTTGAATAAAAATATTAGCAATTTTTTGAAAGGAATCAATATAATAAGGAGGTAAAGAATGATGTCATTGCAAGGCCTTATCTCTAAATGTTCTAGAAAACAATTTAGCCATGAACCTATGATCATGAGAGAAGTCACCACATAATGTTTGAAAAGTCTTCACATGAGTCAAGGGATCACCTTTACTTGTGAAAGTCTTAAAGTGAGGTATTTTCGTGTATTGAGGAATACCGACACGGGTTATGTCTAAGGACAAAGGACTAGCAATGTCACAAGTGGGAATGTTGAATTTGGATTGAGTCATGGAGATGATTTTTTATTGCAGGGATGAAATGGTTTAAGAAATACTATTGATAGTGGATTTTGTGGAGAGGTTAGTATGAGACATGTGTGAAAGGTTGGGACCATTATGGGAACTGGGAGTAACATTAGAATATAAAAATGGCACATTTTTGTAGGTAGGTGTGGATGAAGGTTGGGAAACACATGGAACAGTTGAAGGAGGAGGAACAATAGGATTAGGAATACTTCCAAGAATAACACGTGTAGGATCAATATTTTTAATAGATCTAGTCATGAGAGATGGAGAATAGATGGAAACACTAGTTAACTAAGTAGGAATAAGCATAGAAGTCTCAACACTAGTGGTAGGTTGGGTTAAACCAAGATCTTGAGCACAATCCTTAATGAGTTTAACATTTTTATCAATGAGATGTGAAATAGTATGCAAGAAATCAACACCATGCTCATCATTATGGATTATCTTCCTCATCATTTATACTAAAGAGATGGCTTCTGTATTAGAATGTTCTTGACCTAGCATTGAGAAGAGTGGGAAGAGGCATTCTCAATAATAGTGGAAATGTCATTAGTAATTATGTGTGTTTCATCAAGATTCATAGGAAACAAAGAGGACTCGGGATCAAAGGAACCCATAAGTCTATGACTTATCCTAACTGGAATGATATATGTAGAGCTCAATGTATAAAACTCATGCATAAGGAAAGAAAGGAAAGATATATCTAGAAAATGCAAGAGTGAAATCTGAAAGAAATATGCAAACACTTATTAAATTTATGCAACATAAATGGATTTAAAACATATAATTACACATAAAAGCTAATGAATAGCACATTTAATCATGAAATGATAATGAATGCAAAGAAAATATAACACCAAAATCAAAATGGAAATTTTATAAGTCGGGTTCACCAAATATACAATAAGGAAAAGGATTGCACAAAAATAGAGGTATTGTCCACCTTTTTCCTAATGCACAATCGGAAGGAAAATGAACCAATAGGCACAAGTAATACTTGATCTCTAAGAGGGTGCAATGATCCTTCTTGATTATTATTAAGATGGGTTAGATTTGAGGGAATATGACTAACTAATACAAGACATGAAGCTAAATAAGCACAATTGACAAGATTCAGCGGAAACAGGCTAACACAATCCAGAAAAGAACTTGCAATGACCTAAAATGGTAACTAGAGACCAGCTCTGACCTGCGGTTTTAATTTGAATCAGATTTGGAGGGTATAGAATGCCCTGAATACTATATACTCAAGTATAAAATGCCTTGACCGTTGTATACCCTGCACTTTTGTCTAATTTTTTTTGGGAGAGTCTGTTGGATCCTATGCTTTCCAGATTTGAGACAATGGTTTCGTCACTTGTTCCTGTACATAGAAAAAATGAGAAATTGTTTGGTTGAAAGGGGTTCTCCTTGGTCAAACCCCTATTTAGGAATCAACCTTGAAATTGAAATGAAATTACATAAAGGAAAACATGTAAATGTAAAGGTAAATATTAGATCTACCATGTAAATGTATACACCTTATTTAACGGATATTGAGATCACACATATTCATGAAGATGCTTGTACTTTGCTTAACAGTAGTTTTTGAACCTTGTAATGAAGGAAGGAATCAAGGATTCCTTTTCACTAATGCATGGGTCTATGAATGCCACTCCAAGATCTTCAATGTCATTATGCATGATAGACTCTTTCCTTAAAGAATGGATCAGATGCATGCATGTAGATGGGGAAAAGGATCTTCTTTCTTGATTGAGAGCTCCTCTACTTGACCACCATGGGAGAGAAGCTTGCTACAATGGATAAGATTTCCTTCAAAATTCCTTAAGATGCTTGAAACTTGAACTTGAATGCTTGGATGTGAAATTGTAGGACAACTCTTGAATTCTTACACTTGATTACTTGTAGATATCCAAAATGAGGAGAGATATGCCACTTATATACCTCTCACAACATTTCAGAGATCAAAATTAACACAGGTTGACCATAAATCTAAAATCCAGCTAAAATATGGCAACGGGCCATCAATTCGAGTTTGGGCCCAAATGTCGGGGTATACAACACCTTGGGCATTGTATACATGGGTATACAATGCCCTAGGAATTCTATACCTAGGAAAATGAGCTCAAATTTAAATGGGGATTCAAGAATGATGGGAAGATGCCAAAAGAAGTGGAGCTAGGTTGCTAGATCAAGCATAATGGGCATGAAATCTTGAAATGGCTAAAACGGGACCTAATAGAGCATCTAATTATACGTGATAACTTTTTAGGATGTTACAATTGTGTTTAGAGATAATGTTATATTTTCAAACTTAATCTTGTAGTCTTTGTGTTTCTCTTATCCTCTAAGTTTATGTGATTAAGGTGTGATGTATGTTGGAGTCTTTGAGCGGCACACATATTTCATCTCTATTTCTAAAACTTTATAAGGTGTCATGGAAATCCTTTGAGCTTTTGTGAGCTTCTTAGTTACTAATTCTTCTAGATTGTATTTGAGATATTGTTGTAAGAAAGGATCATATATTCTGAAAAAAAAAAAGAATAGATGAAGGAAAGAACACCTATTCTCAAAGAAGAGAATATGGTGAAGGTAACACTCTATTGGTTAGCTTAGTGTACATAATCTTATATCTGAGTTAAGTGTTAGTGGTTTTCAGTAGCAATAAACAGGGGTAGCCTCCCCTTACAAAGATGAGAGACTGTCTCACATATTGTGGTTGAAATTACTATTTTGCAATTGGTTTAATCAAGTTGATTGCAAAATATTCACCCGACATTTTTGACTCATAGTTATGAACTGGTGAGTTCACAAATGGGGTTTGAACCTTTATGGAAATAACAACAATGCTACAACTTTACCACCACACCATGCCATTATTAGCCACATGAATTTTGTTGTTGATTGTGTTGAGGTTTATAGGAAGGCATATTTTGGCCTTCATGGATTTTTTGTGAATCATTTATTTTCTTGTAGATCATCTTTTCTATTGTTTTATTTGTTAAATTTGTAGAGTTTGTTAGAGAATTTTATTTGTGTAATTGAATGCATTTCCTGTAACATTTCTAAACCATTCTTCCAATTATATCAATCATATAAAGTCAAAGTTCTTCACATGTATTTGGTGCCACATTATTGGCTTCCCCTTGATCTAATTTTGTTATTTGTTTGCACTACGATTAACTATCAAGAGGTAGGAAAATAAGTGGTGATCATCTTGATGATGTGATCTTTTCCTTCTATACTCTAAATAGTGACTCGTTTCTTTCAGTTAATAGCTTTTGTGAAAAACATCCTTTCATGTGTTTATTGTATAATCTCTAGTATCAGTAGTTATATCTTTAAGGTAGAAATCTATGTAAATTATAGTTTGTGAGTTTCTCTAATGAGCTATCCTTGGAAAACCATTTCATAAGGGGATGAGTAAGAGATCATGATATGCCAAATAGTGGAAATGGAGGAAATATTTGCATGAAAAAGAGCCAAAATTGTGAAGTTCCTTTTATACTTGAACTTTCAATATTTTTGGCTTAGTAAGTCAAAACAAAATATATATTAGTTTTCAAAATATGGATGTCCATTACTTTCCCAAAATTTACCCAAAATTATTTTCAAATTGCATAGGGAACAAATGGATTTCCATTTAAGTTTCAAATTCTTCCCCCTAGCCCCACCAACCCACTCTCTTTTGTCTTCTAGGCCAAGTGATATCCCCTTTCCCCAACCTTGTCATCCACAAAACCCTATGGCAAAAATTACAGGGGAGTTAGGCTTGGGAATCTCAAACATGTCTTTTTTTATACAATGATAAGCTAGGATATTTTCGTAGGTTTTCTTTGACTTTATTATTGATGTTGATAGAATTTTTAATCCAATTTTTTTTTTAAATATTATATAAGATTCTCTAAAGATTTTAAAAATGTAATATATGCTTGATAATAACTTTAACAGGTAATTATTAATAAATTTATGCATACACTATGTTGAAATGTATAATACACATACTAATCAAAAAATTCTAAATGCATAACACACATACTAATCAAACAAAATTAAAACGTTCAAGCTATTTATCTTTTCTCAAATTTGAAAGATGCTTCACACTCTAAATTTCATTGGTTGCATATCGTAAAAATTAAATTTCATTGTTTTACCAAATTATGTTTACCAAAGTTAAATTTTTAACATTTTTAAAATGTCGTAATAAAAAATTATTTGCTTATAAAAAATTCACAAAAATGTGTCACAACCACTCATATGTCATTTACTTATATATAAATTTGGGCAAAGTGGGGGTAAGTTTGGGAAATTCCTAATACTTAGACCAACTAGAATGATACCCATTTAAAAAAAAAAAAAATAGTAGTGCCTTGTTAATTTTTAATAAATTATTCTATTTTTCAAAATAAGAGTAGCCCATCAACTATATTCAATGTTCTACAATTTTTATTACAATAGTTTTTTAATTTATGTAGATATTCAAATTTTCATGTGAAATTGTCTAAACCTTTATTTCAATATTTTTATCATCACTTAGAATCATTGTTTGTCTCAACATTACATGACACTCATCCAAAGGAAAATTCTCTATGAATTACATAATATTTCTAAATATTGACTATTTTAAACTCCTAAAAATCTTTGTTTTTAATTAAAAAGCAGCAAAATAAGGGTTCCAACCCAATACAAAGATATTTCAAATAGGCCACTTACAACTAGTCAATAATAGACCACTAATAGAAAAAGCCATCACAGACTACTTAAAACACACTTGCATAACAACTAGTAACCCACATCAAGGGTGGGTAGAAATTTCACCCATAACTCAAGAAAGAGTTTGGGAAGAGGAAGAAGAACGATTTTTCATCTATTAATGAATAATAGTCTAGGAAATACTATCATTAGGAATGTTGTCATTAGGGGAAAGACACAAATCCCCTTAGTGAGACTATCAACACAAAGAGAAAAATGTTGACAAGGCGGCACGTCAACCACCAAAGGTTGGAGTAGGAAAAAAAAGGCGCAAAAGGATTCGTGGGGTTGGAGGGGACCATACCAGTAGAAAGAGGTGGAGCAGGATCCGCGAGGCCTAAGGATGTCATACTAGTAGCAGGGGGCATAACATCATCCTAGGAGGAATCATCGTCAACTTGTGAAGAGTCATCAGAAGAACAATCAGAAGTCGGGTCTGTTACGTGATCACCATTAGCATCCTTCCACCAAGTGGCAACACCTTTATGATGTAAGGGAGAATAATTTTTGGCCAAGTGAGTAGTAGAGAAGCACTAATGACATCAAAATGGGAGACTCCCATGATCCAACAACTGAGTTTGTGGCCTATTCCCAACCATGAGTGAGTTTGTGGCTTATGCCCAATCATGAGAGCCACATCCCAAGAAAGAGGAATGGAAATGTAAATATCAATCAAAATACATGCAAAGGTAGAAAGAACCATGGAGTAAGTGGTGTCATCAACCTCTAAGAAGTGGCTGATAGAGTTGTCAATGGCTTCAAAACAAGAATTCTCCCAAAAATGAAGGGAAGGTTGGGAAGACAAACTCACACTGGATGCACGAGTGGTTTAGTAAGGGGGTTAAAGGAGATTGTCCATTGTTTGGCAAAGAGAGAGTGAACACCCCTAGCCCACAACTTGTTCAACATCAAATCAAAGTCAACAGAAGAAACAAAAGCAACAATAAAAATACCCTTAGCACAAGGGAAAAAAACAATGTTACCAGAAACTAAGGGCTTCCAAAAATTCATTACCCAACAATTGAGATTTGGTAGAGAAGGCCAAAGACTAGAAAATCTACATAGGAACCTGCAATGTTGATAGAAATCCACATTTTCTAGCACATCTTGGCCATAAAGCACAATAGGGGAGGTCTTGGCACAAGCAAGAGGACAAGATTTTATCTTTAGGGGTGGGGGGATCCCAACACCCACAACACCAAAAGTCCTAGTAGAAGGTCTTCTAGTAAGATGTTGAGCTAGATCTGGTGCAAAAGCATTACTAGGAAGGACTGCCCACAAAACCTTAGGAATTGGTATCCCAGACCCCACTAAGGGTACAACAATATCCACACTAGAGAGCCTAGATGCAAACAACGATACAGTAGCACCCACAGATGGAGGTGCATAGGAAGTCGTTGTAGGATCATTCAAAATCGTTCCATGAGCAGGAATCAAACCATAAGTGGGAGCCCTTTTTCATATACTTGTTAAATCATCTCTGTTAAATTCTAGATGGTTCATAAGTAGCCTCTAGTTTAAGTTGTGAATTCATGAAAAATGCCCTATATTCAAATGTAGAATTATTTTTCATAACAATCATCAGAGGTACAATAGATAATTCACTAATCACTAAGCATTTTGCTTTTGCATAATGTTTTCATTTCATTGAATGTTTTTTTAAGTTGAACTTCGAGCTAGACTAACCAAATTTTTAGGCACATTCTCGCTCATCTATTGAAATATATTTGTGGGTTTTTACATATTTTAAGTCTCAATTTTTGAACATTTTAATTTCTAAAAATCTTTGTTAAGTTATTGTAGAGAACATTACAATTGTGTATACTCAAGTCATATTTGTAGATTGATTTTGTTAAAAATGATTGTCTTCTCTCATATTTTAAACATCCTTACTTATAATTTAATTAGTGTGTCATAATTAATTACAAATTTACAAATAATGTATAAAAATAGTCACCCTCTTCCACTTTGGTTTTAAAGTTTACCTTTGATTCGATATTGAGGCCTACCTAAATTCTAAATTCTTGACTCACATTATTCTAAGAACACCCACTTCCATCAATTGGCATAAGCTCTTATTTGATTTTGAAGTTTATCTTTGATTTGATATTAAAATCTACCTAAATTTTGGACTCCCATTATTCCAAAAACTGATCCTTATGCAATTATCACATAATTATAGGATGTTATTTAGAGTACCAATAGATTGGACCAAAACCATAAAAACATGGAACTTACAGTGATACAGACATTTAAGAGTTTTGTTAAACTTTTCATGAACAGTGATACAGACATTTAAGAGTTTTGTTAAACTTTTCATGGACCAGATAGGATTTGAATCTAGGATCATTTAAGAGTTTTGTTAAAATTTTCATAGACCAGATAGGATTTGAATCTAGGATCTTCTATTTGTTATTGGGGGTGCTTTAGGCTCATTTCCGCCCAGCCTCAATGTAAAAATAAAGAACAACAATCAATTAAAGTTTCATATTGGACCAAAATAGTCAGGCAATCTAAACTCTCAGAATAGTTCAATTATCAGTTATAAACGTCACATATCTGACAAAGTTGTAGGGTTCACGAGATCAAAAGGAGTAAAAGCATTTAGAATGTACTTTGGGTTCTATAGAACATTGGGCTTACTCTTGTTGTACGTGAAGAACGAGTTCCTGTGAGTTTCTTTGTTTCCTTGTTAAGCTAGCGTTTAGGTTATTGGGTGCAACTAGAAGTGTGCAATCAAACGGTTCTACTATCGGTTTGCAGGTGTTGGGGTACCATTGTTTGTTGCAAGTGTTTCTAGTTCCCTTGTAGAAAGATGCTTGTAAAAATTTGTAGAAGATATTGGCTTTAAGTGGCTTATACTTTTATTCTTAGGTTTTTTCTAAGCCAACTTGGGTTTTCTCCTAACCGATTTCTCTATCTATGCTCTATTTGTGACATGCCACTCAGTATTATTCATGCTTGTGATTGTTGTTAGCACTTCACAAAATCAATTGAATTAATATAATAACGCTTGTTGTCAGTTCTGTCTTGATAGCTGAATTTGGTGCATGATTTTCCTAGCAAGAATTGAAATCATGGAATATAACTGGGTAATTTTGAGGTGCTTTAAATGCTGATGTTCAAAATATGAAACACATTCTAGAACTGACATCGTACAGCAGGGATGAGTTTACTTCACTAAAACATATTCTAGAACTGACATACTTATGATTTTAGATCTGATTGTCTGTCCAGTTTTTGGACTGGCATGTAATTTTTTGAATCAATTCACAATTGTGAATTTTCCTATATACAAGTTATTCAGCTTTTGAGCGAGTGGACTGTTCTTCAACCATCTTATCCTTGTGCCGTGGCTTTTGATAACCCTATAAAATCTAACACTTCCAAGGTTAATAGATCTCAGTACTTCATGATGCCTGTGAAGTATGCACCTCTATCACTTTATCCCAATCCAGTTTCTTTGAATGATTTTATATCATACATGAGTTTGTTTTCCTATTCAGAACGGGAGCATGAGCCTAAGCTGATACCTCTTCAGCTAAGAGTCAAAGGACTGAAGAATATCCATTCCACGGAAGTTTCATGGGACACAATCACAACGTCATCCCTTATATCGTACCTCACACGTTTGAACCTTGGTGAATGGCATACTCAAAGAACGTACCATTACCCTCACCGATTATGCTCAACCAAATGAACAACAGCCCTTGGTCAATCTTTATATATTAAATGTTTGCATATGAGCAAAAGGTTCATCCACCAGTATTTACTAGTTTTAGTGAAGATTTGCTTGTGTGGTTGGGAACCCATATCAGAGGACCATGATCTGCCAGAGGTGGGGATCCAAGACAGATGACTGAGATCCATCTTCTCCTACTGGTTTTATTGCGCTTGCTGATTAATTTTTTCAGGTTTTTTATTAAACTTCATAATTTGAATGTCAGGCTTTTTTCTTTTGGGGGCCACATGATAGGGTGAACCTAGTATGCTTGGTTTGGGTGTCTTCTCATTCCACCCTTTATTTTGATAGCTTGTACATTAGTTCTGTTGTGACATATATCACTAATTCATCAAAAAAAAATTGTTCATAAATTATAAGAACAAATTATGAAGATGACACCTCCAATTATCTTGATTCATTTATTTGGGGTTGTATTTACATATCCAAGATTACATAGATGCACAAGTGCCTTATGAGAAATGCATTCCCTACTGAAGCAGATGATATGATCTTCATCAGAATTGAATGGAAAGCATGCGGTAATCTTTTGAGCCTCTGTAAAAACTGAGCAAAAACAGAGCTGGTCCTTGCAAAATAGCAAGCACTGATTTTCATAGAGTATAATTATGTCATGTTTGAAGACAAGCAAGATCAGCTACCAGCTCTTCAATCAGCAGTCCAAGAATATCTACTTCTATCTCAGTTCCCATCTCATCCGTTTCTTCCCAGAACTTTGTCCAATCTTCTGCCTCTTTCTTCCATGCTAGCTCTACAAGATCTTCTACAACGCTTGTATCTGTCCCTGTCCATGAATAAATTTGATCATATATTGCCTTTGCCAACTGCTCTGGAACATAACATTGTTTCAACCATGGTTCTTGTAAAACCCCACTATCAAACTGCTTTCTAGGGGGGGATTCCAAGACCTCTTTCACACAATCAAAGAGAAGATTGCCCGCTTGCTTTGGCATTTCTTTCCTCTTTGAAGGTTGAAAGCAAGACATGTCTTGGGACTCTCTTTTGTTTGAATCTGTCAGACATGAAAGTATCTCTTGCGAGTTGAGCACTTCCTTTATATGCTCATCTACTCCGCCTTGTTCCCAATCTATTTCCCCCTGACATTGGAAGGGGGAAAGCTGAGGTGAAATCTTGCTTAAATTGGATATTTGAACGCCATCAATGTTGTCTTGATTCCAAAGACTGAAATTCAAATTTCTATATACACTCTTAGAAGGCTCTTTTCCCAGGGACTTGTGCCCGAACGTTAAGGGATCTTTGGTAGAATGTTTACCATAGTTGGCCAATCTCTGACGGAAGTGATGCTCAGTTACTGTCAGTACAGGAATAAAAAAAAATAGGGAAAGTTAATAACTGATTCCATAAAGTCCAACTCCAGACTATATAATTTAAGCATTCTTATAAAGGGATAGATCCAGAGGAAAAGGTTAATAAGAACTTACGTGTGCGGGCAGAACATGGATCAAATGATGAAGTTTCTTCTTCAAAGAGAATTTCTAGAATGGAAACTGGGCTTAGCTCCTTACTCTCAACACAACACCCAATTTCTGATGCATATTCTTGATTTTTCCCATGACAATGAACATCCCTGTTTCGTTGCTGAAGTCCGGCACTGTAAACATTTTCCTCATCCTGTATTCATTTCATATAAACATGAATCTGTCAGTTGCAATTTATATTCTCTCCTGTTCTGGAAATTACAACCATTTGCATATATACAGAAAACTTTAACTACAGAGGAGAACTATCTTCCAATTATATTTAACTACTCTGTCACTTTGCTTATCTTTGAAAAGAAGTATAAAACTTAGACCAGGATTAGGCAGACAACATATCAAATAAAATATTTGGGATTATCACCTCATCTTCTTGAGAACTGCACTTCATTTCAACGGATCTCAAATCATCATCCTTCATGCACTCTGAAATTATGACAGGACTTCCATTGTCTCTTGGTTTCTGAAGGACGTTGAAACTCTTAAGAGTAGATGTGGGAGAAAGCACATAATCTTGAGTAAGAGCATTGTTTGAGGAATGCAACTTTTCATAGGAATCAGCTGTATCATCAGATTCTGTAGTAGCCCATATCGACTGATCCAAGCCATTTGTCAGGCCAGGTTCATAATCTTTTACTTGATATTCATCTCTATCTAATGAAAGACCGACAGTGGAGCCTGTTGTTTCTAAAGCACAAACCACAATCCCTTGAGGAGGGAGGAACTTGTCTCTCCTTGATTCTTCAAAGCTATTATGGGAGGAAAGCTTTTCCCCTGATATTGATCCCATTTCACTGTCAAAACAGGAATCAAACGAGCTACTGCTTGTAGGAGAGAAGTCCAAGCTTTGCGAATGACTTCCCCCATCAACAGATTGCAATTCCATCTTCTTCTTTTTGCAGTCCACATCAATTTCTTGAGAACTTGCATTACCCATTTGCAAGAGATCCCCTGCTTCCTTGCCAAAAATGGAGTTGACTTCCATTAAATCTGGGAATGCGGCAGATTTTGACAGGATACATCCTTCATCTACAGAAGCGCCATGATTGTTTCCAGTAAGTTGTGCTTCTTTGAACGAATTCCAACAGACAATATCACATATGCGAAGCTGACTTCGATCATCACTGCAAAGTTCATCCTTACCAATCTTGCAGCTCAACTTTGTTTTAGCAATGGAAAGCTTCTTTGAAACATTCCCAAGATCAGTATGAATGTTTGGCAGCAAATGCTTAGTAAGTGTTAATCTTCTCAGAATGGACTTCAATAAAGAGCACTTGACAATCTTCTTTGCTTCAGATTCCTTGCTTTTCTTCCCCTTTTCTTTTTTGAAGCTGAAAAACTTTGTGATTTGGAGAAGCCCACCTTCATTTTCTGAAAATGAACTGCCCATATTTTCCATGATAAGATCTGCACTTGATTCTTCCTTCATCATCTCATTTGCATTCCCCTTCAGCAAAGTGAATTTAAGGCGTTTTACACTGAAATTGTGTTCTTCCATGTGATATTCTTCTGAATACCCCAGGTTCTCAAGGTTGTTACTCCTGTCTTTCCCTCCAAAGGCTCTTCTTCTCTTTTTTTTCTGACTATGATTCATCTCCAGAAGGCAACGAGAAGAAGACCAAGGCCGAGGGCTATGCCCTGCTTCATTGTCTTGCAAGCAGTTAAAATTTAGCAAATGCGGTTTTTTTGATTGGACAACCAGTTTTGGAAAACCTTTATAGCACTCCTCGTAGAGATCATCATTTGAGCATGAATAAACTCTCTTACTTGAGTACTGCCTATCTAAAAGATAATCTTCTAACAAAAAGGGCTCCTGCTGCTCCTCCAAAAATTCATGCAGGGGCTTCAGAATTCTTTGCTTCTTGAAACTTTGTCCAACTCCTCTGAACATATTCTCCATGTCTTATTCACAGTGCTGTAGACAGCATCAGGAATCTTTGTTAGGCAAGAACAGGTCCACAAATCCACCAAGAAATTCTATATAAATCTTAGGCTATCTACCACTGTTTTAAAATTAACATCAAGCAGAAAGGGAAAGCTATCCAAAACAGAGGCTCAAAGGTCCACAGAAATTTTATACAAAACTTGGGCTAATCTACACTGATGAAATTTAACATCAATGAAAAGATGCCACAGAGATTAACTTGGGCAGCCAGATCTCAATGTTGGAATAAAAGTAACACAGCTTCACTATGTGTAACTCTGAGGAAAGTCATGCAATATGTGGATGATTAAAAATGTGTTTGTGATTAAAAAACCTGTTTTGATAAAAACAATGCAAATTGGCCTCTTTCCTGTGTCCAACTCACAAATTACAAAATGATAAACATCGGCATTCAGGAATCTTTATATGGTTGAGCTAGTCCCTGATAAATTATTTATTATACTTGACCTTATCCACCACTATTAAAATATTCACAGTGAACCGGAATGGGAAACCATCTAATGCAGAAGATGGCACAGGGGCTTCTTTTAAAACTTGGGCATGTACATCTCAGTGTTATAACAACAAAAGCACAGTACAAAATACCACAAAAACTGCAATTCCATGGGCATTCGTCCAATTTATAAATGATTAAAAATGTGGGTTTTTAACATAAACAAAACCAAAATGTGCTTTACAAAAGGGCCCAGAAAATGTTCAACCAACCTTTACCTGCAGTCGGCAGCAATGAAAGACTAAAGGTCTTCACCTACTGAAGTATCTCTGAGAAACTCACAGTACACAATTCAGAAAGACAAAATGAGGCTACTGAAGTTGAGAGATATGCTTAAGCCAATATTCTATTCCCTCTGAAAACGAAGTAATTGAAAATTTGGATTGTATGGGCAAACCCCATCTCTTTCCTCACTAGAAACCACACTAATAACAAAAGGAAAAGACAATGAAGCAATAGAAGGAAGTTGTCTGTTCATGGAATTTCAAAGGTTAAACAGGGGATACCTTAATAATGAAGAAGATGACAGGTTCACAGTATCTGTATGTTACTTCAAGTTCACTACAATCCAGTGGACTTTACCTCACTGTAAAACCTGTGTGTAAGATCTTGAGATTGCTGAAAATCTCACCATTGAAAGCTGTGTTTGGGGACTTGGGATTAATGGGGGCCTCATCCAGAAAAAGGTGCAGGTGGGCTCTCCTCTTTCTTGTCCCATTCAATGTCTTCCAAATACTCATCATCAGAAATGAATTGTTAAACTTGAAGCTGACTGAAATATATTTTTTGCTACTGCAAGGCAGATTTCCTATAAAAAGTTTTGTTTGATTGTGATGGAAGAGGTAAAACAAAACTAAACCAGAAATCTGAAACTAAAAACTTACCGCTCAAATCCAAGAAATTAAACCAAAAAAAAGCTGAAACTAAACATTTACCGTTCCCAAATCCAAGAAATTAAACCTAATAAAAATTTGAAACTAAAAACTTTCTGCTCAAATCCAAGAAATTGGAGGGATTCCCCAGGAATTAAATAACCAAAAAAATAGATGAACATGAATTATATAGCCAAGAAAATGTTTGACAATGAAAAATGTTCAGAGTTCAGAGATCACTTCAGATTGACGTGAACAGCGGCGACTGCAGCTGAGACGTACAAAGTCGGTATATATTATTTCCATTAAAAAAAAGTGTATTATATTATTTTAATGGAAATAAGTGTAATATATTATTTAATTGAAATAACTGGATTACACTTATTACACATAGTGGATTACAACATTAGGAAGTATCTTTTATCTAAATTAAAAAATGTCGTTTAATTTGATTATTGAAAACAAAGAAATATCAATAATAATAAATATATAAAAAACAGACTATTCATATTAAATCTCAATGTACATTAATGTGAGATTTAATGTTATTATGGCCCACAATTTATTTTTTATGAAGTATTTTGTCCTTTTAACTTGTGAATGTAAGGCCCTTATAGGTTTAATGTATACCCTGGACTATTCGTATACAATCATCGAGGTGGACCATTGATTGAGTAATGACGTGGGAGGGGACCAAAGTTGAAACGTGGATAATGCCTAGGGAATTTGCTTTAGTAACCCTTCTACCTATCCCTATGGTCCACCATAGATCTTTAACAATATGGCCCATCACTTGGACCAATTTTTAGATTCCTCAATAATAGATAGTACCTCCACTTACAAATTCATAAACAGATTTTTTTTTTTTTCTTTTTTTGTTGGGTGGGGTTGGGTTAGATTTCTACAATTCATATAATTAAGTGATGTTGTTTTTGGATTCGATTTTGTGAGATTTTTACATCAACTTTTTGGATCACACTTTGTGATTCATAATCAAGATGAAAAAGAACATTAGGAGAAGAAAGATGATGGATCATGGAGTGTGATCTGAATCGTTGATGTAAAAAGCTGACACGCAATTGAATCTAGAAACAACATCACATAAAATTGATAGGAGCATGGATCATTATGGTTATAATTATTAATTAATTTTGGATTTATTTTGATTAGGTTAGGTTTTGTGTAATGATGAATGTATAAATGGAGTGTTTTATCATATTGCATATTGGAGGCACGATTTTTGCCATCTATAATATTGTGCATTGTTTTTGGTTTTGATTATGTGAGTGTCTTCCCTCAATGTTTTGAGCCAAACTTCATGTTTGATCTGAAACGTCAAGGGAAAAAACTCACACAATCAAAACCAGAAAACTATGCACAAGATTGTATATTCTTCAAATTTAGTTTGGTTCTATTTTTGTACAATTTTAAGAACCCATTCAAATATATAATTTATTCATTCATTAATTTGGGTTGACTACACAACATAAAATTAGATTATGTCAGATTCCAATCCATATTTATCTAAATTTTAAAGTTTAAATCAAGCACATGTCGCTCCCTCCAACTAATTGTTAGAGCTTTAAGTGACTCTACAACACCTCCCAAGATCAAATGAAAGACCAAGATAACTTTCACAAGAGAATGACAAGACAATTGTATTAAGATGCAAGAATAATATTATTGATAATGGACGTAATTAAAGTTAGAATTTAAAGAATTCAATCACCAAGATCCACTGTATGTAAAATACCTATCACAAAATCAAAGAAAGGAGACACAACTCATAATGATCTGAAAAATGAAATATTCATTTAGAGAAGGAATTACAAAAGAATTAATAATTACAAAGAGATCAATCCTTATAAAGGAGATCAAAAACTCAGAAGGTGGAGAAACCTAGGTTGCATGATAATAATTAATTAAAAAAATTATTATTATATGCCTAAAGTTTAGCTTAAGTAAACTAGAGATAAAAAGTGACTTAATAAATAAATCAATAATGATTTAATTAATAAGTGAAAAACATTTTTACTCTAACACTCCCTCTTAAGATAAACTTAGGGAGAAGCTAAAAAAACTAAAAACAACTCCTGAAAGCAGGAAATAGGTCCCAACAACATTGCCTAATCAAGTACCCATGTACAAAAATCTTTGTAAAGAGAAGAAAAGGAGAAAACCTAGTGGGAAAAACCCCTCTCCGAAAAGAGATGAAGACTAGTGAAGGACTAAGAAGCCTCCAAACTAGAGAATGCCCTAGAAGATAGGAACAAAGATTGGGTAGAGAAGACTATAATCTGCATGAGTGCCCTAAAATGACACTACTCGAATCAGGATGACAAACAAGGCAAACATCGAAACTCAAAGATATAGATGGCAAAACATCAAAGTCTGAAGAGTTGATCAAAAGAAGAACATGAAGAACACCACTAAAGCATGAAGATGCAAACACTGTCGAAGAATAACTGCTAGAACCTCCACTGTAATAGAACATGATCAGGTAGAGAAGACTGTAAACAAAGTCTAAAGAGTTGATCAATTGAAGATGGAAGGATGTCTCCAAAACAAGAATGAAAGAGTGTCCATATGGTAAATGATCCATCTCACTGAAATGCATAGGTACCTAACCACTACATCTGCCTAGTACGTAGGAACAAATACTGAATACATAGATCACTTCATCCAACCAAGGAAGCATTAGAATCAACAGGAGATACCCCCCATAAGGCTGAGCAAGGAGAGACATGACAAATACACTGAAACAGACTGCCAAGAATAACTACATGATGAAGAACCAGGAACATAGAAACTGCAATAGAAAGTTCAAGCACATATAAAGGATGGTGTCATGGAGGAAACACTCTCTTGACATGCATCATGAGGCTAATGTCGTGGAAGGAACACTCACTTGACAAAGGTAGATAGAAAATAAGGCAAACATCAAAACCCCCATGGCACTTTATAATGTAATGCGAGTACAAATAGGCACAAAATATGCAAGATCTCAAGCATGCAATGATGACACTTTATCTCAGTGTATTTCCAAAAATGAAATGCTACAGAAATAGATGTCTAGAATGCTCAAGAATGACGTAAAGTTGTAAGAATATATGTAACAACTAAAAGGGAGTCATCCCATGCAAAGAAAATGATCTTAGGACCAAAAATATCCAAGATATCCACCAGAATACCAAAAAGAAAAAAAAAAGAAAAAAAAATATACCTAGAGAAGATTCTGGCAATGAAACCCATACAAGAATAATGAGAACAAAACCAACTTTTCGACAACATGCGAAAGTCAAAAAATGGAGTTCGGAGGAGCAAGATATGGCGAGCAGAGTGCAAAATGAAACCCTGACTTTGACTAGCAAAAAACCTTGCAAGACGAAAAAATCAAAAAACCAAACCTAGAAAACCAGGTCAAGCTCGGAACTAGCTTTCCCGCAATATCTCTTTTGGCGAAAAATACCTCTGTTTGCTCAAGATGCGAGAAAATAACCGAAGAGAGATCAAAACAAGAAGAACCCCAAGAAGCCTCTACTAAAAAAAGCGGAGCTCCACTAAATATGGCGGGATTGCCAAAATTGGCAAAGGTACCCAAAAAAAATTTAAAAAAAAAAAATTAATTTTTTTTCCACTGGTACAGTGGCATGAATTTTAAGGCGGCACAGAAACTGAGTCAATGTGAAAACTGAGACATTTTTTGCCTCGAAAAGTGTGCCAAGGTCGTGCATGCAAAAAAGAGGGCCCATATTTCAATTGTGTCAAAATTGGACGAGCCTTATATGAAAATAGGGGTTTTTGGGTCTTCTAGATGCAACCGTGAGGTTGGTTTGTGCCCAAAGTGCTCTAAAAATAGCTCCCCCATATCCATAAAAAAAACTCTGAAAACTTGAAACCCTCAGCGCTCCAAAAAATCTTCTAAAAAATCAAGAACATGCTGCAACATAAAGGCTCTAATACCATGTTAGAATTCAAAGAATTCAATCACCAAGATCCACTATATGCAAAATACCTGTCACAAAAGCAAAGAATGGAGACACAACTCATAATGACCTAAAAGATGAAATATTCATTCAGAGAGGGAATTGAGAGAATTACAAAAGAATTAATAATTACAAAGAGATCAATCCTTATAAAGGAGATTGAAAACCCAGAAGGTGGAGAAACCTAGGTTGCATGATAATAATTAATAAAAAAATTAATTATTATATGGCTAAAGTTTAGCTTAAGTAAACTAGAGATAAAAAGTGACTTAATAATTAAATCAATAATGATTTAATTAATAAGTGAAAAACATTTTTACTCTAACAATTAAAATGTGCATAATATGCTTGCTTATATAGGCAAAATAATAAGAGACTATGATAAGGAGAAAATAATTTATCACCCACACGAGGTGGAATCACATGTCCACCAAAGGTGGATCATCCTTCATTATGCAATGAAGTATGAGCAACATGTGGAGGATGATAATGTGATAAGAGCACTAACGGTCGATCTCACACATAATGTGGAATGTGATAACAACTATCACCACCTAAAGTGTTATTTCTCCTACACCATGTGCTAAATAAAAGTGCAAACTCCTAGGTGCTTAATCACAAACTATGTATGTATGCATTATTCTAAGTAAGCTTAAATAAAGCATAATTAGAATAAATTAATTAATTACACCAACACCTCCCCCCTTAAGTGAAACTTAGGGAAATGCACTTAAACTCATAATTCAAGATGGGTCCCAACTACTAAGCCATGTTAGCTACCCATGTACAATGCAAATGCAATGCAATAAATCTCTCATAAAATGGAGAAAAGCATAAAATCACATGGGACAAAACTCCCCTCCAAAAAGAGAGACAAAAACACACAAGATGCATGGATGGAGGACTCAAGACCCCCCAAGGACTACATACATCATGTATATACAATCAATTATCACTCCATATGAAGGAAATAAGGAGACAATTGGGGCCTCTCATAATGGATAATGTCCTGCAAATACTGTAAGTGCTTGAAGACAAAACATAGTCTAAAGTCTACAAACAACATTTCTTCCCTTGGAAAGAAGATAGACCAAGTACAAATGCAAGCACGCTTCTCATTCTGGATAGGAATTAGGAAGTGGAATCCAAATGTAGTATGATGACGATGTCTCTGAAATCTTCTCATGTGTTGGCATGTCCTTGGATGATGAAGATGCCATGAACCAATTAGGAACATGCCCAATCACTATAGAAGGTGACAAGAAAGAAACCAATGGAAATTGATTATGAACAAGCTCCAAAGAGAAATATGAAGTACCAAAATTATTGCCACAACTATCACCACATACGAATGATGTCTCTAAAAACTGATTAAGAGTCTCCAAGCTTGAAGAATCTATCACATAAGCATGATCAAACTGAATCAAGTAATGTGACATATCAAGTGAAGGTAGAGACTCATGAATGTCAATCTCCAAAGAAGGTGAAGAAGGTTCTCCAACTATGATGAAGTTTTAATCAAAGAGTAGAGAAACCCCCTCAAGTATGTCTACCAAATCTAAAATGTGAGACTCCACAAATAAACCTACAATGTTTGTCAAGTAGTCATCCCTTGGTACAATATCTGGAAGACAAGTAGATGCCTCTTGTAATGACTCACTGGAATCACCAACAAGATATGAATGTGTGATCTCAATTGAAGAATTAGGAACCTTTGAAGCATTTGCAATCTCCTCCAAAGGATCACAACCATGGGTTATTTACTCTCAAAAAATGAAGAGGCAAATTGGAAAGATGGGCATCAAGAGATGGTGAAGAATCATGGTCTTCATATACCTCTCGAATATAATTCCAACAAGCAAGAGGATCCTCAAAGTGACAAATTAACTTACAAAAGTCATCAACATACTCAAATATAGTATCAAAAACTATAGCATGAAACATTTTCCAAATAAAATAATTCCTATCAGAAGGAACTTCATTATAAAAATAGGGTAATAGATTATAAGAATGTCCCAATAGATGATACTCACTAAGATAAGTGAGAATGAGATTACTTCATTGCCTATAGTTCCCTTTCTCCACAGTAATTAAGTAAACCATGATTACAATTTATTACCCTCTTAAGAAAACTGAGATCTGAGGATTAACCAAGTGTCAAAATAGGCCCAAAAAGGACCAAATGTTGATAGTGATATGTTCACTCAAAATAACTATAATTTGATAGCAAATTTGGAAAGTAGATGAAAAATTATGTACTTTAAAAAAAATAAAAACACCTGAAAATGAGTTTGTATGAGCCCAAACGAGGCCTCAAAAGTTGTAAAAAGCGGGATTAGCTAGGTACAATTTCTGATCAATTTAGCCACCAAAATTAGAAAATAATATCACCACTAAAATTTTAGGAAATTCTACCTGAAAGCAAAAAAAATTACTCGAAAAAGGACTTAAAATGAGCAAGGTATGGCCTTATGAAGTGGAACTACAAAATCAAAATGCTCAATGGTGAAGGGGGAGAAAATTCAAACCCTGATGATGTTAGAAAATTGCATGTATAAATATGATGGTCATAAGGTCGTCATAGGAAAAAGCCAATAACCCCATGAATTACATGCAGACGTCCATCAATTTTAATCTAACGAAAGGTTGTGTGGAAAAACAAGATGGGCCACCTGGGATGACATAACACTTACCGGATGTCGCACACTTGAATGGACATGTGTCCTACACCTATTCATTTCTCAATGACCACATGGGTTTTGGTGAGACAATCCACAAGCGACTGTTTGGAGGGGCCTACAGCTGTGAGCTCAGGCTGAGCGGTGGTCGCCTGAGATCCATCGTTGTGAGTAGTAGGTGGCCGCTATGGATTGTCACCTAAGGGGTTTTGCAGGGTGGGGGGAAGTGTGGGAATTATCCTATACGTAATGTTTGGGGTATTTTCTTCTTGTTTTTAATCACAAACCCCCGCTACAAAACCAAAACTTATGTTGTTGGGTTGTCTTCAACATTCTGTAGTTGGTGGCACTATGCATGTGGGGCCTACCTTAGGTGAAATGTTTGTAGAGATCCTCCACTCTCTACTTTCTTATTGGATTTGGCCCCTTCTGAGAACTTTAACAAAAAGTAGAGGATATATAGGGGTACAAAAACCCCAAATTTTTTATAGAATATATTGAAAAACAATTTATAAAAAGTAAATGAATACACAGAATAAGAAAATATTAAATGAAATGATCGTACTGGGTTGTGTAGGCAGTCTGTATAGTTTGCTTGTGCAAAAACATTTTTCCTTAAATTTGACTTTTGACGATAATGGGCGAATTTATAGTCAAAATTCATCGAAACAGCCTCCTGAACGTAATGGTGATGCCCAAATAGTTTTATTTTGCACCCATAATTAAATCAAGTCAAAATTACACTTCTTAAGGAGTCTTCACACCTTAAGAGCTTTGATACTGTGTTATGTTTTTAGGTTACTCTACAACACATACAAGACCAATGAAAGACCAAGATAACTTCCACAAGAGAATGGAAAGACAATTGCATTAAGATGAAAGAATAATATTATTGATAATGGACGTAATTAAAATGTGCATGATAGGCTTTCTTATATAGGCAAGGCAATAAGAGACTATGATAAGGAGAAGATAAGTTATCACCCACACAAGGCGATGTCCACCAAAGGTGGATCATTCTCCATTATGCAATGAAGTATGTGCAACATGTGGAGAATGATAATCTGATAAGAGCACTATAGGTGGATCTCACACATAAAGTGGAATGTGATAACAGCTATCACCACCTAAAGTGGAATTTCTCCTACACCATGTGCTAAATAACGGTGCAAACTCTTAGGTGTCTTAATCACATACTACTTATATATGCATTATCCTAAGTAAGCTTAAGTAAATAAGGGTGCAAACTCCTAGGTGTCTTAATCACATACTACTATGTATGCATTATCCTAACTAATCTTAAGTAAAGTGTAATTAAAAACATTAGTCAACAGGAGACGTGGGATATGGAAATGGGAGTCAAATTCAGATAAGGTAAAGGTATATTAGAAAGTGTGTGACTTTGTTCTTTTAATTTTGCTTTTAGGCCAACTGCCAGAAAATGGACAATAAAAAACTAACAACACCCATATATTTGTCTATCAATCTATCTATATGCATGTTAAAGGAGAGAGGGAGAGAGAGTAGAAGTAAGAGAGAGGGAGTAGGAACTCTAGAGAGAGAGAGAGAGAGGATAAGTTATCACCCACACAAGGCGATAATGGACGTAATTAAAATGTGCATGATAGGCTTTCTTATATAGGCAAGGCAATAAGAGACTATGATAAGGAGAAGATAAGTTATCACCCACACAAGGTGATGTCCACCAAATGTGGATCATTCTCCATTATGCAAAGAAGTATGTGCAATATGTGGAGAATGATAATGTGATAAGAGCACTATAGGTGGATCTCACACATAAAGTGGAATGTGATAACAACTATCACCACCTAAAGTGGAATTTCTCCTACACCATGTGCTAAATAAAGGTGCAAACTCTTAGGTGTCTTAATCACATACTACTTATATATGTATTATTCTAAGTAAGCTTAAGTAAATAAGGGTGCAAACTCCTAGGTGTCTTAATCACATACTACTATGTATGCATATCCTAACTAATCTTAAGTAAAGTGTAATTAAAAACATTAGTCACTAGGAGATGTGGGATATGGAAATGAGAGTCAAATTCAGATAAGGTAAAGGTATATGAGAAAGTGTGCGACTATGTTCTTTTAATTTTGCTTTTAGGCCAACTGCTAGAAAATGGACAATAAAAAACTAACAACATGCATATATTTGTCTATCAATCTATCTATATGCCTGTTAAAGGGGAGAGGGAGAGAGAGTAGAAGTAGGAGAGAGAGAGTAGGAACTCTAGAGAGAGAGAGAGAGAGGTTATCACCCACACAAGGCGATAATGGACGTAATTAAAATGTGCATGATAGGCTTGCTTATATAGGCAAGGCAATAAGACACTATGATAAGGAGAAGATAAGTTATCACCCACACAAGGCGATGTCCACCAAAGGTGGATCATTCTCCATTATGCAATGAAGTATGTGCAACATGTGGAGAATGATAATGTGATAAGAGCACTATAGGTGGATCTCACACATAAAGTGGAATGTGATAGCAACTATCACAACCTAAAGTGAAATTTTTCCTACACCATGTGCTAAATAAAGGTGCAAACTCTTAGGTGTCTTAATCACATACTACTTATATATGTATTATCCTAAGTAAGCTTAAGTAAATAAGGGTGAAAACTGCTAGGTGTCTTAATCACATACTACTATGTATGCATTATCCTAAATAATCTTAAGTAAAGTGTAATTAAAAACATTAGTCACCAGGAGATGTGGGATATGGAAATAGGAATTAAATTAATTAATTACACCAATACTAGTTAAAAGTGGGTTGACTTAAAGTATGAATTATTTTACATTGTATTCTAAGATCTTGTAAAAAAGTGCAAATTCTATTTCATTTTAACTCTTCTATAGCTCTCACTTACTTTTTCATCATCATTCAACAAACATATATTATAACTTTAAGGAACCCAAGTTTAAATGTATATAACATTTATGTGGATCATGTTCTATGGATTAATTTTTATACCAAATCTATGGATGTTTTGAAGAGGAATTTTCTATGGTGAATTTGTGCACATTTTCCAACAACATTTTTCTTTGATGATGAATTATAGACAAATTAATAAAATAATAAAATAATTTATTTGGTCAATTATCAAATTAATTCAAATAAAATAAAATATTTTATTAAAAAATTATCAAGTGGTTTATCAATATTGCATGATGTAGATGGTGAAAATATTTTGATGCAAAAGGACAAAGATCAATATGTTTGGTGAAAATATTTTGATGTAGAAGGACAAAGATCAATGTGTTTGGTGAATTATCAACTTGCTTTGGGACCAAACATACACCAATCAACAATTTTGACATTGTATTTTAGGATATTATTTGTACCCATTAACATTTGTGGAAATAAGTCTTAGAATTGGCTATAGCTTTTAGTTGACAAAGGGTCATTAGTTAGTATGGTACTAGTGTATTAGTATGATAGGTGGTGTGGTTATAAGTCTTTTACTTGTATATTAATTTATAAATAATTCTAATACCATTTAATTCAACAAGAGCATTCATTGATTGTGGTGATAGTTTAATGTAGTGTTAATTTAACTATATGTTCTTTGGAGGGAAGATATTATAATAATTAAAATTATATCATTTAATGTGTTTGGCAAATTAGGTCAATTGGAATCAAGAACAAATATACATTATTCAACCAACAACAATTGATTAATGATGTTCTATTTGAATATAATTAGTGTCCAATAACCTATGGGAAAACAATTTGTATAATAAATTGTTAGCTTCCAATTGGTAATGATCATTCATCAATATAATAGTTGTATGATAGGTGATGGGATTGTATGTCCTTTCTTTACCCATTATTAATTTATGAAACAATTTTTTAAATATCAAACTCAACAAGAGCATTAATTGATTGTGGTTGTAGTTTTCAAAATGTAGAATATTAATGTAGCTTTATAGATGTTTGTTCATGGGAAGATCATATGATAATTGAAATAATGCACTCAACCTTTTTAGAGTATTGATATTTTTTTATATATGTTCATTCATGGCAAGATTATATGACATGCATTCAACCTTTTGTGGTATTTGATCTCCTTATAAGTCTTATTGTAAGATGTGAAGGTTTTATTTATTTCTAACATGGCTGGCAAGAGGAATATGGGCAATGGAAAGAGAATTAACTATAACAGTTAAATGTTGTCACAAAACCTAAGTTTTATCTTTCATTGTGATAGCTATGCAACCTTATATTTTATTTTAAGTCTTATGTGAGCATAACTTGGAATCAAGTAACAAAAAAAAAACTCTATATGATGATTTATTAAAAATTTGGTTATCCTTTATCTTGATATAGAGTTTAGGATATATTTGCTGTAAATGTTTTTATCCAACTAATTTGATGATACATATGGTGTTTATCAAGCTCATAATCCTAGAGGAGGGTGGTGAAAGGACATATAGGGCTAGATAAAGCAAAGTTAGTGAGTTCATATGTAGCTATGTCATATAAGGGTTGATGCAAGAGTTTATGTCCTTAAAAAGTGCAAAAACTAGAAGTCTTTTTTCTTGATTTTCAATTTCTGTCATAATTGATCTAAAATTTTGAAGAACTTAAATACTGAACCTTTAAAAAGTCTAATAATATAAAATATAGTTCTTTGAGTCTAGTTTTCAAATACATAAAATATTCCAGTACCAAAATGACACAAATTAATTTTTAATGAGAATGTATTAAAACTACTCTTTAGAAGTCACTTTTTCAACACCATGTCATGCATGTGTACAATCTCCATATTTTGACCTAAATAGAATTACTTTTCTAAATCCTTTTGAAAAAAGATGTATTAGACACTGAAGATTGATGAGGGTTTTTTAATTAATTTTGTATTGGCTATTATTGTTGTTTTGAAAACTCCCCGTGTATGGCCACCATTATTTAACCTAAACTTATTGTTTTTCTTTTATTTTGAAAAAAAATGTGTGTCGATTAATGTCATGTGATTTTAAAAATATATATATAAATTAAAAGTTGTTTAAAAAAACCTTGAAATTTCAGGCCTATGGACAAGTTGCATTAAAAATTAACATATTTGAAATATAGGCACCATTATCTATAATGGATTTAAATCTCATTAAAAAATCTACGAAAGGTCATAGACATATGTCCAAAGTCACTCTTTTCTATTGACTTTGTTGTGACCATATACGTGTAAGGGTTTGTTCACCATGCCTTTCTCGAGTCAAAATCTAAAGCTAGTTATGAGTTAAAAGTTCAATAATGAGTACCCATTATTAAAAAATAATCGAGAACCAAAAATTTTCCAAATTAATAATAGAAATTATTTAAATAGCAGGTACCCATTTTATTTTAGAACAAATGCTTGTTTCTAAAATGGGTACTCATTTATATTATATATGTTAATTTTTTAGTAATGCAACTATATTTCTACAACTTGCTCTTTGATTTGTACAACTGGAAATGGTATTTTTTGCTGATAGTTTTTTTACACAACCTCTTCGCATGTGATATTTTACTCAATTTTAAAAGGAGTCAACCTTACAAACAATTTTGAAGTGAAATCAAGTAGATCATGAATTATTTTCAAGATAAATTTTAAAATAAGGGTTTTTTATATTCACATGTGCTTGTACTTAAAAAACAAATATGGAACACATGATCTACTTACATAATTTTGTACTTCAGAATTTCGTAAAGGTATTGATTGGACAATAGATTAAACATCATTTATTTATCAATAGGGTTTGGTAATCATGAGATCATAACAATGTCAAAATAATAAACATATTAAGCTCCTGACACCTAAAGAAATTGAATCAAATAGAGAGAAGAATAGAGATAGAAGAACAATGATTCAATAATTCAAGAATATTAAAACATCTAGTTCCATGACTATTGAAAATAAAATCATTCAAGGGAAAATGAAGGACGGGGTGAATGTAGAGGATGTAAATATGAAAGAGGTGAATATGGAAGAAAATATGATTATAGATAAAAATCCAAGTATATCTTCAAATCCACCTTTCAATGATATGGAAAATAAAACTATGGGTACAAATCCAAGTATATCTTCAAATCCACATTTCAATGATATGGAAAATGCATGGGAGCTTCACTTGGTAGGCAATACACTACCATGTGTGTTCATATTGGGAGGTTTAATATCCCAAAAATATGGTGCAATATATTACAAATATAATAGGGACACAGGGGATTTATCAATCTAACAGGGAATATGAATATCAAGAGGTGTTTTTTACTTGACAATTTCAAGAAGCACGTAAAAGAAGTGGGAAAACCCATTTTGACATTCTGAGTTTCAAAATCAAATTCCCTGGGAAATGACCATTTTGATATTCCGATAAGCCATTTTGATATTCCAAAATTTGAAAACAATGATTGAGAAACGAAGTGGAAGGAAACCACAAGGAAACTTGCAAATTCAAGTCATTATCAAGGAAACTTGCACTGATTTCAATCACAACAACACAATATTATTTATGTTCCTTTTCTACTTCTAGTTTTCAATTCTTAGATTGTTGTAACAGTCATTTTCATATTAAATCTCAAAACCCTAGCCCTTCATATTATTCAAGCTATCATGTATATGTACATATCTATCTGTTGAAGACTCATTTTGATATTATATTCTATATATGGATTTTTCACCACTAGGTTTTGCTTTCTCATTTGCACAGTCATTCTCCTCTTCCCAAAATGATAATATCCTCCCCTTCAACTGATTTGATCCTTATTTTGTTCTTGACCTGCTTGATTTCCCCCCTTTTTGTAAAAAATATGATTTTTTGAACATCCAACAATATCAGAAGAAAATTTCATCCACTTGTCCATTCTATAGTTATAATTGCAAAATATTCACCTTTGCTCCTTTGAATTGCACCTCAATAACAAAAATTATTCTTATTTTTAGCTTCACTCTTCACCTAATCTAACGAGGGAATGTTCTTTTGATTATCATCTTAACACCTCACAACCCCTCAGTCTATTTATTTAAATCATTGATTGACTCGAGGGAATGTGAGATATCTCATCTTCACAATATCTTCACCTCCTGGAATCCTTCAAAACTCTTCATCTATTTTCTTGACATAACGAGGGAATGAGAGAGGCAGTTCATAATTCATTATTCTTACACCATAATCCCTCAGATTGTTCACATTGTATTCACTCATTGCAAGGGAATGTGAGGTGACATTGTCCTTACGCATGTCTACATCATGGATTCCCACATCTTCATCTCTTGAAGCACTTCATCATGCAAGGGGATGTGGGAGGCATTTTAGACTTTTTTTCTTCTATCCCACATACCATCAACCTTAGCTTTAGCATAATGTTCAATCACAAGGGACTACAAGATACTTCCGATATTTACTTAATACATATCTTTCATTCCCTAAGCGCTTTTTATCCTCTAATCATCCACCGCGAGGGAATGCAACATGATATCATTTGATGCTTTGATCTACATCCTACATTCCCTCGAGCATCATCGCCATCTAACATTGAATCACGAGGGAAAGAGGGATCACCCATTATGTTACATAATATTTTATCCTACATTCCTATGATAAAACTTCCTACAATCAAATTCACACAACGAGAATATGTGGTAAACAAAATCACTTAAAACTTCAAAGAAATATGACTGTTAAAAGAGATCGTGGATTATCTTTATTATTTTCAATGCATTCAAAGGGGTTTTAGAAGGAGTATTTTCCACTATTGATGAGCATTTGGGTAAAAAAAAATTAATTTATAGATAAGTAAGTACCAAAGGGGGTAGCTCCTTTACAAGCCAATTATCTAGTACATCCATTTGGTTATGGCAAGGTAACCATCAACCAATACATTGATCCTCTCAAGCTGAGAGGCAGAGAAAAGATCGTCATTGTTTGCCACAAAGTTGGAAAAGAAAGTAATATCTAGATCAAATAATCCTTCATGAAACAAAGTCAGAGCTTGAGAAACTTTCTTGTTCTTGGTCACAGATTCAGTATAAAAAATTCTAGCAATAAGCCATTTTTTACGGTCTATATTCATTTGCATCATGGACACTATAAAAACATGTTTATATTCATCACATAGAAATGCATATGCCATCCTTAAAGCCTAGTAACATGCTCCAAAGGCTTCAGCCACTGTGGTAAAAAAAATTCCAATAATAATTCATTGTGGTAGTGACTAGATGAAATTGGCCCATTGACCTGCTTGATCGTAAGAAATAGTGATTCATCTTGCAACTTAAACAACATTCGCAGTTGGTAATCAACATTTTTCTACCTACAGTTGCAATATATACCAAAGTGAATGCTTCCTGCCATACTTATCCTTTCATAAACTCACAATAAATGGCTTCTATTTGATGTAAAAATTTGCATTCCCCTCTCCCTTTATAGGTAAAAACCCTCTCTTATATCCTCTTTAATCAAGGAAATTTGAATCTCCTCCTTCCCCAAAAAATAGAGAAAAAAATCTTATCATAATCTTTTAATTGTCCACTCATACTAGGAATATATGTATTATAAATTTGATCTTAGGCCGAAACTAGACACAAACTTGATTAAAATCTATCCAGTCCAAATAACTATGTTTTGCATTTCTAGAGCATGGTAAAAATATGTGGAGGGGAACCCACTGTACCATATTGGAGCTTTACAGATTTTTCATAGAACAATATCGTTTCCCTTCCCCAAATAGTCCTCTTTCTTTCTTTCTTTAACCAGTGCCCACACATTTTCTATATGGGAGTACTTATCTGTCTTCCTCAATTATCTTCACCAGTTCAAGCCACAATTTAGGATTATCTCTGACCACTTCTTTGTCAAATTTATCTAATCCCAAGTTGCTATGACCTGCAGATGTCCTGAATGTGTAAATTTTACTTACTTTCTATTTTCATTTACTTATGGATGCACCAGGATAAACATATACATCATTTCATAACAATGTTATAACTAGAGTTTTGAATTTGTTATTATAATTTTATCCATTCTTAACCAACTGATAGGTACATGTGGATTGAAATGTAGTTGGATCCAATGGTGGATACGGAATATGTAATTGTTACTGGTGAAGAAAATTTTGTGTTTGGGAGAATCATATGTCAAAAATGTTGTACACTTGTTGACATCTGTCATGAAATTATGGATGATGAACTCATTGAATATCCATTCAATTTATCAGTGGGCTTGGGCATCCTTTAAATATAAAGAAAGCACCAAAAAGGAAAGATACAAAAAAAGTTATAGGCATTAAGAGGAAATACATATTAGTGGATGTTAATGTTGGAGTAAAAAATAGTTGAAAGTACACCAACCCCTCAAAAAAATAGAGAGAGCATGGAGGAAGGTATGCATAAACAACCAAGAGTTTGAGATGGGTCTGAGCTAATGGAACAAAGCATAGTTGTTGATCCTAATGTATTGGCTTCTTGGAATCAGAAAGTGAATAGTCTTGGTGTAGATCTTATTCTTTGGCTTTAGATAGTGTAATGAGTGGATAGTGTGTTACATTGAGTGAGGATATTTCGGTGTAGTCCATATTTCATTCCTTCCACCGCAGGAATATCTTGTTGTGACTTATTTCAAATTGTATATGACTGAATTTGTAAAATGATAATTAATAGTGTGCTTGGCTGACATGGATGAATATGGAAGCATGTAATGGTATATGTAAAGGGTTATTTTTATTTGATGAATATATGTGTGTGCAATGAGAACTTGAAGAGAATATATTCAGACATCATTGTATGTGCGACTCTATACAATCGGTGATAGCAGATTGTTGTATTCTTCAGTGTTGCATTTGGTTTGAAATACTCCAGTGGTGGGATCCTTTCTCATTATTTCTTATTTCGACGATTAGCGGATTTTTAGATATGATAGTTGGTTTATGTATTTAGGGAAGTTAGTTTGACCGATAGTGAGCCCACCAGCAGTGAGCCTACCTATGATGAGCATCTTGGCAGTGAGTCTTCATTGTAAAAATCACCTTAACCGGTATCACCTTAATCGATGTTCTTATTCATGAGAATTAATTTCTCTGTGGTTTTTCCCATCTTTCATTTTCCACGTAAATATGGTGTTCATTGTGTTTGGTGTTCCTTTTTTATTTTAAGTTTTTATGATTGAATTAAGATTGCTCCAGATTGGTTAAGTTAATGAAAATCATTTTATGCTAACTAATTCACCCCCTATTAGTTATCTAGATTGTTCTACAATTGGCATCAAAGATTTGGTTCCTCAGAGGAGAACTTAATCGCTTGAGTTAGATCTAATGGCACACATTTTTTCAATTCATATGTTTGATGGATCCGACTATAGTTTATGGAAAGTATAGATGCAAGGTTACCTGAAATCCATGAGCTATAGTACTTGGAAAGTTGTTGAGTCAAAATATTTTACATCGGTGAATGGTCCTACTACTACAGATGAGATTTTGACTCATGAAAAGAATGTGTAGACACCTAAATATGATTAAAATATCTAATCACATTTAGTGCCTTCTAGGACATTATCAACTAAGTAATCAGTCATTACCTAATTGATCTATGTTATCCTACTAGCCTAATTAATTCATCTAATTAAGCTATAGTATAATTAATTATTGAATAGAAACCAATGGCCTAATAATTAATTAAATCCTCTTTTCCCCTATTAAGTTGAATGAATGTATTTATTCATTTAGTTTAATTCATATTATCCTCTTTTCCTCCACTTGTGATTTCAATAGTTAATTCTATTCTATTTAAGCACATGGATCCTAACCAATCCCAACCACCTAACCCTAAGTTCTAACTCAACCCAACCCCTTCACACATGCTAACTCTTCCTCATTAGCTAATTGATCCTAATCAGCTAATTAACCCCTCAACTCATTCATTCTCTTCCCATCACATCTCCCTAATCATCCATCTTAACCTCTAACCCTAATCCTAATCTCCTCCTAAGCTTGTCACATTCCTAATCCAAGGATTAGGAATTCAACTCCAATCCCAAAGTCAAACTCATGTCCCCATCTCTCACATCCCCAACCACAAGCATTAAAGGCTTCCTTAAATGCCCTTCAATGCTCTTACAGTCTTCTTACACACTCCATACCTAAAGTCTCTTCTGATCCCCTTTGCACATTTTCCTAAATGGTCACATTCCTCATCCTCTCACACCCTCTCTCCTTGTGACACTTGTCACAATGAGAGGAATTTGGAGAAGCACAATCCTTGTGCTCCCTTTCAAATGCATCTTAGCCACTCTTCTAGTTTGCATCTGAACCCTTCATTTCTCCTCCATTTTCCTATAAGTAGAACCTCTTCCCTTCACAAAATATACCCACTTTCCATGTATCATTATAATGCCAGTTTGAAGAGTAAAATATATCCACTTTCCATGTATCGTTATAATGTCAGTTTGAAGAGCAAAAGATATCCACTTTTAGAGAAAATTTGTAATGTTGTTTTAAATCCACATCTTGAAGCAAAGACACCACATCCTGAAGCTTGAAGCATAGCATCCTTGAGCATACATCCCAAATCATGGACAAATCTAAAGATCAAATGGAGTTTGATTAGTTTTTAAGGAGGTTTGCACTTCTTAGGATTTATGCTTTTCAAGTTCTACTTTATGTCTTATCATGTATGTAGTCTTGGTTATATAGTAGTTGAATGTTTTAGTTCATTATTGTGTTCCTTTTACTAACTAATTTTCATCTCACACATTCTGGCACGTCCAGTGGGAACCACTTCATGGGTCATTTTCTTTTTTATCACTTTTTTTTCTTTGCATACTGACCAAAATCCTAACGTTTATTGTTGTTTGAGCTTCTTGTGCTAAGTTTTTGGTTTTTTGCAGGTTGGAAAGCAGAAAATAAAACATTTGCGCCATCAATCCTATCAACAGAATCTACATAGCATTAAAACAACCTATCACAGGATTGACGGCTAGACTCATGGGAATGAGGTCCCTGCTTGCGGGAACGAAGGCTTTGTTCGTGGTAACACAATCCTGCGACCCTACAGACGGACGGTGGCCGAAACTCCTTTTTCTACTCTTTTCCGTCTTTTTCACATTTTAATAGACCCATAGGAATGTGAGCCAGAATTGCGGGAACACATTTTGTAACCTGTAAATCCTTAAGGCTATTTATACATGTGTTGTTTTATTTTTAAGTCTGCAAAAATCCCCGTCAAACCCTTGCAGGATCGTTGTTTGACCCCACGGGAATGCGTGTTGACCTTGCGGGATCACTTTCGGGACTTGCGGGAACATAGTAAACTAATTCTACACTCTATTTTTGTGTAGATCATGGGAATTATGTCTGAAAGTGCCATTTATTCATTAAAATCAAACAAACTCACTCATTACTTTTTGGATAAATTAAAATGAACTCACACTTTGATTTAGTGCATTAAAAACCTTGGTTTAAAATCTAATCAAATCTTTTCATTTGGGCTTAAAATGAACTCAAAACACAATCTTGAATGCCTTAAAGAAACTCAACACTCACTCAAAACACTATCTCAAATGCTTAAAATGGAGAAATCAAACAATCTTTCACACTTCACTTTTGGGCTTTAAAACTGAACAAACTATTTGTCATGTCGCTTTGGATTCTAAAAACTGAAACAAGCAATCAACACTTAATTTTGGGTTCTAAAAAAAAATCAATCAAGAAATGAACATAATCTTGAATTCCTAAATTCAAATTGAACAAGAAAAATACACTTCACTTTGGTGCTCATAAAACAAACAACTTGCGAGTTCATTTCTATTATAGATCAAAACACATTGCCTAACTTATCAGAAATCAATCAAGTGTTTTAAGTGCTTGGTGCATTTGCACAAAAATATTTATAAGAGGGTGACCTCACCCCATACACTATCCTCTCCCACTAGCTCTCATGGTCGTTGGTGCAAGAAAAAAATGGATGTGACCACTCAAAATCTGCAATTTGTTTAGAGGGGCCTGTCCAAAAGAAGCACGAATCATTTTGGAGAATGACCCCAAACTGGTAAAACCTTCAGATAGTATAGAAATAAGGTGGACCCAAAGGTCTGCTTATATCCTTTTAAGCTCAGGTGAGGTGTGTTCGATGGTACTCCATATTGGGTGAATATCCACAATATATTGGCATGGTCAAACTAGGCTCTTAAGTGAGTCACATCGTACAAACTAATTGCAGGGACTCCACGAAATTACTAGAAACTGATAAAATGGAAACCTACCTGTTTCACCTCCGTAAGATTGATAATTGGCTGGGAAAGGAAGATTGTAACTTCCCCGAGAAACTTGCACATTCGTTCCACCTTGAGCATTTGGAGTCGGATAATATGACATCATGACTGGAGCCATTGCATGCTTGGTGATGACCATATTTTAATTAGCTCTTGTGTGTGCCTACGTATGTGAGCAAAGGTTTTCTAGTTAACCAAATCCTTAGCTAGAATTGTTTGTGTGTGTATGCAACGTTACAAACCTTGTGAAAAATAGATCTTGAACATACACAATACGAAGGTTTTGAAGTCCTTATTCCAAAGAGATCAATATTTATATGCTTCTTGAAAGGTTGCTTTGCATCTTGCAAGATTGTTTGCTCAAAATTACCAAAATCATCATTTGTTCCAAAAAACATCCAAGGCATACTTGTCGTAGTCACTGCCTCATCCTAAAATGTCTTTCAAATTGAGCTCATGTCCAATTCCATCAAGCATAAGAAAGTGAAAACTCCCTTGCCTCCCATATACAGAGAACAAAAGAACACAGCTAGAGAGGCCAAGAAATATCATCATATCATTGAATCCATTAAGATAGAAAACCACAAACATGGAGAATATGAGAAGGTCCTTTACAATTACAAGATTGCCCATTTCCAAAGAAGATACCATCTAAACATGGCCTTTATCGCATATGAGAAATATGACTAGCTGCATCATCACCTATTCCTCCTCTTCTTAGATCATGTAGAATGTATTTTAGGGCATCCTTATTCATCATCCTTAGAAGAAAATCAAACCCATCCAAGCATAATCCTAGCATAATCCAACCCAATCAAAATCAATCCTATCCAATCTTACTCAATCCTTATCAAATCCTGATCCAACATCCTAATCATCCTAGAAGTGCATCCCTCACTCGGTGTCACAACCTCTTTTTGAGTTGCTTATCCTACATCCTAAATCAAATCAAAACCATCATCTCAAGTATCTTTAGATGGCACACTCTTCTAGGATTACCCCATTTGTCATTGTGACCTCATCACCTTGCGCAAAATGTTAGTTCGCATTGATAGAGAATCTTGTCTTTCGAAGACCACAAGTTTGTCCTAGGTAGACCAATCATCATCCACTTGATCCTACATTAGAGAGGGAACCCTTAAATTTGTCTTTTCACCGAGATATCCTTAGTCCTTTTAGGAGCATCACCATCATTGTAGACACATCATCCCAATCTTAATCCTAGCATTGTCATCCTTAGTTTCTTAGGACAATCCTTGCATTGCATCTTGCATTTTACATCCCTTTAGGGCACTCATTTCATGCCACCCATCAAACAAACCACTAAGAAGAGGAAAGACATGGACGACAATCAAGTAGCCAACTCATCTAATATGATGAACGCAATGGTTTCATTTGATCTGCGATAGGATACATCTATCCAACACATTTGGGTAGACACAAAAAAAGTCCCTACTCTGAGTAGTATAAGACATTCATGAATCATCTAGGACATGTTCACATGGTGAATGCCATGATTGGATGCAACAACCACCATATACTCATAGACATTTAGAAAAAAGGAATTCAACTACCCCCTTGGCTTATACCAACACTTATCACATGACCTATGGTACTCCCAGGGGAATTCCCTCATCCCATTAGAAATGAAGTTGTTGATCCCCTTCAGCGAGCTCTACAGGTAGGTTATCTTATCCCACAAGTCATGCAACCTACCATTTCACCATCCATAGTGCATACTACACCTCAATCTACCCAGTTCACAGTTATGGGAGCCCCACCTCCTAATCCACCATCAACAACACAAGAAATACAACCCATCGCTACATAATCACCTACACCTATCCAACCCACATTTGCTCCACCCTCCCAAGAATTCTTGTCATTTGTGGCACAATTCCCACCACCACTAGTCAACACTCAGCAAGCTAGTGCTCCACCAATCACCACTTAGCCTATTCAAAATACATCTACCAGTTCATACCCACAGAGTACACAAACCATTAGCACCTCCATACTATCATCCATTCCATATTTTACCCCAACATCTCATAAAAAGAAAATGAAGTTCACTACCGGCATGCCGCTCACAGGAGCTTACAACCAACCCCTATTCCTACAGCACAATCCTAATCCCACTTTCTACGCACAACCTATGACACAATCCCAGTATATTCCAACGCTTCCCACACAAGTGCAAGCGCAAGCCCAAGTCAATCCAAATCCACCGCAGTAAACACTACAGGGTGGACAAACATAGCAAGGGGCCTCATCTTCCACTTGGAACTACTCACAAGACAACATGCAAGCCCTAGGTATTCCCACACAGATGCAAAACACCAATCTGCCCACCTCTCAAACACAACAAACATCCACCAACCCTTTGGCCACTGTATAATCCGCTATCCAACCCACTAAGCAACAACCACAACAGTAGAATGCCAACCCATTCACGTCCCAAGCATAGAAACAACCACTCAACCCCTTTGCAGCTGCACAACCCACCACCTAGCATATCCAAGAGTTGATGACATGTAACTGATTGAATGCTTGAAGATGTTAAGTTGATGATCATGCAAGGCATTAAATTAGTTAATGTATTGTATTTTCATTGATGTCAACTTGATATAATCTATATGGTCATGGAAATACTGCCAAAGACTTCAAAGAACCGATGAATCAAAGGCTATGCTATCAGTAATGCATATAAGTCAAAGTATTCACTAAGTGACTATATACACCAACAGAGTGCACACCAGCAAAATATTTAGTGGCGATTATTCACCAATTGGCGAATGTCGCATGTCAGTGAGCGGGGAATTGGCAATTTTTTTCATATATTAGGTTGACCCTATCGCTCGACAATTATTAATATTGGGACCAATGCCTGGGCCCATCACCCATCGCTTTTTTTAATTTTCTACTTTTCTTAAACATCATTGCCAATGGAATCTAATTTTTGGTCCCCATAAATTTTGAAAATTTGCCTATAATTTATACGTGACCCAAATGGACGACTTATATTCGCCAATAGTTTTATACATTTATATTTATAGGCCGCCCCAAATTCGCCTGGCATTTTGCAGACACGTGTCTCAACCCAACCCAAATTTGCCAACTTTATTAATCATACCTTCGTATTGGACAACCCATAATCACCTCGCAAATAACAAAAGAAGTGTTAAAATTATGCGGGCTTTGCCAAATTTGTATACCTTGACCTAATACCTCCTGCTGAATTTTCCAAATAAGGATAGTATAAAAATATTTGATCGATAGCAAAGTTCCAGACTGTTGAGTGCAACTGCATACTGCATTGGCGAGTAGCGACTGCAATTTAATTTGAGGCAAAGGTAAGTGATACTTATTCTACGACTCTATAATTTTGAGTTCATTATTATTTAGTGGTAACCAGTTAGCAAACACTGGTGACCAGGGAGACCTCAGACATGATTTTAGCGCCAATAAATCTAGAATCATATTTATATATATTATAGTCTATTATCACTTCTTCAACAATTTAACATTTTTTTTTTTGTAGTGGAAGTCGTTGGAGAGTGGAGATGTCGAACAAAAATAAGGGTAACAAGAATAAGGGTAAGGCTCCTACAAGTGGGGAAAGCCAAGAGAGGCTAGAAAAAAAAAACCTTATTATCGTACTTTGGTCATGGTGTTGGAAATGTTTCTATCCAAAATCGGGAAGCTGCTTCATCACAAGTAGATTTTGAAGATTCACAACTTGAAACTACATGACATATTGAAGAGGTAGGCAAACCGGATATCTCAGATCACGATGAACTTGAAGAGGATTTTTAGTTAAATACCCAGAGTAGCCATAATGATATAATCAACTTGATGAGACTAAGAATGTCAGAGATGATGATGGTACAGGGAAAAAGAAAAGAAAAAAACAATTCAAAAAATGATCGGAAGTGGGAGTTGTCAAGGAATTTTCAAATAGAATGGATGTCAAAGTATCCATTCATTGAACCAGTGGAAAATCCAATTGAAGGTCAACCTCCAGTAGAATGCAGATGTAAGATTTGCACCAAGATAAATAAGAAGGAAAAGATGTTGCAGTTAAAAATCGACACCATAGAGAAGCATATGGGTAAAGTTTACGAAAAGAAAACCATGGATGGAGTTGAAAAATCAGTGATAAGATGGAAAACAAAGGATGAATCTCTGCATGTTAGGAATGCAGAATTATATGAATTTAAGCTGAATATACAGACAAAGCCTGCTCAAGTTAAAGGCTCTATTGAAGCTTGTTTTGGAAAAGCATTGGAAGTAGAACTAATGGGAAAAGTTGTTCAGTTAAGTGTTGTTTTTAATATTTTGAGCAGAGGGCGTCCTATGATAGACTACCCATCATTGAGTGCTTTATTACACTTTCTAAAAGTTCCTAACTATCCTAACAATCATTGGTCAGTAAATAGTAGATGGGAATGGGCAAGTTGTCTTGCCAATGTTGAAAAAGAGGATCTAAAGGAAAAAATTAAAGAGTCAAATTTTATTGCATTGTCCTTAGACGAGGTTATAGCAGTAGATAATACTTCGTGGGTATGCATGCATGTTTATACTGTACACAGTTTTTTCTGACAACCTCATCTACTAACTGTTGCTAAAATGAAGGATAATGCAACAGCTAAAAATCTATTTGAACTAGTAAAGAGATCTCTAATTGAATATGGAGGTATAAATGACATGACAATTGCCAATAAGTTAGTGTGTGTTGGAGTGGATGGAGCTTCAGTAATGCAAGGCCACAGGGGCGGTCTTTGCACAAAGATACAATCTTATTGTGTGCCCTACATTACTCTCATTTACTGCATGGCCCACAGAATGAATCTAGCTTTTGGAGTTGTTAGCAAGCATGGTCAAGTACAAAATATTGAAGTTTTAATCAAAGAGCTCTACCAATACTTTTGATAAAGTCTGAAATGATTGAGGTAATTTCAACACTTTGCCAAAGGACTAACCGACGAGAACAAACTTGTAAAGGATAATGATACTAGATGGATCTCTTTGGATGGACCATCGCATCGAGTGTTTTCAGAATATCAATCGTTGCTTGGTCTAATGAACTCAAGTCATGAAGAAGTAGGGCTACCCAAATTTCCTGAGCTGCTACGAAGGTTATCTAATGTAGAGACACTCTTAACGTTAGCAGGTATTCTCCCCCTGTTGGAGGAAATGAGAAATATAATGAAAAAGGCCCAGCAAAGAGAAATGTATATTGTAGAATATGTTGCGCTTCATAAATTGACATGCATGATGCTAGATAATCTCTATCGATCATGTGATGATGTAAAATTTTCCAGTTGGCTTAAAATCACAGATTTGGACAATCCTGACAACTTTTTAAAGATCGGTGTAAACGGGGAGTTATGTGAAGAATTACGTGGAGTTGAGATACCAATGTACTACTATGCCAAGGTCAGGTCCGAGGAACTAGGAAGGAAGAATAGGAAGCGAGTATCAAGTGTTAAAAGGGAAGACTTTACCAAGATTGTTGAGTTTGTAACTGCTTTTGTGAAGCGCATTGCCTATGATCTTTCCTCATATATTAGAGTAAGATACCATCTAGTCAAACTACTTGAATCCATATCTATTGTGTTTCCTCGATATTGGAGTATGAACAATTCGAAGGATTATCAAAATAAGCTACTAAATTTGATAGATCATTTTTGCAAAACCATAGAGTTAAATGGAGTAACTCTAAATGGAATTTTAGATGAATCTCGTTTGAGAGAACAATCAGGCCATTTTTCATAGACAATTATGGGACAATATAATATTATGGAGAACCCCCATGAAGATGGATCGACAACAAGGCTTTGGAAATATCTAGCTGAGAGTGAAATGTTGATTGATTCAATATCAGAATTTTTCAAGCTTGCTGATTTATGTCTGACCATGATATTGGGGTCGGTGGAGGATGAGAGAGTTTTCAGTGCTTTAGGGTTCCTAAATTCAAAGCTAACAAAAAAACTAGAAAATAATTTGGAAATTGCTTGAGGCTCTATACATCCAGGTATGAAGTTCATACTTTTCCTTACGACAAGGCACTAAAATTGTGGAGGAATAAATGTCATAGAAGAGGGCTGGGCAACATTTCAAGCCAAAGTGGGAGTGCCAGAGACAATGATGTGACTGTCATTGACTCATGTACTGGTACTGGTAATGCTAGCGTTGAACTTGAGTTAAGTGGAGGTATGCAGAGTGCAAAAAACATATCAAAGAACCAAGGAGGCTATGAAGTTGATGGCTAAGAATCTGAGGATCTCGATAATGAGATGATGTGGCAACTTGAACCTTTGTAGAAGTAGCAGGTCCTAGGTATTTATTAAAATTTTTGTTGTAGTCTACTATTAGTTTCTGTATCTCATCATCATTCATCAATCATGCATAATATCATATTCCAATTTCAACATTCAAAAACATGAATGTGGTTGATAATCTCATGAATTCTACAATTAATAATGGTTATATTTTGCATTATTCAACTCATATGGTACAATTCTTAAAAAAAAAATTGTTTTTTTGAAAACATAGCAATTCATATGATACAATTCTTAGAAATAGAGATTCTCATTAATTTATTTACAAATATGACACAATGTAACAATTCATTCGTTATAGTAGTAAGAAGTAGAACACAACTCTGTGTGATTCTGTTTGCAAAAGTGAATTGACAATGACTCAAGAGTCAATACCCAATTTCAATTTCATTACCCTTAGAAAATGACCCTGAATTCCCTTTTATAGAAACAAGGGAGCAACAATAGCTTCAAGTCAATTTTCCAAATGTGAAGTCTCAAAATCAAAATCAAAATCAGTAAGAGTCAAGACCAGTACACCATCTCTACAACTGTACATTTCTACATTTGACAGACCGTTTTAGTAAATTAGCAATAGCATTATAGCATCTGCTACATTGATCCTGTTAAAAAACTAAAGTTCAAACTTGTTACTTTTAACTTCAAGCCAATAGTTAAATAATATAGAGATGATTGAAACTGAAAGTACTTTCACATACTATTTTTTATTACATCGAGATGATTCTGCCAGTTTGTTTAATAAGCTCCATTCTGCATCGCTTGGAAGGTTAATATTTGTCAATTTATAGTAGATGACCTAAAACCTCATTAGCCATTCATACTTGTTAGACTGACTTGAAGGCAATGATCCTTCCAATACTGCATTCAAATTTGTCAGTGGTTTGATGTAGTTTGCAATGCTTTCATGAGTTGTGTCCTGAGGAAGCTTGCCTAAATCAATGCTCATTGTCTCCTCCAACCTTTTTTTGTAAGCTTCTCTTCCAATGAAATTCGTTAATGAGTTACTAGGACCAGGACTCAGCAAACCATGACCTATCATTTTGGTTGTTGTTTGATTCATCTTTGCGAGCTTTATCTCAAACAAGGCAAGAGTTTCCTCTACTTCCTTTAGTTTTTGACATTTTTGTAAGACAAAGGTTGCTTTTATTGATGCAAGAGCACATTCATGAATTCCCTTGATTTCCAAATTCCTTTCACTGGTTGTGTTGATTTTTTTCAAAATCTATTTTGCAGTTTTCTCTCTCTGACAAAATTTTTTGTTTTTGTCAATGTACTCTTTGAGCTTCTCAAAAAAATCTCTAAGACTTTCATTCAATTCAAACCAATCACACAAACTATCACTAGTCACCTTTATTTTCCCCCAAAGGTCTCTTTTTATTTGCTTGACTGTATTTTTCATTTGGTCATTCAAGCTATTTTCGTAAGTTTTAATTGTCTTTTTTTCCTTCTTTAGGTCTTCTCTCAATTCTGACAACTGGTGTTCACTCTATTTTTTTATTTTCTCTGCTTCCTCTTCCCACTGGTTTTCTTTCTCTTCCCATTGTTTTTCTTTTACCCTCTCATCCTCCAAGTCTTTCTTTAATTTATTGTTTACTTGTGCCGCACTCTCCAAGCTTTTGTGTAATTTTACTGAAGAGGATTTTTGTTAGAAGCTATAAATAAAGTAAACTAGATTTAGGAAAGAATCCAAGAGAGAGTGCAGAAATGAAAAAGTTTACCATAAATGAAACGATGATCCAAGAGCAATCACCAAGATCACCAAAATACTCAAAGACCAAGACAAGAACATAAGAACTTTGGAAGGGGAAAAAACAAGAAAAAACCCCTTTGTGAATAATATAAATGAGGCAAGAAGCCATGAAAGAAAGAGAGCTTGAGAAAGAAGCTCATTACAATATTGTGAGAGAAATAATGGGAATGAGAGAAGAAGAGAGAAGAAATCCCATGAGAACCAACTTGTGAGAAACAACCTTAAAAACTGAGAGAGAAACATCTCTTAAGTAGAAATGAGTGAAGGAGTTTGCATGTAACTCCCATATCCTATGAGTGCCACATTCACATTAAGTGTGTGCCATGTGTAGGAATCCTCTTAAGGAGGAATATCTAATTTCCTTATTAAAGTAATTACATAAA
>MU225171.1:1952537-1973461 GCA_018584345.1 Thuja plicata | reverse complement strand
ATTAAGGAATGCTTAGCAACTCAACCCACTTGAGAAAGTCCACTTTCTCAAGCTTGACTTCCTTAAGGTCCACTTTCTCAAGCCACCCTCTTACACCCTTCCCTTTCTTCTTTAAGGCTTTCATTAAAGCCTCATTAATGAAGATTCCTTAAGCCCATGTCTCTTCCATGCCTTATTAATGCCTTGGGCATTAATGGTTCTTACACCTCCATTAATGAGTCCCTTAACTCATTAATTCACCTTGTCCCCCCCCCTCTCTCTCTCATTCTTCTATAAATAGAAGCCATTTTTTAGAGCAAATAAGCCTTCATCTTAGATTACAAATGCATTGTTATGATGTTGAATTAATACTAGACTAACATTTCACTTCTTAAATCATGCTTTTTCATTGTTATTACTTTCATTCTTAAAGCTAGAATGCATGTTTTCTCATCTTTTTAGCTTGTTTATAATCTAAAATCCTTCATGCTAGGTCATATATGTCATTGATTATAGCATAAACTGAGGGATTTTATGTTACTAATCAAACTCTTCCTAGTTAGGAGGCAATAGGTCGATATTAGGTGGTTTTAGATGCTTGTCTAACCATTTTGAACTAATGCAATGACTTATTGATGTGTTGTGTCTCTCTTATCAGGTACCCAAATACACACGCACATTTACTAACAATAGCAACAACCATAAACATAGGGCACAAATCCTTTCATCGCATAATCACTGCAACAGTTTGCTAATCTGTTTGCTAAGATGCACACTATCATTCATCTCACTCAGCAGTAGAAAACTCACTTCACCACCTCCCTAGCCATGTCATCTTTGGCTGCATCCCAAATAGTTCCACCACCACAACAACCCAGTGTGCCCATCCACACCAATTTCTTCAACGCAGCAACTGGGAGCATTCCACCGCAAAACACCTATCCTCCATACTTTGTCAATGTAACACAACCACCCTATGTAGGCGCACAACAAGCTCAACCCACTTATCCAACACTTCAACAAGAACATACCTACTTTCAACCACTGCAACAACAACATCAGGCACTGCTATCCAATCCACAATAGTATCCTACCCTGGAATAGTTACCACCACAACAACCCATCTATGTTGACCATCGACCTCCATATCAAACACCACAATACCCTTCGCAAAAACCTCTGTATTCACCAGCTTCATTCAACCCATACATCACAAGTAGGATCAACATGACAGGGACTAAAAATCCCTCACCAGTCAACCAAGAATGGGAAGAAATGAAGAATTCCCTTAAAGAGCTGCAAGCTTGGACTGATACTAAAGCGTTCAAGTTTGAGGAATCATGTCCCTATCCATTCGATCGATCCATCACAAGCATCCCCTTTCCTAAGCACTTTGAAATACCTAAATTTGACAAATATTGAGGAAAGGGAGATCCCAGCCATATCTAGGACTTCTATATGGCATGCCAAGAAGTGGCCTAAAGTGATAACTTCCTCATGCGACTATTTCCTAAGAGTTTGGGAGGGACTGTTCTTGAATGGTTCTAGAAGATCCCCTATGGAACAATATCCATATTTGCAGAGCTCTTCGAAAAATTTGTAGCACAATATGTACACAACATTGAGAATGAACTCTCCCTTCTAAACTTGTGCAACTCCAAAGAGAAAGGAGGAGAGAGCTTAGCAGACTACCTACAACACTGGCAGGGACTCACTACGAGATTGTCGTATCAACCTATAGAGAAACACCTCATAACAATCTTTATAAATAATCTACATTCGAAACTAGCCTACCACATGCGCATTAACTACATATAGACGTATCAGGATATCAGAGGAAAGGGCATAGATATTGAACAAGGTCTTGTAGAAGATGGTGCCATAAAGCACTATAAGGAATCATAACCTAACGAAAACAAAAATGATTGCTCATGATATTGGAACAAGAACAAAAATTTTGTAATAAACGGAGCCACAAACACTAAACATGTCCAGATCGTTGTTGCAGGTCCTCAAACACCCACCCTAGCATATGAACAAAAACACTACCAATAGAACATACCATCGCAGACCTATGAGAAACCATAATATCAAAAAGTGCCACCTCCCCTAGCATATCAGCAAGCGACACAACATCAAGCATCACAACAACAAAACACACGCCCATAGCAGGCTGCACAAACCAACTATCAACACAACTATCAGAATCCCCAAAACTAGACAAATGCAATATTAGTCCAACAAGGACACAATAGACCATGCAGAGATCAGTATGCACCTAAATGCATGTTCACTCCCTTGGGTGAACCTATCGATGTCATATTCCACAAAATGGCGAAAGCAAACCTAATTGTATACCCACCACCAATGCAACCCTTTGGGGATTCTACTCCTAAACCACAATGGTATAAGGACAATGAGTATTGCGATTATCACTGTGTTAAGGGACATGCTACTGTTAAGTGCATAAAATTGAAGCACTATATCCAAGACCTCATTGATCACAATGAAATCAAAGTAGATTATACAACCAAGGCTTCACCCAACAGTGATCTAAAAATATACCAAAATGTGTTTCCTAACCATGGCAACAACAAGGGACCTACCAACAAAAGCACTTCTCAAACACCCAATCAAGGTAAAGGCAAACAAGGAGACAATACCAATAATAACTTCATGACCTAATTTGATTTTGGTAGCTTAATTGGTTGCATATCCCAGGTTGAACCATCGTTAAATTTTATCCATGTCAAAGGTGTTGATACCGACTGTACAGTCACCACGTGTCAAGGATGCATACTTGTTGTCAGTGCTAGTACTACCTCATCCTCTGAGGCACAGTACAATCTATTGGAACATCTAGGGAATACGCCCGCCCAAATATCCATCCTAGATCTCCTTCGTATATCACACATACATGAAGAAATCCTGAACAAAGCTCTCCAAGAGTCTCGTATACCCAGCAATATTGACACTAGCCAATTCCAAAACCTTGTAAGCTGCTTGTCCACTTCATGCAGAATATATTTCAAAACCTCAGACATGTCATCCATTGAGCCCAATCACAATCTCCCCCTTCGCATCGTTGTCATGATAAAAAAACTTTGCCATCAAACAGGTCATGATAGATAATGGTTCAACCCTGAATCTTTGCACTTTGAAATTTTTTAAGAAATTGGGATACTCTGAGGTATATATACTGAGTGACATCATCACTATCAAAGCATACAATGATCTGGAATGCACCTCAGAAGGCACACTCTCCTTTCCTATTCAATTGGGCCCAACAGTACAAGAAACAACATGCCATATGGTCGAGCTTGACCTCCCATACAACATCCTTCTTGGGCGTTCGTGGATCCACTCTATGTAGGTCATCCCTTCCACCTACCACTAGTGCATCAAGTTCCCCCACAATGGAATTGAGATCACTATCCATGCAGATAACTAGCCCTTCACATACTGGCATGCATTGGAAGCCTCCTATCCACATTCAAATCATTATCCCAGAACTAACATTGGCACATTCGTCGCTAGTTCCTCCAGAAACCTTCCTGATCCAAGAACCATACTTTCATCCACTCTTTCCACTGTCAAGATCAATCACCAAGGCTACAGAGAATACAACCTCACCGATACTTTTGTTGTTAGAGCCTTACCAGCAGATCCACATACTCATGGGCATTCATCTAGTCACATAGAGAAGAAGGAACTTGAGCCAACACAACTAGGTTCCAATACCTTTCTTTCCAATGAAATTCTAAATAGATGGGAAATGACACCTAATATCAAAAACTGGCTGTACTAAGATCCCACACCTTCTGAAAAAGGCCTCCTCGATCACTTCAAAGGCAAATATCTCTCTACCCACAAACTGGTGACTGAAAAATGTAACTATCAAGGAGGCGAACTAGTCCTTGAAGAACAAGGCATGAAAGCTCCCATTAAGGCCTCTAAACTAAAAAGACACATTGGTCTAGGCTTTAAACATAACACATCTAGAATTGGCCATAACATGACTAAAGGCACTAATAAAACTAGCCTAACTTATCACACTCCCCTAGGTAACATATACAAAGTTGAAGACGTCCTGGAAGAGAAAATTTTGAGAGCCTATGATGATATTGAAGATGACCTTTTCCTAGATAATGTTGTCCTTCGCCAATTATCCCTCAATCTCATAGACCTTCCCCTCATTCATCCAAAACTCATAAACTGGGACCAACCAAACATCATCCCTATAGACAAGTTTGAAAGCGCGGCCACACTCCTAAAATTCATGGGAGAAATAGATCAACAGCCAGAATGGGGGCAGTCCTCTACACATGTATACAACTTGGACCCTGAGGCATACTTTGGGGGAGAGGAGGTCTTCAGCCACAAAATTGAAAATCAAAAGAACAAAAGAACAAAATGAGTCTCCTAGTGAAAACCCCTTTGGGGGACTATCTGATCAGAAAAAGATAAAAAAAGGGTGCATCTCCTATTGAAAACCTTTCTGAGGTGCTAAGAGATGGAGATTCTCCCCTCCTTATTATCCATGATTACAAATTGAGAAGTCATCCATAATCATTGAAGAAACCAAACCTATCAATCTAGGTACAGAAGATCAACCTCGACTCACTCACATGGCAGCATCATTTACAGAGGGAGAAGACATGGCCTTCACCACTCTTCTTAGATAATATACCAACATATTTTCATGGTTCTATTCTTATATGCTTAGGTTGTACCCAGAACTCGTGGTGCATCACTTATCAGTGGATCCAAACATCAAGCTAGTCAAGCAAAAACTCTGCAAGATGCATCCTAAGGTAGCATTATTGGTCAAAATAGAATTATAGAAAATTTTACAAGCTAAGATCATCAAAGAAATTGATTACTAAGATTGGATTTCTAACATGGTGCCAATCTCCAAGCCCGACAACTCAATCAGAATCTGCACAGACTTCCATGATCTCAACAAAGCATGTCCTAAGGATGATATTCCATTACCTAATTGACATGATCATGGACCTCACAGCCGTACATGAGATGTTGTCTCATGGACAAATTTTTAGGATACAATCAGATCCTCATTGCAAAAGAAGATCAACACAAGACAACATTCACAACCCCATGGGGAACCTTCTGGTATAATATGATGTCATTTGGGCTAAAAAATGTCAGAGCTACATATCAGAGGGCCATGACTGTTATCTTCCATGACATGATTCATAAGATCCTTGAAGATTATGTGGATGATATATTGGCTAAATCCAAAAAAAAAATAGATCACCTAAATAACCTAGAGGCAGTATTTGACCGTCTCCGTAATTACAGACTCAAGCTCAATCCCAAGAAATGTGTCTTTGGGGTCACTTCAGGAAAGCTCCTTGCATTCATTGTATCAAGGCGTGGCATTGAGTTAGATCCTAAAAAATTCAAAGCCATCATGGAAATTCCTCCTCCAAGGACACTCAAATAACTACACAGTCTGCAAGGAAAGCTTCAATCCGTGTGCCATTTCATATCATAGCTCATGGAAAAATGCCAACCTTTCACGCATATACCTTGAAAAGATCACAATTTCAAATTATGGGATCCTTTGTGTCAAAGAAGCTTTGAAAAGATCAAGGGATACCTAGAAAATCAACCCATCTTAGTACCTCCTACACCAGGAAAAACCTCTCATCTTATACATATCTGCAACAACAACAACACTAGGGGCACTTCAGGCACTTCTGGCACAATTAGATGACAATGGAAAAGAGCGAGCCATCTAGTACATCAACCACACATTGGTAGGCTATGAGTTGAATTACACACCAATGGAAAAAGCATGCTTGGTAGTGGTTTTTTCCCCTCAGAAGCTCCACCATTAAATGCTTAGTCGCACTATTAAGCTCATATCAAAGGTTGATCCGCTCAAGTATCTACTGTCAAAAATAACTCTCACAGGACAAATGGATAAATGGGTAATGCTTCTAAGCAAGTTTGACATTTTGTACATCGACAGAAATGCTATCAAAGGGAAAGTCATAGCAAACCAGTTGGAGGAGGCACCATTGGTCGATCCTTATCCCTTAATCATGGAGTTTCCTGATGAGCACCTATGCATGGTAGAAGAACAACTGGGTTGGAAACTATTCTTTGATGGATCCTATACAGTTCATGGTTCCAGGGAAGGAATAATGTTTGTTACCCCACAAGGTGACTATATCTCGAAATCATTCAAACTAGGATTTCCCTACACTAACAATATAGAAGAATATGAGACACTAGTTGCAGGACTCAGCATGGCCATCCAATGGAACATCACCGACATTCAAGTCTTTGGCAAATCTCATCTCATGATCAAGAAAGTCTTAGATGAATTCCAAATAAAAGACTATAAGTTGCTACCTTACAAGGAAATGGTAGATAAAATGAAAGAACATTTCCCCAATCTGCAAATCACACAAATACCATGCCTACAAAATAAATTTGTTGATGCAATGGCTACAATCGGGTCCCTCCTAGAAATTCCTCGCAATGCAACACAATACAAATTCTTAGTCAAGAAACTTCATGCACCGACATATGAGAGGGATGATGTTAATCAGGTCTATGTCTTGGTTGGTCCTCAGTCCCCATGGTACCACAACATCCACGCTTATCTAAAAAATGATATCATATCCCCTCACCTCACCAACAACCAATGTCAAAACCTCATTCGCAGAGATTCCCGATACACTATTGTAGCCAACACCTTATATCGTCGAGGTTATCACAATGTTCTCTCCAAGATGTTTAGACAAAACTGAAGCTACCCAGGCGTTGTGAGAAGTGCACACTAGAATCTACAATGCCCACACAAGTTGCATGGTCTTAGCTAAACAAATTCTTAGAATCATACACTACTAGCCTACCATGGAGCATGATGCTTGTGAATTTGTGAAGAAGTGCCTACCTTGTCAACAACATGCTAATCTGATACATGCTCCAGCACAAGAATTGCATCCCATTGCACCATCCTAGCCAATTTTATGTTGGGGTTTCAACCTCATTGGTAAGATCACCCCCCTGTCCTCTAAGGGACATAAATACATCATCATGACCACAAAGTACTTCACAAAGTGGGTCAAATCAATCCCACTCACCCTCATGACAGGCATCCAAATATCCAAGTTTATCCTCTAACATATCATTTGCCGCTTTGACATCCCATCCACCATCTTCACAAATCATGGCACACCATTTGAAAACCGACATGTAGAAGATATGTGTGAGTGCCTCTACATCCATCATCGATTTTCCAGTCTGTATTTCCCCCAAGGTAACAACCAAGCTGAGGCAACCAAAAAAACCATCCTCAAAATCCTAAAGAAGTTTGTCAATGATACTGGCCATGACTGGCTCCTCCAAATCAATCCTACCCTTTGGGCTTATCACACTTCATATCACACTCCTACAAGAACCACTCCATATTACCTTGTCTACGGTGCTGAAGTCATCTTATCAATCGAGTTTGAACTATCATCGCTACGGGTATCTCTGAAATACCTAATCACTAATGAAGACTATAGAGTAGCTAGACTCACACAACTTGATCAGCTAGATGAAAAGATTTGAAACAAGCCTATAATCACCAGGTTGTATATCAGAATCGACTCAAGAAAAGATATAATAAGAAATTCCACTCACGCCAGTTCTAGGTAGGGGACTTTGTGCTCAAACAAAATCAAAAAGTGGGTACTGATCAAGAAAAGAAAGGTAAGTTTGAGGTCACTTGGCAAGGCCCATACATCATCATTGCATGCTTTAGATCTGGGGCATATCAGTTATCTACTCCAGAAGGAGACCCTCTGAATGGTCTCATCAACATCATTCATATCAGGCACTTATATGCCTGACAATTGGTTATTCATTCCAGTCATCTGAAAAAATCCATAAAAAATTTAAAAATTCCTAAAAAAAGAAAAGAAAAGAAAAAGACATAAAAAAAAGTAAAGATAAATAAATTGTCCAATGGTGAAAACTTGGAAATCAAGGACCTTGGACAGGTATGTGTGGTGAGAACTTGGCAATCAGGCGTCACACATATTGGACCATATCATTATCTATCAAAACCTCGTTTCCCTCCATCTCCCTTGTCGCATCCATCTTAGCCTAATTCTTTCCTATTTTCCTGGGTGTTCCATTATCACACACGTCAGTTTGCATCGGTCCTCCTATCCTGCATCTTGAGCTTTTGTACATATCATCCTATATATAATCATTAGTTCCTTGTTGTATATATGTCATCCTATCCCAATCCCTGAGCTTCCTGTGCCTTCAGTTTGTACATATCTCATCTGTGTCAGTCCAGTCTTGCATCTAGTCCTGCTTGTGCATATCTCGTGTCCATGGTCGATCTCCTTGCAGAAAGTGATCTAGCTCCGTTCCAAATCCTATGCTTCAGCAAGTTCCTTTTGACAGCAATCATGTTTTAGCAATTTGATCTTAGTACATCTTTTGGCCAATTAGATACACACTTAACATCTCCATGGAAATGGGTCCATGTAGGATGTATCCTTCCTCATGTTGACCTAAATCCAATCATCTTCATCATAGTAGGTACGTGCAGGATGTATCCTTCCTCACGTCTGATCTAAATCCAATCATCTCCATCAAAACAAGCTCTTGTAGGATGCATCCTTCCTCTTGTTTGACCTGAATCCAATCAACATTCCGTATCGTTTGATCTCTCTAGAAAAAGGCAACTTGTGGTTGAATTTTTGATCTTGCAATTTGATTCTGGTTCTTGATTATCATTCCTGATTCTTTTCGGTTCTTCTCCTCCTCAAAGTTACCATGATTCTTTATATCAGGGTATGTTGCGAAAGGATGCACATGGGATAGGGAACTTGATCTTTTTTTTTCTGCTTGTGAGTTAGTCGGATATCACCCTTGCATGTATGTAATCTATTTGGGTTCGCATGCTGCACTTGAGAAATTTCATTTGCTTGTGGGATTTTTCAGCATCATTTTGACCATGGTTCTCCTGGGAATTATGTGTGATGCTAGAGAAACCCTCAGGTGTCTTTTGTGTCAGTCCTGTGCAACACCAGTGACAAAGCCTTGCGTTTCTAGTAACCTTGGCATGGTCTCTAGCATTTCTATACCAAAATAAGTGCTCAACTACATGGCAGTATTCCATCCCGGAATACCCCTCACTCAAGCTTCCAAGAAGAATCCCTCCCTCATCAAATCCCGAACAAAAGAATCCTAAAAACAATCCTATTCCTATCCTACCATCAAATCCTCCATCCCAGCAATGATCCTACTCCTTCCTACTCCCTCAATCTCCTTCACACCTAATTCCTCATCCTTGATGCAAACTAGAGTTACCCATCCCTCTTTCTTCCATTCTCGTTTTTCCTTTTCTTTTCCTTTCCTGCGGCTCTTAGCCATCTTTTCGAGATGCCATCAGAGATTCACTGTTTCTCCCTATTGTCCTCTCAAGGGGGCATCGCCCTAGTCAAATTATATCCTAATAATCACTCTGGGGCAACTTCGTTGCCTACATCACATCTTCGCATCGTCTATTATTTTAAACGTCTTTGGAATAGCATTATCCTAACACTATGTCGAAGAGGGGCAAAATGTAGACACCTAAATCTGATTAACATATCTAATCACATTTAGTGCCTTCTAGGACACTATCAACTAAGTAATTAGTCATTACCTAATTGATCTATGTTATCCTACTAGCCTGATTAATTCATCTAATTAAGCTATAGTCTAATTAATTATTGAATGACAAACAATAGCCTAATAATTAATTAAATCCCCTTTTTCCCCTATTAAGTTGAATGAATGTATTTATTCATTTAGTTTAATTCATATTATCCTCTTTTCCTCCACTTGTGATTTAAATAGTTAATTCTATTCTATTTAAGCACATGATGTTAGTAATAACTGAGAGAGTGGGGGTGGTGAATTAGTGGCCTCAAAAATATTCCAATTAATCAACCCAAAAACTTAGTACCACAATATAAAGCCTCTAGGTATCTTCAGTCCTATAAGGTGAATGCCTTCAAATATACTTATCAAATAACTACTTCTCGGAGTGCTATGTTAAACCTTATTCTTACTATTTACCGAATAACAGTCTTTCAATTTACTGAATGACAGTAAATAGCTTAGCTTATACCGATCAATCCAGATTAGTTATGTGTAAATCAAAACACTAAAGTAATGAATCATAAACAAATTGACACATGGATTTTTAATGTGGAAACCCTCTTAAGGGAAAAACCACTTGGGACCGGTAACCCAAAATTTTCACTCTTCTGAAGTGAGCTTGGTGAAGAGCCAACCCTGTTAAAGGTTACAAACACACTGTTAGGTGTGACCTTGTTAGAGGATTTTAAAAGATCAAATTTTCACTTGATATTGGGCATCTCTATGATACCTTCTATGACCAAACCCTAGTTTGTCAAATGGTATCTGACATCTCATGTTATCTTCATGATCAAACTTTTTGATACTCCTTGGGATGTATCTCAATATAGAAAGGATATTTAAATCCTGCTCAGTTAAGAGACTTTCTGAATCAATGGTTAAACTGAAACAATATGATCTGTTCACATATACAAATTATACTTGCAGATTTTTAGATCTATTGTAAGCTCATTAAAACCATTCTGATCAATATATCTTTTCAATACCTTTGCTCCACTTTTGTTTCTACTCGGTGATGCTATGCTCTATTGCTCGGTGTCTGCAGAAATCTTTAGCTCTTTCCTCATCTTGATTGATTAGGACTGTATGAAGTTGTTCTTCATTAGTTTCTCTTCAGCATCCTCTTTTTCATTCACTCCCCTTAATTCACACTGAATTAAGTTGTCTCTTTATAGACATGATATCACCGTTTCTAGGTTCTTGATTTTCTTGTTCTTGGTGTGATCCGCAATCTTAGCCAATCCCAATTTAAAGAAAAACTCCTATTTTATCTCGTAGAAATCTTGTTTCCAACTGGACAAAACAACTTTAAATCCTTTACTTATCTTTGGCTTTATCTTTTTGATGAAAACAATGATAACTACCAGTTAAGTCAATATTTAGCTCTGCAAGGTAGATATTTTGTCATTTCTGAACTCCAATTAACTTCAGTGTTTTAACTCTTTGATAGCTTCAGTCAACACTCCAGTTCTCCTCAGACTTCTCCGTCGGGGTTGTCTATCCTTCGGGATTCACTGCAAAAGTTTTGCTCATTGATTAACATTGTAATTCTGGCCATCGGTAATGCTTGTGATTTTTCTCTTAGGTAATGCTTGTCAGTTTCTTTTCTCGGGCATCATTGTGACTTAGATTTTGGTGATCTCTGTCCGTCAGGTTCCACTAGCCATTGGTGTTTGTAGTCACTTAGTGAATGCTTGTATTTTATGTATTACTGAAAGCATAAATCTTTATCTCTCTGATTCTCTGAAGTCTTTGACACTTTAATTATAACCGATTAGATTATATCAAGTTGACATCAATGACAATACAATCCATTAACTAATTTAATGTCTTGCATTATCTTTTCTGCATTTTGGTGATTAACTTGATATCTTCAAACATTCAATTAGTTACATGTCATCACATGGCTCCTAACCAATCCCAACCACCTAACCCTGAGTTCTAACTCAACCCAACCCCTTCATACATGCTAACCCTTCCTCATTAGCTAATTTATCCTAATCAACTTATTAACCCCTCCAGTCATTATCTCTCCTCCCATCACATCTTCCTAATCACCCATCTTAACCTCTAACCCTAATCCTAATCTCCTCCTAATCTTGTCACATTCCTAATCCAAGGATTATGAATTCAACTCTAATCCCAAAGTCAAACTCATGTCCCCATCTCTCACATCCCCAGCCACAAGCATTAAAGGCTTCCTTAAATTCCCTTCAATTCTCTTACAGTCTTCTTACACACTCCATCCCTAAAGTATTCTTTCATCCCCCTTTCACATTTTCCTAAATGGTCACATTCTTCAAACTGACATTATAATGATACATGGAAAGTAGATATCTTTTTCTCTTCAAACTGGCATTATAATGATACATGCAAAGTAGTTATGATGAGATGGAAGCAATTTTCGTAAGGAAATTTCATAAGCATATAGTTACAACAACAAGATCTCTACAATTGAGGAAGCCTATGATCCATAGAAGTTTACCATAGAATAACTATTTGGAACTTTTTCTACCTTTGAGATTAGAAAATTTGGAAAACATAAGGAGATAAATGAAACTGCCTTTAAAGACACAAAGACAGAGGATGATCCATACAGTGAAATTTATGATGAGATGAAAGCGAATTTCATAAGGAAAATGAAGAGAGGTACTAGAAAATATAAAGGTATGTTACCTCTTAAATTTTTTAGATGTGGAAAGATTGGTCATATAGCAATTAGGTTTCCAGAAAAAGGAACAAAACATAAGTTCAAAAGATTGAATAAGAAATCCTACTATGTTAATGAAAATACCAGTAAATCAGATGATGATTAAGATCAAGAAGATTGCTTATTTTCGGTTGAGAAAGAAGAACCTAGATTTGATATTTCTAACATTTTTTCAGGATCTAATAGTTTCAATGAGAATGCATTATATGTCAGAAGAAATAAAGATAGTTGGTTGATTGATATTGGATGTTCAAATCATATGACTAGTGATAAAAGTAAGTTTGTAAAACTTGTAGATTATGATGGTGGTCCTGTTAGATTTGGTGATGATAAAATGACACAGATTGTTAGAATTGGTTCTATTACTTTTGATGGAAACTATAACACTGAAAATGTTTAATATGTTAAGGGTTTGCATCATAATTTGTTGAGTTTTGGACAGATGTGAAAAAATGGTTATGACATTGTATTTCAAGAGGATGGATGTGAGATTCAAAAAAATTATGGAACTGTTATTGTAGTTGGAAGGACGGGTGGAATCATGTATCAACTAGAAAGTGTGAAGAGATGTTTAATATCACATTCTGATGAAAATTGGCATTGACATCATAAGATATGTCACATTAACTTTGATAATTTAGTAAGGGTAAGTTTAAATAGTGCAGTTAGACATTTTACAAGACTAACCAAATGAGACATTATTATCTACAAAGGATGTCAAGAAGGAAAACATGCTAAACAATCATTCAAAGGACAAGATCATTCATCTATAAATTTGTTGGATCTTGTAAACACTGACCTATGTGGTCTAAGCATAGAAAGAAGCTTACAAGGTGAGAGATATTTAAGTTGAAATATTGATGATGGCATTGTTTTCATTGATGTCAAAACCTATGTAACAGATGATTGTTCTCCCAGTAATGTACACAACTGTTCTATCCTATGTAGCATTATATGGTAACATATCTTGTGGATGGTTATCCTTGCTTTAGTAACACTGATATATCTTTTTGGTACATTTGTAGTTCAATTTGATATGGTGGATTCATTCCTCACTCTGGTTTTGGGAATATTTCTTGGTTGGCATTTGTTGAAGACATTTAGTACAAAATTATGAAGATCATTCTTTTATTGGATGCTAGTTTCCTAAGCTTTCTCTGGGTATTCTTTCTATCTGATCATTCATGCAGTGTGTACAAATTTTTGGTATGTTCCTCCAATTGGTTGTAAATTTGATGATAACTAGACATGGTCTTGGTTGTGGAGTTCCCATCAGTATCAGAATTCAATATCTAGCAGTAATTTTGTTTTGTAATGTTCTTATCCTATGTATGACCTATCTTTGGGTCCCATGCTAACATGGAGAGAAGATTCTATGTGAGACCTATCTTTCAGGTATGATGATAATGTGTGGTGCTTCAATGAATATTTCAATTTTTCTATTCAAGCCGACATGTTTCGGTTAGCCGAGACCTTATGGAATTTTATCATTTCTAACGGTATATATTTAGAACATCAATTTGGTTTTGTGGAGTGGTTGATGGTATGGATAAAAGGGATAAAAATATGAATTGTGAAATGATGCAAAATTATTTGTCAGCGAAAAAAGATATAATACACAGTTGGGTGAAGAAGTAGTAAAATGTTTCTGTAGTTAGTTCTCATTTTGGATCTATTGTAGATAGAGAAAATGGTATTCAACATAACTGAATCCATGCATGTGGAGATGAAATTTCATCAGTTCAACTTTTGTCTGTGATATCACTTTTTGTATTGGCTGTGATAGTTGTTTTTGTATCTAGGGTAGTTAACCCAACTGATAGTGAGACTTACCTACATTGAGCATTTGTAAAACTCACATTAACCGGTATTTATATACATGAAAATTAGCTTCTCTGTGGTTTTTCCCATCTTGGATTTTCCACGTAAATCTGGTAATCATTATGCATGGTTAATCTTATATGTTTTCATGTTCATTTTTTTTTTAAATTATTAGTTTAGATTAACATATCTACCAGTTCAGTTAAGTTAAAATATCTTGAGATAACTAATTCTCCCCCTCTCAGTTATTCGAGGATGTTCAACAATTGGTATCAAAGCTTGGTCCCTTACAGATAAATATTTACCGCTTGAGGGAGATCCTTGGTAGGTTGAATAGATGGTTGGAGAATATTATTTTGATGAAGAATGAAGAGTGTTGGTTGATATAGAATGCACAAAATATTAGAATGAAGAACTGAAAGAAAAACTCAAGGAGGCGAATGTTTGTATTCTAAGCTGAGGTAGCATATTCAAAAATTCAAAGCAAGACACAAAAATGTAAGCTAGGAGCTAAAGGAATCAAAAGAGAATGTGGAAATATGAAACTACAATTAGAAAATTGCAAAACTAATGAAGAATTTCTCAAGGAAAACATCAAGCAAAAATTGGAAGAATGGAAGAAGACCGAAGGAGAACTTAAAGATATTATCAAGCAAAAGGATGTTGAAAATGAGAAGTTGAAAAAGCAACTAAGCAAGCTAAAATCTGAAGCAAAGGTTTGTGAGAGTAGCACTATTTTGGATCAACTTTTGTCCCCATAGAAGAGTCACAAGGATAAGGAAGGACTTGGTTTCACTGGTGAATGTTTGGATCTGAAGAACAAAGGTAAAGACAAGGATATTAAAGTTGAAACAAACTCTGAGGTAACGAGCAAGGTCATACATATAAAATACCTCTGGTTAGGAAACCAAATGCTCAAAGGTATTTTTAATTTAATGGTTATTGTTTTCTATGCAATAATTTTGGACATAAGACTCTAGAATGCAAGAGTAGAAAAGACAAAACATTTAATATTTTAGCTATCACAAGTTTGGTCATAAGACAAATCAATGTAGAAGTCAAGTATCTAATATGATTAAGATGAATGGGACGAACAATGTCTTTCATGGTAATTTTCATGTATGTCATAACTATGGTCACAAGGAAAATAGTGTAGATCTAGGGTTCAGTCAGTAAGATCAGGTCAAAGGAATGTGAAATGTTTCAAATGTGGTAAGCCTAGTCATTATGCTAACACATGCAGATATCTTGTTCCTTCGAAAAAGTATGGAAGTGATAATAATGTTACGATTTTAGGTGAATCTATGAAAACAATTATGGTATAAAAGAAAAAGGAAGCTAGTGAAGAAAATTTTGTGGCACCGGATCCTGGTGCTAGCTCTTTTGGTAACTAAGCCAATCGCCTTGGCGTAGGGGAGTATTACAAAGCATAATCTATTAGTTCCTCCTCTCCAAAAAAGGTATGATGTATTTTTGGAGTAATTAAGTTTAATGTGACTAGTAGAAATTAGAAGTGCATTTGTTGGCGTCATCTATGCACTTTTCAGTGGGAAATAATCATGAGTAATTAAGGATATATTGACAAATTTTTCAAATCATTTTTACATTCAAAGAAGAAGAAAATCAAAATAGTTGTAGAGCTATAGTGTTGAGAAGGCAAAATTCAAAGTGCAGATATGGAATCCAGGTTGATTGTCAGAGAACCCAATGATGATATACTACAGATGTTGAAAATAGTTGAAATGAAAGAGTTTGATCATGGGAAAATAAGGAAAATGGAAGTAAAGTTAAAGGCAGATGAGTTGCAGTGGGTTCGTACTCTAGGTTTGGATATTTGGGGAGAATTTCCTTGGTTTGCAAAAAAGGAGCAATTGTATTTTTGTTAAGTTGGCTCAAGAATGGAAGCTTGATATTGGTTCAAGAATAGAAGGAAAAGGATGATGTTTCTCCATCTGAACCAGACTCTATTGATTCATATGTGATTCAAACGATGTTGCAAGAAAGGGAATTAGAAAAAATTGGTGAAATGTGGTGTGCCTACTCTTCAAATAGTAAGCCAAAAATTGAGAATGTGTTGATGGATCATTTACTTAGTAGAGGCATTGTTGTTCCTATTGTTTCTAATGTGTTACCAGTTGATTTGATAAAAAATATTGAGGAAAGGTTGTTGTAGGAAAGCTCTGAAGGACATAAATTCAAGGATGCAATTAAGAGAAAATGTGCTAATGTTGCACAAAGGTTATCTAAACATATTGGTGAGACAAGAGAATGTTTGAAAGAAATGTCTGATATTTACAGGTATTGTCTCCAGTGGTCTACTGCTATTGACAATTTTAGAAGTAAGATTGAAAGCATTAAGTTTGAGCTAAACAATATTGGTAAGAATTTTAATTTCTTCAAGGATAAGGGTGCTAAGAAGAGAATAAGTTGGTGAATTGTAATCAGAGTTGTTGTATGTTTAGAGACAAAAGGAAGATTTGGTGAGGACTTTCTGGTTGGTGAAGGACATGTCTAAGGTCTGGTTAGAGCATCTTTCTGGAATTCTTTTTGATGCAGAGGAGTATGAACGATAGTACCGGTCTCCAGACTGGTCATCATCATTTGTTTCATTGGTTCTACATGATAGCATGTGTGCTCGGATGAGTTGTTTGTGGTTTAATTATGATGTTAGCCATTCATGATCTCTATGAAATATGGGTTGTGTCTATTGTAGCCATTATGTTGTTTCTTTGTTGATAATTTGGTTCATTATCTTCAATTTTATGTTTTTTTGTTGTTGTTTTGCTTGTAGAACTCATTTTCCTTTGTCCTTATGATGTTGAGAGTGAAGGAATAAGACCCTTCAACCTCTTTAGCCCAATAAAACTAATATATTTATCTTCAAAATAATATTTAATGATTTTACACAAATATTTTAAAAATAAAATATGTTAATTTTATTTATATAAGAATTAAACTAATATTTTTATGTTAATAAACAACAAAATAAAAATATTATATTAAACTAATCTTACCTACACAATTATTTTCAATATATTTATGTAAATGTGTTACACCATAAAATAATAAAAAAATGAATTACACACAAATTAAGAAACCAAAACAAAAAATCTAAATTAACAAAATTTGGACTACATATTTAAAATAACATAAATTTAAATTTAAATTTAATCTACGCTTTCTCTCAACATAACTTGAGCCACTTCAAAGTTTTTCCTTGGAAGAAGATGCGTGAGAAATATGATGAATAAAGTAGGGACCATGGAAAAATGACGTCATCAGCTGACATGATATGTTTTACCTTGAAAAGTGTTTTTCACGTTTCTATTTGAAGATTTATTTGGTACAAAGAATTCAGCAAAAAGTACAAAAACTGCCTTAAATTGTTGAAGGTATCAAATGGCATCCTACGCAAAACCATTGCAGAAGTGCATCGAGAAGGAATACCTAAGAAGAAACATAAATCTTCCTCTTCTAGCTTTATGTCTTGTCCCTTTTCCTATATCAATGATTTGATTTTTACTATGAAAAGATGGTTTTTAAACATCATTCATACTAATGTAAATATGAAAGTATGGATATTGATATTTATGTATTTTAGTTGTTTTTATCAATTAGTTCAATATATATATAAGGTCAAATAAAAAATATATACAAAACTTGTGTTCTATGTAATTTTATAGACTGTGAAAAATTCATACCAATTAAAATTTTATATGTTAAGGATATAATTTTATGCTATTTAGTTGTAAATTTTGTTTGATTGTTTCATTTTATTTTTATGAATTAGGTTATAATAGAAAAATAAGTGTATATCTTGTTTTTTGACTTTTACTTTTAGTTTAGGTTTTTGTAATAAATAAACTTTTGCAAGATGGAATAAGCATATCACTGGTTTTTTTTTTCATTTAGTTTTGAGTTTGCTTGAGGAAATATCTTGATACATTACATAGTGACAAACAACATGATCTTGTATGAGTTCTCTAACGCCCCCTTCAAGGAACTTAGAAGGACAAGGTCTAAAGTACCAAGAAAAGAAACTTGATTTTTTTTTAAAAAACATTGACTGTTACTTGCTTTTTAATTCACAAGTAAGACCATGTCCTTACAGGTTCCCTAACGTTTTTCACTAAAGTTAACATTACTCATTCATTTACACTCCTTATGAATTCATGTTCTATCTACTTTACTTAACACTTAGCTTTTAAAAAAGATAAGGTAAGAGATAACATTATTGCTCCTTTCATATGTTTTTATAACATTTTCCACTAAACACTTCATCTTTCAGTTTCTTTCTCAATTACCTATATCCTAAGCATAAATCATTTGTTCTTACCAAAACATAATTAAAATTTGCATTTAAGTAATCTTTACTTTTCAATTACATTTCAAGAACATAGAGAGAGAGAGATAGGGTAGAAATTTCACAACTAGAATCCTTCATTACAAATATATATCCTCTTTTAATATTCCTAAAACTACCCTTCCCAATTACATAGCTTCTTCTTTTGAATTTTGTTATAATTACGTCATATTGCCCAACAAGGCCTACAATGGATAACATTGAAGTACATGATATAGAAGTAGGAATCTTCATCAACTTCTAAACAAGAATCCAAGCCAAGTCTTCCATGGACCATGAACAATACCTCGAAAAAGAATTGCCACCCAACCACGTGAAATTGTGAAGTTCCACTCCTCCATGCTAGGAGATAGAACCAAGGTGCTCACAAGATCTAAGGCAATCTAAGGCTATGAAGTATCCTTCCCAAAACATCAAAAGAACCAAAGGTAAAAAATAACCCATAAGAAAAATACCAACACATTACATCACAAAAGTAAGGGTTCCAAAATACCATCTAGGCGAGTGTCATCACATAGCCTGTTTATTGGGATACACCCTAGCAACCATGTAACCCTGGTCCCCTTCTAATTAGGATCCACCCTAGAAGTTACTCATGGTCTTGGTACTCCAATAGGTCTATGCAAACTATAGCATTACTTATCTTTTATTATGTTTAAAAAACCCCAAGTTTATTTTATGGTTATCTCTGGATTAAGAACTCACCCATAGAATCCCCTAGAAACATCTTTGGGTCCTGGCACCTACGATGAGCCACTCACCTAGGGTACCTAGTAGCCCTAACCAACCATGCCATCAATGGGGTTGAAACAACTCAAGACACCCATTACATAAGGTTAGGAACTCTCTCTCATGTGGTCCCAAATCCTTAGGATGAGTCCAACCATTAAACATTTACCAAATAAGCATAACAACTAAGGATGGCTTCACAATACACAATATTTAATATTGGGGTGACCTCATACGGAAATAGAGAAGGTTTCAGTCAAATATATGTAAATAGAGGTCTGGTCACCGTAACACAAAATGTAAACAACAACCCATATCAGAAAGTGCCAAAAACTAAACCAAATGAACCAGATGCCAATATGAGTATTCCCATAGACTAGTAAGAGTATACACATAGGCTAGTATGAGTAAACAGGGTCAAGCATCCTAAGTCGTACAAACTACTGCCCATAAGGCTCAAATTTCACTCCTAGATTAATAGTATGGTCAAAACTGGGCATGATGGGGTTCCTGGAAAGGTTTTTTGAGGTAGACCCATTTGAGGTCACCTAGATACACATCCAGATCACCCACCAAGCCCAATTCAACTCCTTAATCAATCTGGAGTTGAAACTCACAAAATGAAAAGACATAAATACAACAAATCTGCACAAAGGCTAACAACAAAGAGCAATGTTGAATGACACCCTAAACTTCCCAAAACTGGAAATTAACAGAGATTTTAACTCTCTCAAACAATATGCCACAATGCATAAACAAAGATAAGGAAGAATTCAAAACAATACAAACACTATTCATCTCAGATTGTCTTATCTATTCCAAACAATATACCAGCACATGAATTATTTCCTAAACAGCCATAACATACATCTACTCACAAAACACCAAATAGAAGTCTTTATCAAAGATATTTCAAGACACACATATACAAGCATAATGAAATCCTTCCTGGTTCTAGACCCTACCTGGAGTTCGGCGGAGAAACCCTTTGATGTTGAGCAAATCTTCATCCCTCCACCTTCTTGTACAAACCATAATCTCCCTTCCAATCTATAGGTATTGTCTACTCTCTCTGTGATTACAATCTACTCCTTCTGAGATCACAAACTACTCTCTCCTCACAGAAATCCCCAAAATCGAGGCTATTCTCCTAATTTCTAAAATCTTCTTCTTTGAATCCCTTCCCAAATATTTCCCCCAAAACAAATAGCCAACCATATGGTTGGAGGGGTTTCTTTACGGGAAGCAACTGCTCCAACTACTATAGTTGGCTCAACAAAATTTAAAACTCTCTCTCTCTCTCTCTCTCTCTCTCTCTCTCTCTCTCTCTCTCTCTCTCTCTNGTGAACCTTTGATTAAAAGTTTAATTTTTAATTAACTTAACTAACTTACCAAGTCAATAAATATGAAAGTGATAAATAGGATTACCAAATAACTCTCATAGCCCAATGGTGAACTAGCTATCCTAACTACTTTGAGGTCTTAGGTTCAAGTCTCCTAGACAAGCTAGTTGTATTAATTAGGTAATTTATTTATTTTTATTTTATTTTATTTTACAAGTACACTATTTACATCACAAGCATATTTACACATAATAATACATTCATATACACACATACAAATATGTGTGTGTGT
>MU225171.1:1906852-1944214 GCA_018584345.1 Thuja plicata | reverse complement strand
CAAACACTGCTACAAGAAAGAAGAAGACAGAAGAGAGAAGTACTTCAGAAGGCTATGGCGGCCAAAATGAGAGAGACTGCAAACCCATTGTGAAAGAAATTATCTTCTATTAACACAATGATCAAAAAAATACAATCTCGGTGTTGAATTACAAAGCAGACAATCCTTATAAAGGATGTCGAAACCCTAAAAAGGGAAATAAACCGAAATAGAAACTACCTAAGGTTAGCTTAAGCAAACTAGAGTGAATAGGGAAGTTACTAATTAGATCATAATGATTTAAATTAGTAACCTCGAAATACTATTACTCTAACAAAGAGAAGAAAATGAAAGACTGAAGCATGAATTAAGAATTCATAAACAACACAATGACATGATCAAGAGAGATGAAGAAAGCACCAAAAGAATGAATGATTTTCTGGATGGACAAAGAAGAGTCAACATCAACACCGGATTAGGGTATACCGAGAATGGAGAATCACCATACCAAACTGATCCAAAGACTGTCTAAACAAATTTAAGACCAAGAAGGTATTCATGCAACTACTGTGGAAAACCGGGCCACACATCAAATGTCTGCAGGAGAAAAATAAAAGGTATTCCTAAATTAACATCCTCATTCATAGGAAATTGTTATAAATGTAACCAGAAAGGACATAAAGCATATGAATGTAAATATGAGGTGAAACAACTAAAGAAGGAAACCTACATGGAAAAGTACTATCCTACCTGCAAAATGCACGGGCACACATCTCTTGAATGCATGAAAAATAAAAAGCAAGCATGGAATCCTAAAGAACAAGAAACTGCTTATCAACAAAAAAGAGTTGATAACTCATATGTTTGGGATTACAATACATGGACAAATTGCACAACATGTGGTAGATATGGTCACATAGCTACAAACCATATGAGGAAATGGATGAGAAGGTCTAGGAGTTGGACTAACCCCGGAATGACATGCTTACACTGTTATAAGGTTGGCCATCTAAGCAAGAACTGCAAAGATTGAGTGACAAAGAAAAGCACTTTTGCCAATGAAAATACCATTGAAGACATCAGGAAGATGAGAAAAAAATGTAGAGGAAAGCTACAAATGCTTATGATGTTGGACCAAGAAACACAATTGGTGACACCTTATCCAATGGATCTGGTGACATCACCACCCCACCTAAGATGAACAAGTAAGTATGGAACTACACTATACTAAGTTATACTTTACATCAGTTCCATTATACATCGTTAAAAATTCCAAACTAGCATGATTAAAGATGCACTATGGTATTAATTGTCATGATTCTGTGAAATCAATCTCGTCGATTAATGCATATCAAAAAGCATCAATGTACTTACAAAGCTAAGTTGTCAATGCTTACCGAGAATCATCGGTTAACATACAAAAGCTAATTTGCTTGTGTAACCTGAGACTCATCAGTAATCAAAGGAAAATGTTGTCTTTGCCATATACTGAGATTCGTCGGTAAATGTGTGAAAAGTAAAATGAGTTGACACATGCCCCGAGCATCACATTTTCACTAAAAATAAAGTTGGCATGTCACCCGAGCAACTCTGTCTTTGACACCTGACAAGTGGGTAGATCATTAATTGTGCCACTTAGGGCACCATCTATAAAAGGATGATGAAGACTTCATTTCACTCACCAACGATTTAGAGCGAAGAAGCAGAGTGAAGCAGAGCACAAAGTGACCAGATTATAAAAGTATTTAAGCAACATATTCACTTCATTCAAATAGAATCACAATAACTTTTAGAAGGTTAAGTAAGTAACATCACCAAGATCACTGTTTGTTTTATGGGAAAAGCCCTAAATTCTTAGAAATGATGGCAACCACTTCATGAGTTTCCAAGATCAAGAACGCCAAAGTGAAGAAGGTTAATTTGATCAAGAACTCCACTTGTGAGGAACTGAAGTATAAAAATCTGTCCAGAGGTTTCTTTGCAACCCGACGATGTTGGTGCATTTTATAACATTCCACCTAGGATTTTACTGATCGAAGACGTTCATTCATACATACATTGCAAGATCGCCAAGATAGGAGATCTTGATGTTGAGAAAGCTTACAAGAAGCTTTGCACAGATGGAATCATCAAGGATGAGCATAAACATATCAAGGTCAAAGGGCTCACAAATTCCCTAATGTTCCCAAAGGAATTCAAGACTGAGTGGATTCAGATAGTGGTGAGTAGAGAACATGACCAAAAGATATGGATGGACGAGCCAAAACCGATCACCAGGGATGTGATACACACTATGACCAGTTATCCTATAAACGACAAGGCCAAGGCACTTAAACATACTCCTCGCCCTGAAATTGAGAAGATGGCAGGTGCAGTATGGGATAACAAAGGATTGAAGGTTAACACCATCACCGATCGAGAACTAAAATTTAGTGCATGTGTACTAGGATACAAGATATACCAATCCAACAGGTTAAACAACATAGCATGTGGAGCAGTTGATACTGCCCATAAGATTGTAAAGAAGGGATTACAGTTAGATCTATTCAAGCTTCTACTGAAGCAGTTAGATGAGAACATGGGGACAATCATGTCTACAAAGTCCAATTCATGTAAGTTCAGATCACTTCTAATGTGTACATTTTTCTATTTCCAGAACTTCTTTCCATCCATCGGTAATGTCAACTGGGATACTAACCGACCAGTGACAATTCAAATCAGTGAATACATCAAGTCACTAGGTGATAATTTTGCATCAATCATGGATGAATACTTCACTGGATTCAAGGAAAGAATGAAAAAAAGAATGAGGATACCAGAACAACTGGTAGAAAAGTATAAGACTTATATTTTCTTTATGGTGGACATCGATAACACTTTTATCAAACCATTTGTACCGAGGAAAACATGGTTAGCACCACTTGACTATGAGGTCAACATAGATCAAGCCACCAATGCCATTGAAGCATTGTTAAATGAACCATTGGAAAAGTCACAACCTAGGTTTGGAACCTATGAGGAAGCCAAGGAAAGAATTAAAACATGCTTAGTTGTGAAGAAGATTGACAGAAAGAAAGAAAAAATGGTCAAGACACTAAAGAAAAAGTTGTTGGTAAATGATAAAGAGTCTGAACAAAAGGATGACACTGAGGGACAGTCACCTATCGGTGAAGAAGAATAGCTGAGTGACTCCAAATCTACAGAGTCTGATGCACCACCACCACCACCACCACCACCACCACCACCACCATCTACAAAGAAGCCAAGAACTAGGGCTACATCTAGGACTAGAAGTCAAACAACAAAGGATGCAAGCCCATCACCAGTCAAGAAAGGACAAGTGAGGAATTATAAAAGGAAACCTCAAACAGGGAAAAAGGCACCAATGAAAAGAAGGAAATTCATCAGAACCAAGGAAGATATAGAAGATACTGAACAGGAAGAACAACCTACTAAGAAAAAATTTCCTACTATAATTGATGAGGTATGTGCATCAATGATCAAGGAGGGTTCCATAACTGAACCTAAGATTAGGAAATGGCTAACTCTAGATCCCGAGGATCATAATAAGATAGAGGAAGCCATCATCACAATGATGAGTATATTCAAATATATACCAATACAGTTTGAAGATAAAATTCCTAAAGAACTTCTAGAAATGCTTTTAGCAAGGCGGACATATGCTCTAAAGGAAGAAAAATAGATAAGGGAAAGAACCCTAGTTTCTGTAATGCCACCTGAGTCCAAAATGGAGGAAATTGAAGAGATGATGAAGTTACACCCGAAGAGGTTCTCATCAAAATTGAGAACCTACAAAGTCTTACAAGGAAAGTTTATTGATCTTAAAAGAGAAAGCGAGGATACTTGGAGAAAAATACTTGATGTACCTAAAAATGACACAAGCCCCGAACAAATATTAGAACTCACCAACAAGCCACACAATGAAGAAGATCAGGCTAAACCAAACCCAGAACACCTTCTTATAAATGATGGTGAGGATGTTAATGAAGAAGAATTGAAAATAGAAGCTAAAAAGGATATGGATACTACAGATGAAACATTCACCGATAATACTATCATTGATATTACCGGAGAAGATCCTGCAGATGAGGTAAACAAAGATGAAGATATTACCGTTACCTATGAGTAGCCCAAGGAACAAGATACAACTAAAGATGCTGGACAGGTAAATATACCGGGCCAAATTCCATTGTTAATACAGGTTATTAACATAATCTCACAAAAGGAGAACTCACCCGAGGCTGATGAAAGCATACCCAATAATAAGGGTGAAGAGGAAAAAAATAAAGAAGGAGAGAGAAATGTAATAGATGAAGAACCAAAAGAAATAGATGGAGGACAAAGAGATACAGGTGAAGAAGAGAAGCAAGGTGATACCACTCCTAAGGACACTGAAGGAGATGCTGCAGATAAAGCTAAGGTTGATGTGGAGACATCCACTCCCAACTGACAGGTAGACACCAAGCAGTAGGACAAAGGTACACATACTCCAAAGCCTTCACCAAGCACATCAAACCAAACAAAGGAAATTTATATGGTACTACATAAAGGTCCCTCCATAACTCTCTGCAAAAAGAAGAAGAAAAAGAACAAGAATCCAGTTACATTGGATGAGATTATTGAGATACCAGCTTGTGATCTGAGGACATTGGATCCAGAGGCACTAACAAACTATGTAGAACTTTGAAGAAGAAAAGCTATCCAAGATAAGCTTAAGAAATAGAAAAAGGACACATAGGTACTTGAAACAATAATGAATATACTTCAAAAAATAGTACCTGATACAGACATTGATCAAAATGCTTCAATCATTGATCAATTAGCCATTCTTACTAGGGAAAACTTTAGTGGCGAATATTCACCATTTGGCGAATGTCTCATGTCAGGAACCCAAAATATGGGGAATATAATGTGTATATCATGTGGGCCATGTCGCCTGAAATTTATAAATTTGGGTTGAATTCCTGAGCCCATCGCCTATTGGTTTATGTAATTTTATCTTTTTCTTTCATAATATCGCCAACTGAATCTAATTTTTGGATATAGTAAATTGAAAAAAATTGCCTACAATTTCCAAAGCTTATCGTAATTAACAAGCATATTCTCCAATATGTGGTCAAAATTTAAGGTTAGGGTATAGGTTACGTATATATAATTGACGTGTGTCTCTTTTCTGGAGACTTTCTATGGAACTTTATGTCTTTTAAAACTTTGGCCCGAAATAGATTTGACATGTGTGATGTGTCTCTATTTTGGAGACTTTTGGTGGAATCTTTGTGTCCTTTAAGACTTTAGCCCGAAATAAAACTCACATCACTCATTTGGGATCATCCAACAGTTATAAAAAATAGTGTTAGTTCATGTCAGATGATATAAAATGAACTCAGGGGCGCTTCCCCTTGACCCCATCTTGGGGGCACTGCCCCCAAACCCCCGTTGAATAATTTGTGGGGTAATTGCATCGATAAAATGGGAAAATTTATCCTTTGAGTCTGATAAACCAATTTTCTTTAATAATGAAAGATTTTCCATAATTTTACAAAATTTTCATACGATTGAAAAAAAATTGCCAGTATAATTAACATTTTATCCTTTCAAATTAAAAAAATTCTCCAATAATATTAAATTTTTCCTCCTAAAATAGTGTAGGATTCGCCAAGATTTTACATATTTTCCTAAGGGGGGGGGGGGGGGGTCTTAAAGTTNGGGGGGGGGGGGGGGTTCTTAAAGTTATCCCTGATTCTTACCGGCACAATCTAATCATAAAATGTGGATGTAGAAAAGGCCATAGAAGAACGTGCAGAACAAAATTACCAGTATAAATTGACCGAGAAAATTAGCCAAGAAGTGGTAGAGAACAAGGTAAAGTTGTTAGAACTAATAAATGGATTAGAACCAATCATTTCAGAAGCTATAGCCTTAATTCAAAATTTAAGCACATTAGAGCAATTCACTAAGGACAATAGTGAAAAGATTGTAAAAATAGATGCAGATCTTACTGCTAGTGCTCAAAGTCTCTCAACAATTGACAATGCAATTGAGTTGCATTATGCAAAGGTAATGGAAGAAAAGAAGTTGAGACTTCAGATTCAAGAGGTAGAATCAAAGTTCAAAGATGAGGTAACCGAGCTACAGGCTCTACTGCTACCCAATCTTACACTACTACAACAACATATGACAATGGCAAGACAATTGATTGCCACCCCGGAGATGTTTGTCACCGATAGCATCTATGATATGCATGTAAGGATTACATTGGAGCAAATGACCCTAGAACACCTTCAAGAAAAATGGGAGAAGATGATGGAGGACATGAATAACTCCCATCCCCACATTTTTGAGGAGTTGTAAGTAATTACACATTTGCCCTTACTATCAAAAAAGGGGGAAAATGATATGATACACTACAGGGGGAAAATGAGGAAAATGATATGATAAAGGGGAAGATAAGGTAAAAAGGGAGAATAGTATAAAGGAAAGTGTACATACATACACATATACTATACCAACATATACATAGGGGGAGTCATAATAACAAGGTGAACACATGGTGTACATACTACACATTTTAGTATTTGCACATATCAATTTTTGATAATAATGTCAAAGGGGGTGGTTGAAGACATATTTTGCCATTAGTATGAAAGGAAAAACAATTTTCAAATCATCGGTAATACCAACACTGAAAGATAGGTTTTTTGCAACCTGACAAAATAGATAACAAGGGAACCCAATGACACATTTTGTAGTGTAACCCGATAGAGCAGGTTACAATGTAAACTGACGACATAGTTTACTAGTGCAACCCAAAAATGTTACAAGAGGAACCTGACAAAGGAACTCGACAAGCAAATTACAGAGCAACCCGAGCACCAGTCTATCGAGAGATAGTTAGAATTCTAAGAAATGTGGATCCGAATTCCACGTCAGATAAAACACTTTTGTTTTATATTTATCTTTTTGATTATCTTTAAATCCATTTCTTGAGGGACACACAATGTAATTTTAATTGTTTTAATCAATCTAACTAATTAGAAACATGCAAACTAGGAGATCAAGGTCAAGTTGTAAACCTTCGATCATAGAGTTATCATTGTAATACGTGAAACTCATTTAGGTCAAACTCATTGTATAAATAGATGTGTAATTAATAAAAGCAATGTGTGTGATGATGATTGTAGCTGAGAAGCACATCTATGGATCAGAATGAGAGTTTTATGCAGAAGAACAACAAAAGATGAAATAGGTTAGCAAGAACCAGATACAAGTCTACCAAGAAGAACATAGGTATTGATCAATCACTATAGGTGATAAATATACATGTAATCTTTAATGGATCTGTAATCAACAATTATAGATTTCATATACTCAGGTCAATGAATATTTTTGACTACATTCTAACAAGTGTAGCAAATAGAAGAAATCCTTAAGAAAGGTGGATTTAGCAATCCTTTGTAAATCTCTTAACCGAGTGCACACTAAACAATGTTGCTAAAGCTCTTCATAGAGCATACCTTAACCAGTCTCTACATGATACTCCTAACAGAGTAGATCATCAGAAGTGATCAAATGTGTAAGCCTTAACCGACCCCTTCCATTCTAAAGATAGTGAAGCTTTGTGGGTTTCATCCCCACCACAGTTTTTACCTTCTGACAGGGGTTTTCTGCGTTACCAAATCTTTTTTCATGTGTCAATACATTTCATGAATGTTTCTATAAATGTTTACATGCTAATTGAGTTTATGAATTGATATTACATGAGTAAAGAAAGAATAGCATAGATGGTTGGTAATACAAGCAATTGATTACTAAAGGATAAAGGTTAATTGACTAAATTTTTTAAAGGATACTGATTCACCTCTCCCCTCTCAGGACACACCATTCCATTATTTACAACACATTGATGTTATTATTTATTCTTTTTTTTAATATGTTTACATAGATAGGGTTATTAAGCATGACATGTAGGTTATTTTTTGGCATCATAAAAAGAAGGATTAATCATGGTTTTCACATTAAGGAATATAAGTTCTATATTTTCATGTTGAAGTTATCCAATCCTTGTATCTCATAGAGTTTATTGGATAGAGTTTTATGTTCACAATATTTGGTATTGAGCCTATATATTTTCCAACATTTGGTATTAAAGATGGAAGTAATTAGTTTTTGAGTATTTCTCTATTTTTTTTATTTCTTAGCTTGGAAAGCTTGTGAGATAATGTTAGAAGTAATTAAAGGTTGTTGAAAGGATTATGAGGCTTTGATGAATATTTTTTGAGTTAGTTAATTTTTGCAAATTTGTGAGTTGGAAAAAATGGATATTGCTGAGATCTAGGCATTGGAAGCTCTTGACAATGGATCTTCATGGAGTTGGTTATACATTTTTTAAATTGAATCTCTTGTTTGATAATGTGTGTACCCTCTTGTTTGGTTGTATTGTTCCTTTACGTTGTGGTCAAGTGCAATGAAAAGGTGTTCATGTTGGATGAGTACGTGTGACATTTTGTTTACATGGAGAAACACTAGCTATTTGGACTACAAGTTGGATAGCTTATGTGGGGTTCATGGTTTTGGCCCATGGTTACATGAAAGCACTATAAGATAAGTCACTGGCCTCTTTATGAGTCGTGGAGATAATTTGTTTTATATGTTTTATGCTCTTGGTAGAGTGTTGTAAATTGTAACCCATTGCAAATTCACACTTTTTAGGCCCTTTCTTTAGTGTGCCTTCTTCTATTTCATTTAAATCCTATTTTGGCCTTATCTTATCTTTTTGTTATCAAATACTCAAATTAGGACCCAATTTATCATCACAAAACCTAACACTCATGAGTCCTCTTTCAAAGGCCTTATTTTTGTGGAACTATGTTTAACTTTGAACATAGACCTTTTTTGGCACCATAGATGCTTTTGGGTACCATCATGGGGGCTTCACCTAGTGAACCTAGGCTATATCATGTGTGTTCATGGAATACTAAAGAATCCTCCTATTTTCAAAAATATTTCCCTAAACTCCTTTCTTGTTGTTGGTTCCTCTATATGTAATTTTAGATTTTCCTAAGAATGAGCCTAATTATATCAATAGAAATATGAAGCAAATGGCCAATTAAAGAGTATATGCTCAAAAAATGAACAAATCCTTCTACACTTTGGGCTCTACAAAAACTAGGTGGGTAGACCTCATAATATTCATGAGTTTTAATGCACTTTGGAAGAACATTACACTTAGTAAATAGATCTCAGTCAAATAGACTAGAATACACAAGACTTTATCCAGATTTGGCTTAAATTTGATCATACGCCATTGCTTTAATACTGAGAGAAAATATATCTTAAACCTACATCTAAAACAATAAAATAAAATATTATTTGATAAAAAAATATTTCCAAACCAAATCTAAGAAGCCACAATAGATCAGTGGCTATTCTGGGCACAAAGTCACATATGAAACTATAAAATAAACCCCATCAACAAATTAAATCTTATCAGTGGATCTCTATGTGGTAATGTCTTACATTAACAGTGTTAGCAAAACTGATGAAGTGATGCTAAGTATTGCATTGATGAATATTGGTACATAATTGATGACAAGTGAATCATTTATTTAGGTGGTCATTGATGTCAACTGATTGACTCAGTGTTTTCAATATATTACTAGATATTGTGTGAGTGAATTATGAATTTCAGTATGTTTCTGAAGTTGCTATTCTAATGGAAGAATATGTTATGTGTTATGATGTTAACTTTGTAATCGTGACTTTTGATATGAAGTATTGAGTTTGTTATGTTTGAATGAAATCAAACTGGGTAATCACTAAAACAATTAGTGACAAACAACAAGTGATTTGAATGTTATCTCAAATAGGTAAACTATTTGATGGAGTGGTCAAAGGATATGATTGAGAATAATTTCCAAATAATATGTTTGCAATCAAAACTCATATTTTTGAAAGGTACAACTAGTTTATTGGATTGGAAGTGATGTTAACAGGATGAATAGGTAAACAAGACAGAGTTGAACATGTAATGAAGATTTGTGAATCGGTAAAGAAATTCGAAGTGGCAATAGGATCGGTGATGTTTTCATGAAGTAGTAAGGCAGTTTCATGATTTGTGGAACATATTTGACATGACATTTCCCAAGGTATGCTTTTGAGGTGGATTCTTCAAGAACTTTCTTTTGGTCAAATGAGTTTTTGAAGATGGTTCAATTTCCAAGGTGAAATCCAAATGTAAGCCGACGCGGTCAAAGAAAAATAGTTTATGAGTTGTTAGATACATTGTATCTTACCTAATATGATTTGGATCATTCATATCTCATATCTAGGGTTTATTTTAATTCGATGGAAGAAAATCTATATATTGGAAAGTTGAAGAACTTATAAGCTAATTGTGAATTACAAAAGGATTTGGTGACAAAGAAAGTGAAGGAATCAAGTGTGATCAAGCCAAGGAAGAGTATAGTGTGTGGAGAATAGTTTCAGAGCTTAATTGGATCTAATCATGTAGAGGTAGTGCAATTTCACAGATCACTTTATATGTTGTTTTTTAACAATTATAATAGTGAAATCCCTTAACAGGGTGGATCCTAACAGATCTTTGTTGTAAATCCTCTAACAAGGTGGCATTTGAATTGAATGTTCTAAAATCTTGTAATAAGGCTTCTCCTAATAGGGAAAAGATCCCAATAGATCTAAAGGAAAATCCCTTAATCGGGTGGCACCTAATATTACTTTTGTAACCTTTGGGTAAGCTCTGAAAAGGGCGTATTCCATAAGAGTACAGATTTAGTGGGTACGGACTCTCACCGTGGTTTTTCCATTTGGGTTTCCACAAGAAAAAATATGGTGTTTACATTGTATGATTGATTACTTGTGGATGCATGCTTTGAAAGTTTTATTTATATTAGTTGTTGTTGAATGTTTTGGTGCATAAAGTTTAAAGAGGTTGAAATAAGTAAATTTGTCAATTACTAATTCACCCCTCCACTCTCACTAATCAGACCTGTATTAATAAACCGACCCCCTCATGTAACCATAAAAGTCTTCTTGTTAATCAAAATAATGTACCCAAAACCAAAAATTTCTACTCAAGGAATTAAATTTCTCCCGGGAAAAGACCCATAAGAAGACATTACAATCTCATGGAAAACTGAGATGACAAACTAAAAAACCTTGATATATTGAATTTGTATAATAGTGAATACAAAAATTGGAGATAGATTTATGACTTAATGTCCTTTATGCATTGAAAAATGCAATAGACATTTGCATATGGAGTAACACATATGAAACCTTCATATCATGTCTACGACATAGAAAAACACATTTTCATTATTTACATCTTCACAAAACTAAGTTCAAAGTCCCTACAATGAAGAATAAGAGAGAATATAAAGAGGGAAGAGAACTCTAGATTTTATCTACAGCTAACAACTATCTCTTTCTTCAAAAATTTATGATTTGCAAAAATAATACCCTCTTATTTCTTCACAAAAATATCTGACCTACACTCCTGAAAACTTGAAACAACTTCTAATATTTTCCACTCTCCCATCTTTCTAAAAATGTCATGCTTCATCCTTCTTCTCTTTACCACTTCATTAGGAGAATATTTTGTTCTCTATTTTTATTTAATTTCTCTTCCTTCATTTCATGTGGAAAATAAAAATAAAAAAACTACCTACACCTATTATCTCATTGTCATACTCCATCTGTGTGATGAGCTAAATTAATGGCTCTTTTAATTATGCTTCTTTGTCATATTTGTTGTGTCATGTTCCTAGGGTTTTTTCTAGTTAGCTCATAAACCTTACATAGTTTCTTGTTAAGTCAGTTTCTTGGGTTTGGTCGCAAATACTTTAAGTTCTACTTTTATATCCCTGATAATGGCTTTAGATACTCTTTTTATGATAATATGCAATATCTATATGTTAGTTATATTTATGGATTGATGGATAGTTAATCTTGTGATGAATGGATACACATTGTGTATTGTATATGTTTGTACTTGTTAACATTTATGATGTAGAAGTATTAAACGAAGATCAACAGATGGCGCTCAATCACATTACACCGTTGAAGACTAAGTCCATGTAGCTCAACAAGAATCGACATTTGAAGAAGTCTTTTGATGATCTATCCACAACTCATGTTGAGCTAATATGATGATTAATTTGATTAAGGAATCAATATAGGAAGTAGTGGAGGCAAAATCTACTCCTCATTTTATTGAACAAGTCTTATGTTCTTCATGTAGTGGATAATTTCCCTTTTCTTGCTAGCTTTATAATAATTCTGATCTGCCTATTCTCTTGGCGTTGATGTGTTAGTTAGTTAGCATGCTTTCTATTATAAATAATAATTTGAACCTCCTCAGAGGCTAGCTATTTCAATGGAGTAGATTGATGATTGATGTAATAACATATTAGTTTTAATAGAGTTCAAGTTGTTCCCATCAATGGTTTGTAATCAATACATTTCGCAAGTATGAATAAAGAAGATATGTTTTGAGTTTACAACTGTGTAATTGAATTTTGAGTACTCACTCAAGGGGAACCACTTGGTGAGTAACTCCCTTTAAGTTTCAACAAGTAGTTTCTTTCAGTTCATTTTTAAGTTTGGGAGTTTGACTGTTCTTGCAGCCACCGGAAGATACTTCTTGTGTCTATTCTTGTAGCCAAAGGTAGTCAGGGTAGTTCATTCCTGCACATCCTTAACTTTTTTTTAGTTGTGTGGATAAGATGAATTTAGCATTTGAATTTCCTTTAACATCTAAAGCTAAGTTCAATTCCAACATTTATCTTTCCAACATTACCTTTCAAGCATTGCTTTCCTTTTAAGTTATCGGTTAACATGGCTTTGGTAGGAACTTAGTGCATATACTTTGTAGACCCATTTCAAGTTCATGCACCCTGGTTTGACATATAAATGAGCTTTCACAATAGAAAAGATAGCTACCTAGTTGGATGTACAATCCCTAAGTTGAGTTGTGTAACCTAGTTATTAAAATATTTGGGAAATCAAGCATTTTTGGCGCCATTGTCTGGGATGGTGTCAAGATAAGAACCTAGTGCAGTCATGATTTCAATTCCTAGTTTATTTCATGTTATCTTTAAGTTATTTTAGACAATATTTTTTAAAGTTCATTCTAGCTTAATTCAGTCAGAAGTTGTGAATCTGCATGCATAGAGCAAGAAGAGATGCTCTAGGAAGATTCCTTCCTAATTACCCTGAAAATCAGTTAGGTGATATTATTGTTAACCAAGAAGAGGAAGAAGGAGAGAACCCATATATTGATGCTGCACAAAATTTAGCCTCCTCTTATCCTCCTCCTTAGAAGAACTAGTTGGTCTAAACATCTTTGAAGAGCCACTTGACCCAAATCCTTTTGTTAAAATCTTGGATAATTTGCATATTCATCCTCTCGTGAACCCATTCAATCAAAATCAAGTTGATAACCAACTGGATTTAGTATTTTATCAACCGAGAGGTCCACCAAGGATGGAAGGAAATCCTACTACCTTTCCATTTCTAATTATTGATCAACATGACAACAACAACCTTAATAATATACATGTTTTAACTCTCCCCAAGTTTTATGGCCCAGTCACAAAGGATCTTGATACATTCCTATTTGAGTTTGAAATCCTTTTCCATAGCTATGACTACACCACTTATTCTCATAGGATCAAGTTATTCCCTACCACCCTGAAAGAATAAGCTTTGAGATGGTTTATGGGTCTAGAAGGTGATGTTGTGCATAATTGGGATAAGATCAAGGCAAAATTATTATAAAAGTACAAAGAATATTGTAGAGGAAATGATATGAGAGGATATGATATTTTTCAGAATGCATCAAAAAGAAGATGAAAGTCTGAAGGTGATGGGGAGAGGACAGTGTATCCCTATCTCCTCAAATGAGGATCTTGTAAAACTACAAGTTTTTTCTTCAAAAGGGACCACAACCTAGGTGAGTGTCCCTCCTTGCATTGGAAAACCACAAACCTTTAAAATAGGTTGTTCACTAACTCCTCACAACACCAACCAATCCCCCTTCAAACACTCAACACCTAACTCCTCCTTGACATCTACCCTTGATTCTTGTCAAGTGGGTATGCAGTGAATTTTGTGGGACTTCAAATACTATTGGGTAGAGTGGATTCCCACCCCCTTATAAGACCTTTCACAATCCATTTCAACCATTCTTTCCCTCCAAGTGGTTTCAAAACATCAACTGTCTACTTGAACCTAGTAAATAAGCCTATTCCCTAGTAGCCTTGGTTGACTAGTTTTTGGGATACAAATCCCAAACTTCTCAAAGAACTTTTGGAATAAATGGGAATTCCAAATACCATTTTTTGACTTCTTCCAAACCTTAGATCCTAGTTTATAATTTTTCATTTTTTGGGATTCAAGTAAAATAGATTGTCATTTAATACAAAAATAGGTTAAAATAATATCCAATATCTAACACACACTCAATTTATGAGGAATAGGAGTAGAAAAGGAGAAGAAAATGAGTTGACATCATGATCCTATCAAGTATTGTAAGAACCCATTTAGAATGATAATGTCTAGGTTACTCTACATATAAAACAAAAATTGATTTTGATTATAATAATTTTAGGATTAAAGATGCTCAATTTATTATGCATAAGAATTCAAGCTTCTCTCTTTCCAGTTGTTCAACACATCTAGGTTAAATACTACACTAGTGAGAAGCATCCAACACCATATTAAAGTATCCACACATGATATGTATAGTTGGACGTGATAAATTGGCTAGCCAACTTATTATTGTTTAGAAGAGAGAAGGTGGTGATCACACCATCACTTGCTTCATGATTGCTATGCAAAAGTTGCTAGTTGACCATATAATATGGAAAACAATAAATAATAATTTTTTTGAAATTTTAAACTCTTACAAAAAAAGAATGTTTAGGTTTGCAAATCTTTGTTGAGTATCTTATATTTTATATTTTCTTGTAAGGCCTATGAAAGCTTGAACATTCCATGAGATAAAATTTAATTTAAAGGCATATCATTGCGATCAAGCTTGAACAAACCTAAATAATTATCCAGAAAGAAATCTCCCTTCAAAAAGGAGCTAAAATTTTCCACTTAAATATCTAGTGTAAAAATTTTCCTTTTATCTGGCATGTATTCTCCATCCTCAAGACTTGTGGTTACTCTTTGTGACTACTTGGTAGTATCCCAAAGAGAAGGACGACGTCACTAAATTGGATTTTCAACTTAAGATGACAAAATAATAGCTAGAAGAGTAGTATGGATGAACTTAAGCCTGCTAGCCTCCTTTGAAGGATTTGACCTGTAAACAATGATAGCCTCCTCTTGTTTATCAATTGGGTTTCAAATTGTAGCGGCTAAAGTTTATGAATGAATATTAAGGATTAGTAACAGGATATGAATTTTTCCATTATTTTGGTTGATTTCACAACTTCCAACTAGGTGACATACCTCTTTTTTGAGAGGAGGATCATCTCTTGATGACTTAGGTCTAGGTTTGGCTCTAAAATTACTATGGAGAGAACCCTTAATCATGTGCTAAGTGAATTTACCCCTATATAAAGTATTAGGCAAGTTGAAGTAAATTACCCTTTAGGTGTGACATATTTGTCGAGTATGAACATCCACAAACTCCTTTAAAAATCTTTAGAGAGACTAGCCTCAACACAAATACATTTTTGATGGGTATGAACATCCACAAAATCCTTTAAAATTTTTTAGAGATACTAGCCTCAATACAAATACATTTTTGATGGAAGAGAGGGAAAAAAGATTGGGTTTGATGCATAAGACATGAGTTAAAGAGGCCACAATGTCATTAAGGAAAGGTTGCTAGAGAACTTCACCCATATTATTGGATCTTTATTCAACAATGACAAAGCTTATAGTCCAATGTGTAAATGCTAACACAGAGCTACTAGGCTCCACAAATAAAAAAAGAAAATAAAAACTCTTAGTGAGATTTTGGATAGCATCAATACAAACCCATTCTTCAAGCATGCTTTAGGAGGGAATCCTCTTGACAAAACATCCAATTAAACTAATTTTTTAAAGCTCTATATAAGTGTTCTCAAACTTCAAACATAATTGAAGATTCAACTAACATACTTTATGAAATATTTCCAAAATGAACTCCCCATAATGTACTTTGAAAAAATTGACAATACTTGAATGAAAATTTAAACTATTCAAAAAGTATACTCACTTAGAACACAAGAAAAATAAAGACCCCAACAAAGAAATGTTCTTTATGAAATCTTCGGTATTGAGCCTATATATCTTCCAACATTTGGTATTAAAGATGGAAGTAATCAGTTTTTGAGTATTTCTCTATTTTTTTAAAAAAATTCTTAGCTTGGAAAGCTTGTGAGATAATGTTAGAATTAATTAAAGGTTGTTGAAAGGATTATGACGCTCTGATGAATATTTTTTGAGTTAATTAAGTTTTGCAAATTTGTGAGTTGGAAAAAATGGATATTGTTGAGATCTAGGCATTGCATTATGGATCTTCATGGAGTTGGTTATGTTTTTTTTTTAAAAAATTGAATCTCTTGTTTGATAATGTGTGTACCCTCTTGTTTGGTGGTATTTATCCTTTAAGTTGTGGTCAAGTGCAATGAAAAGGTGTTCATGTTGAATGAGTACTTGTGACATTTTTCTTGCATGGAGAAACACTAGCTATTTGGACTAAAAGTTGGATAGCTTGTGTGGGGTTCATGGTTTTGGCACATGGTCACATGAAAGCACTAGATGATAAGTTACTAACCTCTTTATGAGTTGTGGAGATAATTTTTTTTATATATTTTATGCTCATGGTAGAGTGTTGTAAATTGTAACCCGTTTGCAATTTCACACTTTTTAGGCCCTTTCGTTAGTGTGTCTTCTTCTATTTCATTTCAATCCTATTTTGGCCTTATCCTATCTTACTTTTATCAAATACTCAAATTAGGACCTAATTTATCATCACAAAACCTAACACTCATGAGTCCCCTTTCAAAGGCCTTATTTTTGTGGAACTATGTTTAACTTTGAACATAGACCATTTTTGGCACCATAGATGCTTTTGGGTACCATCACGGGGGCTTCACTTAGTGAACCTAGGTTATATCATGTGTGTTCATGACATACTAAATAATCCCTCTATTTTCAAAAAATATTTCCCTAAACTCCTTTCTTGTTGTTGGTTCCTCTATATGTAATTTTAGATTTGCCTAAGAATGAGCCTAATTATATCAATAGAAATCTGAAACAAATGATCAATTGAAAAGTATATGCTCAGAAAATGAACAAATCCTTCTACACTTTGGGCTCTACAAAAACTAGGTGGGTAGACCTTGTAATATTCATGAGTTTTAATGAACTTTGGAAGAACATTACACTTAGTAAATAAATATAAGTCAAATAGACCATAATACACAAGACTTTATCCAAATTTGGCTTAAATTTGGTCATATGCCATTGCTTTAATACTGAGAGAAAATATAACTTAAACCTATATCTAAAACAAGAAAATAAAATATTATTTGATAAAAATTTATTTCAACACCAAATCTAAGAGACCACAATAGATCAGTGCCTATTCTGGGCATAGAGTCACATATGAAACTATAAAAGAAACCCCATCAACAGATTAAATCTTATCAGTGGATCTCTACGTGTTAATGTCTTACATTAACAGTGTTAGCATAAATGATGAAGTGATGCTACGTATTTCATTGATGAAGATTGGTACAAATTTGATGACAAGTGAATCAATTATTTAGGTGGTCATTGATGTCAACTGATTGACTCAGTGTTTTCAGTATGTTATCAGATATTGTGCGAGCGAATTATGAATTTCAGTATGTTTCTGAAGTTTCTATTCTAATGGAAGAATATGTTATGTGTTATGATATTAACTTTGTAATCATGACTTTTGATATGAAGTATTGAGTTAGTTATGTTTGAATGAAATCAAACTGGGTGACTGCTAAAATAGTTAGTGACAAACAACAAGTGATTTGAATGCTATCTCAAATCGGTATACTATTTGATGGAGTGGTCATAGGATATGATTGAGAATAATTTCCAAATACTATGCTTGCAATCAAAACTCATATTGTTGAAAGGTACAACTATTTTATTGGAATGAAAGCGATGTTAACAGGATGAATAGGTAAACAAGACAGAGTTCTTGAACAGGTAATGAAGATTTGTGAATCTGTGAAGAAATTCAAAGTGGCAATAGGATCGATGATGTTTTTCATGAAGTGGTAAGGCAGTTTCATTATTTGTGGAACATATTTGACATCACATTTCCCGAGGTATGATTTTGAGGTGGATTCTTCAAGAACTTTCTTTTGGTCAAACGAGTTTTTTAAGATGGTTCAATTTCCAAGGTGAAATCCAAATGTAAATCGACGCAGTCAGATAAAAATGGTTTATGAGTTGTTAGATACATTGTATCTTACCTAATATGGCCTGGATCATTCATATATCATATCTAGGGTTTATTTTAGGTCAGTGGAAGAAAATCTATATATTGGAAAGTTGAAGAAGTTATAAGCTAATTACGAATTACAAAAGGATTCGGTGACAAAGCAAGTGAAGGAATCAAGTGTGATCAAGCCAAGGAAGAATATAGTGTGTGGAGAATAATTTTAGAGATTAATTAGATCTAATCATGCAAAGGTAGTGCAATTTCACATATCACTTTATATGTTGCTTTCTAACAATTGTAACAGTGAAATCCCTTAACAGGGTGGATCCTAACAGATCTTTGTTGTAAATCATCTAACAAGGTGACATTTGAATTGAATGTTCTAAAGTCCTCTAACAAGGCTTCTCCTAACAGGGAAAAGATCCTAACAGATCTAAAGGTAAATCCCTTAACCAGGTGGCACCTAATAGTGCTTTTGTAACCTTTGGGTAAGCTTCGAAAAGGGCGTATTCCAGAAGAGTACAGATTTAGTGGGTACGAACTCCCACCGTGGTTTTTTCCATTTTGGTTTCCACAAGAAAAAATATGGTGTTTACATTGTGTGATTGGTTACTTGTGGATGCATGCTTTGGAAGTTTTATTTATATTAGTTGTTGAATGTTTTGGTGCATAAAGTTTAAAGAGGTTGAAATCAGTGAATTTGTCGATTACTAATTCACCCCTCCACTCTTACTAATTAGACCTGTATTGAAAAATCGATACCCTTATGTAATCATAAAATTCTTCTTGTTAATCAAAATAATTTACCCAAAACCACAAATTTCTACTCAAGGAATTTAACTTTCTCCCGGGAAAAGACCCATAAGAATACATTACAATCTCAGGGAAAACTGAGATGACAAACTAAAAAACCCTTGATATATTGAATATGTATAATAGTAAATACAAAAATTGGAGATAGATTTATGACTTAATGTCCTTTAGGAATTGAAAAATATAATAGACATTTGCATATGGAGTAACACATCTGCAACCTGCATATCATGTCTATGACATAGTAAAACACATTTTCATTATTTACATCTTCATAGAACTAAGTTTAGAGTCCCTACAATGAAGAATAAGAGAGAATATATAGAGAGAAGAGAACTCCAAATTTTATCTACATCTAACAACTGTCTCTTTCTTCAAAAATTTATGATTTGCAAAAATAATACCCTCTTCTTTCTTCACAAAAATATCTGACCTACACACCTGAAAACTTGAAACAACTTCTAATATTTTCCCCTCTCTCATCTTTCTAAAAATGTCATGCTTCATCTTTCTTCTCTTTACCACTTCATTAGGAGAATATTTTGTTCTCTATTTTTATTTACTTTCTCTTCCTTCATTTCATGTGGAAAAATAAATTCAAAAAATTACCTGCACCTATTATCTCATCATCATACTCCACATGTGTTATGAGCTAAATTAACGACTCTTTTAATTATGCTTCTTTGTCATATTTGTTGTGTCATGTTCCTAGGGTGTTTTCTAGTCAGCTCATAAACCTTACATAATTTCTTGTTAAGTCAGTTTCTTGGGTTTGGTCGCAAATACTTTAAGTTCTACTTTTATATCCCTGATAATGACCTCAGACACTCTTTTTATGTTAATATGAAATATCTATATGTTAGGTATATTTATGGATTGATGGATAGTTAATATTGTGATGAATGGATATACATTGTGAATTGTATATGTTTGTGCTTGTTAACATTTGTGATGTAGAAGTATTAAACGAAGATCAATAGATGACGCTCAATCACATTACACCATTGAAGACTAAGTCCATGCAACTCAACAAGGATTGACAGTTGAAGAATTCTTTTGATGATCTATTGACAACTCGTGTTGAGATAATCCGATGGTTAATTTTATTAAGGAATCAATCTAGGAAGTAGTGGAGGCAAAATCCACTCCTCATTTTGTTGAACAAGTCTTATATGTTCTTCACGTAGTGGATAATTTTCCCCTTCTTGCTAGCTCTATAATAATTATGATCTACCTATTCTCTTGGCATTGATCTGTTAGTTAGTTAGCATGCTTTCTGTTATAAATAAGAATTTGAACCTCCTCGGAGGCTAGTTAGTTCAATGGAGTAGATTGATGATTGATGTAATAGCATATTAGTTTTAATAGAGTTCAAGTTGTTCCCAACAATGGTTTGTAATTAGTACATTTCATAAGTATGAATAAAGAAGATATGTTTTGAGTTTACAACTATGTAATTTAATTCTGAGTACTCACTCAAGGGGAACCACTTGGTGAGTAAATCCCTTTAAGTTTCAAGAAGTACTTTCTTTCAGTTCATTTTTAAGTTTGGGAGTTTAACTGTTCTTGCAGCCACTGGAAGATACTTCTTGTGACTATTCCTGTAGCCAAAGGCAGACAGGGTAGTTCATGCCTGCACATCCTTAACTTTATTGTAGCAGCGCGGATAAGATCAGTTTAGCATTTGAATTTCCTTTAGCGTCTAAATTTAAGTTTAATTCTAACATTTATCTTTCTAGCATTACCTTTCAAGCATTGCTTTCCTTTTAAGTTATCAGTTAACATGGCTTTGGTAGGAACTTAGTGCATATAATTTGCAGACCCATTTTAATTTCATGCGCCCTGGTTTGGCATATAAATGAGCTTTCACGATAGAAAAGATAACTACCTAGTTGGATGTCCAATCCCTAAGTTGAGTTGTGTAACCTAGTTATTAAACCATTTGAGAAATCAAGCATTTTTTGTGCCATTGTTGGGGATGGTGTCAAGATAAGGACCTATTGAAATCATGATTTCAATTCCTAGTTCATTTAATGTTATCTTTAAGTTGTTTTAGACAATATTTTTGAAAGTTCATTCTAGCTTAATTCAGTCAGAATTTGTGAATTTGCATGCATAGAGCAAGAAGAGATGCTCTAGGAAAACTCCTCCCTAATTACCTTGAAAATCAGTTAGGTGATATTTTTGTTAACCAGGAAGAGGAAGAAGAAGGAGAGAACCCATATGTTGATGTTGCACAAAATTTAGCCTCCTCTTCATCATCCTCCTTAGAAGAACCAGTTGGTCTAAACATCTTTGAAGAGCCACTTGATCCAAATTCTTTTGCTGATATCCCTCATAATTTGCATATTCATCCTCTCGTGAACTCTTTCAATCAAAATCAAGTTGATAACCAACTGGCTTTAGTAGTTTATCAACCGAGAGGTCCACCAAGGATGGAAGGAAATCCTCCTACCTTTCCATTTCCAATTATTGATCAACATGACAACAAAAACCTTAAGAATATACCTGTTTATCTCTCCCCAAGTTTTATGGCCCAGTCACAAAGGATCTTGATACTTTCCTATTTGAGTTTGACATCCTTTTCCATAGCTATGAATACACGACTTATTCTCATAGGATCAAGTTATTCCCTGCCACCCTGAAAGAGTCAGCTTTGAGATGGTTTATGGGTCTAGGAGGTGATGTTGTGCATAATTGGGATAAGATGAAGGAAAAATTATTAGAAACGTACAAAGAATATTGTAGAAGAAATGATATGAGAGGATACGATATTTTCAGAATGCATCAAAAAGAAGATGAAAGTCTGGAGGTGACGGGGAGAGGATAGTGTATCCCTATCTCCTCCAATGAGGACCTTGTAAAACTACAAGTTTCTCCTTCAAAAGGGCCCACAACCTAGGTGAGTGTCCCTCCTTACCTTGGAAAACCCCAAACCTTTAAAATATGTTGTTCACTAACTCCTCACAACACCAACCAATCCCTCTTCAAACACTCAACACCTCACTCCTCCTTGACATCTACCCTTGATTCCTGTCAATTGGGTATGTAATGAATTTTGTGGGACTTCAAATACTATTGGGTAGAGTGTATTATCACCCCTTTCAATCATTCTTTCCGTCCAAGTGGTTTCAAAACATCAACCGTCTACTTGAACCTAGTAAATAAGCCTATTCCCTAGTAGCCCTGGTTTACTAGTTTTTGGGATACAAATTCCAAACTTCTCAAGGAACTTTCTGAACAAATGGGAATTCCAAATACCATTTTTGGACTTCTTCCAAACCCTAGATCCTGGTTTCTAATTTTTCATTTTTTGGGATTCAAGTAAAATAGATTGTCATTTAACACAAAAATAGGTTAAAAGAATATCCCATATCTAACAAACACTCAATTTATGCGGAATAAGAGTAGAAAAGGAGAAGAAAACGAGTTGACGTCATGATCCTATCAAGTATTGTAGGAACCCATTTAGAATGATAATATCTAGGTTACTATACATATACAACAAAATTTGATTTTGATTATAATAATATTAGGATTAAAGATGCTTAATTTATTATGCATAAAAATTCAAGCTTCTCTCTTTCCAGTTGTCTATCACATCTAGGTTAAATACTACACTAGTGAGAAGCATCCAACACCATATTAAAGTATCCACACATGATCCGTATAGTTGGATGTGATAAATCGGCTAGCCAACTTATTACTGTTTAGAAGAGAGAAGGTGGTGATCACACCATCACTTGCTTCATTATTGCAATGCAAAAGTTGCTAGTTGACCATATAATATGGAAAACAATAGATAATATTTTTTTTGGAATTTTAAACTCTTACAAAAAAAGAATGTTTAGGTTTGCAAATCTTTGTTGAGTATCTTATATTTTATATTTTCTTGTAAGGCCTATGAAAGCTTGAACATTCCATGAGATAAAATTTAATTTAAAGGCATATCATTGTGATCAAGATTGAACAAACCTAAATAATTATCCACAAAGAATTCTCCCTTCAAAAAGGAGTTAAATTTTTCCACTTAAATATCTAGTGTGAAAATTTTCCTTTTATCTGGCATGTATTCTCCATCCTCAAGACTTGTGGTTACTCTTTGTGAGTACTTGGTAGTATCCCAAAGAGAAGGAAGAGGTCACTAAATTAGATTTTCAACTTAAGATGACAAAATAATAGCTAGAAGCGTAGTATGGATGAACTTAAGCCTGCTAGCCTCCTTTGAATGCTTTAACCTGTAAACAATGATAACCTCCTCCTGTTTATCAATTGGGTTTCATATTGTAGCAGCTGAAGGTTATGAATGCATATTAAGGATTAGTAATAGGATATGAATCTTTCCATTACTTTGGTTGATTTCACAACTTCCAACTAGGTGACATACCTCTTTTTTGAGAGGAGGATCATCTCTTGATGACTTAGGTCTAGGTTTGGCTCTAAAATTACTAAGGGGAGAACCATTAATCATGTGCTAAGTGAATTTACCCCTATATAAAGTATTAGGCAAGTTGAAGTAAACTACCCTTTAGGTGTGACATATTTGCCTAGTATGAACACCCACAAACTCCTTTAAAAATCTTTAGAGAGACTAGCCTCAACACAAATGCATTTTTGATAGAAAAGAGAGAAAATAGGTTGGGTTTGATGGATAAGACACAGGTTGAAGAGGCCACAGTGTCATTCAGGAAATGTTGCTAGAGAACTTCACCCATATTATTGGATCTTTATTCAACGATGACAAAGTTTATAGCCCAATGTGTAAATGCTACCACGGAGCTACTAGGCTCCACAAATAAAAAAAGAAAATAAAAACTCTTAGTGAGATTTTGGATAGCATCAAGACAAACCCATTCTTCAAGCATGCTTTATGAGGGAATCCTCTTGACAAAATATCCAATAAAACTAATTTTTTAAAGCTCTATATAAGTGTTCTCAAACTTCAAACATAATTGAAGATTCAACAAACAAACTTTATGAAATATTTTCAAAATGAACTTCCCAAATGTACTTTGAAAAAATTGACAATACATGAATGAAAATTTAAACTATTCAAAAAGTATACTCACTTAGAACACAAGAAAAATAAAGACCCCAACAAAGAAATGTTCTTTATGAAATTTTCTCTTTTCAAACTTATCACGATGATGGATCATAGAACATGATTTGAAACTTTAATGAAAAATTGATCACACCATCAAATCCCAAAACCATCAAATAATTTATCCTAGACTAGAAAAATTTCATGCATTTGATCCTAAATCCTATGAAAAAAAATACAAAATATACCTATAGAAACTTGACACAAACTCTAGCTCACCCCAAAATTCCCCTAGGTTGAATCAATTTAGAACACAATGATGAATTTTAGTTGTACACGGCATTTATTTGACCTATGTACTTGAACAACTAAGTACTACATGACATTAAATTCAATTGTTTACATTTGAATTCTACATAAAGATAGTTGTACACAACAATCTACTCTAATTATTTGAGTTCTTCAATTCTTTCCAGCCCATTGAGTGAGAAATATGTACCAACTTAGATCATTGCACTTTAAATTGTATTAATATAACAGCAAATGGTCCATGGATGGCAGGCGTCAGCAATGCCAAACAGTGATATGTTGACAAGAATCACATTGAAATCTGTGAGAGAAAGTGACCTCAGCATTTGGTGTAGTCTGTAAGGAATATGACCATGTTTGGATCCTTTTTTACTCTGTCCTTCTCTGTTGCCCTTGACCAGTTCCTTTACACGGGCACTGTAGAATTCTTTGCTGCATTCATTGTGATTCCATGTATCTTGCAAATTAGTACTGTTGCTGTACCTGCTCTTGCAGCTAAAGAAACAAATTTATTCTGAAAATTTTGAAATAAAACAGTTTTCTATGCCAATTTATGTGAGGAAGACAAATGAAAGATGTGTCTCACTGACTTCAGCTTTCAATACCAGGATTGATGACAAGAAGGCAAATGGGTTTTCTTATTGTAAGGGTTCGAATCTCACCCACACCCCTTCTTCTCATTTAATTTATTAAGGATTTGTTGATAGTTTATGGTTTATCTGCATTACCTATTTTCCTACTTCTATAGAGTTAATTATGTATAATTTGTCTGTGATTGGATAGTATAAGCCTTGACCCAATTCATATATGTTTTGATTAGATAGTTTAAGCCATGACCCAACTCTTACTTTTTTGTATAAGAATTGGTTGGAATCTGTGTAAAGAATTGACCTCCACATTTGGTTCTGATCTATAAGGAATATTAGGTGATATGAACATGTTTGGAGTAGTTTGTATTATGTATAGTTTTTAAAATTAATTGTGTGAGTTTATTTCTTCGATGTTTTTGTGTAAATTTAAGTCGTCCTACATTTTTTAAATCAATTGTATAAATTTATTTCCTTGATTTTTAATCCAAACTTGTCAGTACTCTTATCTCTCCTGCTAGGCTGCTGCTCTGTTTGGCTGGGCACTGTAGCTTACTGTAGCTCTGGCTTTTATTTTAATGCTTTGCTAGAAGCAGTAGCTTCCAATTTTTTTGCTATTTCTGTACCTTCTCTTGCAGGTAAAGAAGGAATTGGATGAGGTGGGTGAAAAAGTTTCTCTATGCCAATTTATCAGAAGAGAACAAATATGAGAGACGTGTCTCATTGACTCAAGAAATCAGAACAAATGAGAAATCATTGTTTTTGCTTCACGTTTTGTAAGGTTTCCAATCTTGTCCACGTCCATTGTTTGCATTCTATTTATTAGTTGCTTGTGGACAGTTCTTTTGGGTGTTGAGAACTAGATTGTAGTTATAAAAGGTTGATTAGAGGAGTAAGGAGTATGTAGAAAATTGCACTAAAAAATCTGAGTAATGGAATCAAAATTACATGCAAAAAGTTTTCATAAATAATATTTGTTTTTCTTGTTGTTTTTAAATATCTTTGGTAGAGTGATGAGTGATGGTGTAGGTTTGGAGGAGATGTTTCTTTTGATTGTGGATTCTTTTCAATATGTTTTTATATTGTCTATATTTTTTGGTTCGGACATTTTCATTTTTGTGTTGTAGTGGCTCTTTTAGTTGTAGCATGGACGACCTTAATTTGTCTAGGCCTAAGTCTTTTGGTGACGTTTCAAGGTTTGGTCAAGATGCCCCTTTGTCATGTGGCTATGAATGGCTCAAGGGTCCTTCCAATTTTTCCAATAGACATTTTGTTATGGGTCCTTCCACTCCTTTACTTGGTAAAAAATTGGGTCATTCCTTGTTCACAATCCTCCCCTATTGTGGTTTTTGAATAGGACACAATTAGAATTGAAAACTTCTTCTTTGCCATGGTTTGGTGTATAGATATAATAATTTGTGGCCTTCTCTTATTAGTTTACACAAATAGATTTTAGAATCTTGGAAGCCTCTCATTGATGGCAATATAGAGCTATTTACTTGTGCTAGAGACTTCTTCATAATGACTTGTGCCAAAATGAAATGAAATGCACCCTTTTCACTTGATTTTCTCTACAACATACATGATTGATGAGTTGAATAAATGTGGATTGCTCTTCAAATTGGCTTAATTAAAGTATTTTGATGAAAATTTAGGTGTCAAATGAGAACACGACATTACTTGTAAGTGAATTGTTTGAAATGAGAGTAAAGACTTCAATTATTGATAGCAAATTTCCACAATCCATAAAGATTATTTTAAATTTCTTCTAGGTAGATTGTGTTAGAATGTTTTTCACCAATGTTTCGGATCACACTCCATGATCCTTCATTGGGATGATACAAGAGAGCATAAGGAACAAGAGAGTGTTTTTTTGTTCCTTATGCTCTCTTGTATCATCTTGATGATGGATCGCAGAGTGTGATTCAAAATGTTGATGAAAAAAATTCTAACGCAATCTACCGAGAAGAAATTTTAAATAAAAGGCCTCAATTTACAAATTTTTGATGGACAAAATGGAGAGTTGATATGCTATAAAGAATGGAGGGTTGAGATTGAGTGTGAGGATTAAGGAATTAATCTTGTGTCAAGTGTCACAACGGGAGGCTACATAAAATACAAGTATAATAGGAAGAGGGCTAGGCATGCTCACACATGTGTGAGTACTCTAGATGACACTTTTCACACGATATCAAGTTTGAAGATTTGGAGGAATAATGAATTTAAGAAAATACTAGTGAGGGTTAGTGAAGGGATTAATTAATTAATTAATCAATCAATAGTAGATTAATTATTAAGTGGCGGATGTTAGGACTGCTAAATTTTGGTCTTTGTGGTGCTTGTTCCTGTCTTTTCCTGCAAGTTTTGGGCTGTCTTAAACCCTAGTTGTTCTTCCATGGTGGTAAAACCCTTAAGTCTCCTATATTTTTATAAAATGGAGTTACTTTACGAGGTCACTTAAGTCTCTTTTTACCATGTGTTTTATGTCATCGAGTGGGGCCACTTTATTTCCTAAGTCTTTTTCCTAGCAGGGTAATGTTTTATTTTACCTAAGTCCTAAGTCCCCGCGAGATTTATTTAACATAAGTGTCGAGCAAGTTCACTTTGATCCTACGGCTGTCGCATTCCCTTAATGCGAAGATGATCGTTCATTATTCATTAAGGGATCACGTTGTGATGCCACATGTCCTCAGATCATGCGGTTAACATTTTCAAAAGGTTAGCAACGATCTTCCACCACCATCAGATCAATTTTCATCGACGATTGGTGTTATTCCTTGAACATAAGTTGCGAGGAAGATAGTCTTCAAGGCTTCACGACTATGCGCCACGTGGAAGGTGGCCAAGCAAACAGGCAGGTTATTGTGCATTTTGATTTGATTTCATCCGACGACAATCGTTATTCCTTGATCAACAGATGTACGAATGATAACCTTCAAAGATTCACGCCTTTGAGACACGTGTCCTTTCTGGGATGTGGGGTTTGCAATTTGTAAGGATAAATTGGGACCGTCATATCTTTTAAATCTACGGTAGGCGTAAAGCCTCAAACATAAGTTGTAGGGAGGTTAAGTCTTTGCGACATCACGCTTTTGCAACATGTGGCAGTTGGCGGGACCGGTTCATAGCTGCAGTTAAGTTAAGTGTTGTGCAAATTGGATTTCATTGAATGGATGGTGCAGTGCCTAGATTGAAAGGTGCACAGTGGTTAGTCATCGAGGCTTAGCAACCTTTTACATGTAGCATCCTACGATCGTGGGCCCGGAGTTAAGAAAGATTAAACGAAAAGAAGATATGATATGATCGGACGGCAGGCGCTAAGCCTTGGTCGAGAGACGCATGAAACATAGTCATTGCAGGCTCACGCTTCATTGAAACGTATCTAAAAGTCAAAGTTGGGAATGATATGCTATGAGAAACTGCCAGGTGTCTTGTATTCACAGTTTTCTGTTAAGTAACGATCTACGGTTGTGTTTTAAAGTGTGAAAAGCTTTCAGTATCGACCGTTGATTATGTTTACATGCCATGGTGACCGTTGAATATATATGCACACACACACACACACACACATAAAGAAGGACTAAAAAGAAAAGATAAAAAGAGTATAAAAAGGAACCAATAACTAAAAGACTCAAATATGTGTGTGTGTGTGTGTGTGTGTACCAAAGGGAAATAGATCTTATAAATTTAGAGGATTCTCCAAATTCTGATATTACATTACCTAATCTTGATGAAATTTTTGGAAATAATTATGCCTTGAGAAGACAAATATATATATATATATATATATATATATATATATACCAAAGGGAAATAGATCTTATAAATTTATACGATTCTCCAAATTCTAATATTACATTACCTAATCTTGATGAAATTTTTGGAAATAATTATGCCTTGAGAAGACAAATACAAGAACAAATGATTTTAAGTCAAAGAATGGGAAGGGATAAAGAGTAATAAGTCATGGCATCTGTGGTTGAGAATGAGAACTGGCAAAGAAGGCTGGCTCAACTTAAGTTGATGAATCAAGGCTTAGATCAGAATAATAAGGGTTTGATTAAAGAGATCTTTGGTGATGTGGATGCGTTGAGGAAAGAATGTATGGAGAAGGAGATATATCTAAAGAAAAATAAAGTGGAGCAGGAGCCTGTGATCAGACAAATTGTTGATTGGGAAAATGAAAGACCTTCAAGGCCTCAGGCTTCCTTACAAGATCCTTCTTCAGTCAATACAAGTAACCCTACATTAGACAAAGGTAAACAGAAGGTTACTGGTGTGCAAATTAATCAACCCAAAGATACAGTAAAGGCATCTCAGGGTATGTATTTACTTGATATAGAACTAGAAAGAGCTAGGAGAATGAAAGATGATATCGCCAAATAGTTGAAAAAAGAAGAGTAGATGTTGCTATTGCAGAAATGAAGAAGAAGATTGCCTTCATACAATCTAATACAAATCTTAAGGTAGTTAATACTACTGCTAATACTCAAGGTAGTATTGGATTAGGTCCTAAGATGCAAACAATTTTATTTAATACTAATGCCATGGGATTTAGTTCATTTCAGGGTACTGCAAATCAAAGCCAAGGTCTTGGTACAAGTTGCCAAAATCTTGGAGGTAGTTTTCAGAGAAGACCCATGTATTTGGAGACATATAAACAATTATATTTTGATGGTATTTCAGGCCAACCAAATGTCTTTCCAAATGAAATAAGGGATATAATCCCTATATTTAGTGGAAATAATGTAATAACTGGTGAGGAGCATCTAAAGGCTTTCTCTAAAAAAATGAATGAATATGAAATAGAGCATGAGGATATTGTTATGAAGCTATTTGTACAATCCTTAATTGAAGATGCCAGAGATTGGTACTATGGCCTTGCTAATGGAAGTATTAGTTCATGGGATGAGTTTACACAATGTTTTAAAGAACAATATGGTGACCAGGTGAATTCTAGTTATATGCTGAATGAGTTCAATAACATCAATAAGTTTCAAAATGAAAGTGTAACTGAATTCAATAGCACATTTTAGAAGGTCATGCATAGAATTTTCCAAGTGCTAAGGTTAGATGAAAATGTATGTCTTACTACATATTGCAATGCACTAGATGGTAAGATTGCCTATCTTGTAAGAGATAAGAATCCTAGTACTTTAAGGGATGCCTATAAGATGGCAGTTAATATAGAAAGTAATAGAAGGGCATCAAGTTAACTTGGGAAGAGAGATGATGGTAGGTTATGGAAAGACCCTAAGGGTCAACCTAACATATTTCCCAAGGAAGAAGATAAAACTGAGGAGGAGAGACCTAAAGTCAATATGTTCATGACATATGCTCAAGAAGAAAGTGATGAACCATATGATGTTATGCATCATACTATAAATGTTGATGATGCAAAAAATGAACATGTTCAATTAAGAAGACCTAGTGATGAAGATGTGAGATCTCTCATTGTTGCTGCAATTTCTTAGGCTAAGAGTGCTTACAATTTAAGGAATAGGAAAGTAAATAGGGACCAGGGAAATCTTGGTTCATTATTTATAAAAGAAGGTTCTCCTGAACCCCCAATTCAAAACAAAGATAATATTCTAGATCAAAGCAAAGGTACCCCCATTATTGATCAAGAGTAGAGAAATCCAAGGAGAGAAATAGGTAAGGCTTCCAATGGGGATGTCTTAGTTTGTCTAGATTTTGACATGAAGCATACACTTTCTCAAATGAAGGTGTCATTACCATTGATTGAGATGTTAAAAATAAAAGAGCATACAGAGGTTGCTTTCTCTTTACTTAAAGGTATAATTAATGATATTGTTCCTACTACAAAAATTGTCAAGAAAAAAAGAGATGATGAGGAGTAGGAGGATCCTAGGACTTATGTAGGGAATATTATTACTCAAGATCCCTCTCATATAGATCCTTGTTATGTGACATTTTTGGTTAAGGACCAATTAATAATAAATTGTATGATAGATTCAGGTGCAACAACAAATGTAATGCCTTATGGTGTTATGAAGGAATTAGGCTTAAAAGTTGACACATCTTTTGGAAGATTTTTTGATATGGATAATAGAGAAGTACCAATGGTAGGAACCTTAAAAGTTATTGAAGTGAAGATTGTTGTCTTTCTTGAGGCTACCTTCAAAATGGATGTTTTTGTGGTTGATACACCACCACATTATGGTATGTTGCTATCTAGATAGTGGGCAGTAGCCGTTGGAGGACATTTGCAATTGGATATGTCATATGCGACTATCCCTATCAATGGGAGTGATGTCAAATTATATAGGGAGCCACGTGCTCTAGTGATAATTGAGAGGAGAGATCCCAAGGTGCTCAATTGTTTCATGGATATTGATATGGAAAATTTCAGGATTGAGCAAGGTGAGTCCAAAGTTGAGAATTAGGACCCAATTGTGAAGGAGTCACAAGCACATCAAGATGAGATATGGAAAATATACTTTGATGGTGCATGCTCCAAGGAAGGATCTGGAGCTGGTCTTGTTTTTATATCCTCATCAGGTACAACATTTAAATATTCTTTCCTCTTATCTTTTCAATGCACAAATAATACTACATAATATGAAGCATTATTATTAGGCTTAGAGGTTGCAATTAAACGTGACAAAAAGTTGTTAAGAGTATTTGGGGACTCTGAGTTAGTAGTCTCCAAAATTAGATCCATGTATGCTGCTAAAAATGATAGATTGAAATTATACAATCATGCAGTCTAGGGTAAAATAGAGTTTTTGATGGTTTTTCAATAGAAGGGAGTGAGAGATCCAAGAACATTATGGCTAATTTCCTAGCAAGTATAGCCTTCGAGAATAATGATATAACTTTAATTGGGATTTCTACTATTGAAACCAAGATCAGGTCTGTAATTCCTAATAATGTATACAATTGGCAAGTTTTTGAGGATGAAAAGGATATTCTCAGGTTCATTCAATGTATGGATGATTATGAGGGCTAGAGAATTGACAATAACACTTTAGTTGAAACCATAGATGACAAACAAACTATTTTTGGGACTAAGGTTGTTCAGTTGCCAACAAATGTGATACCTAAGGGTTAGGTTCAACTTGAGGGCATCTTCAATGACAATGATGGTCTCTTTCTTAAAAGATCTGATATAAAAATTGACAGTGTTGAAGGGGTAAATTTAGGGTCAAAGGCGGTCCCTAAAATGGTATACATTCGAAAGAACTTAGCCCCTCACATCAGAGAAAATTTGATCAGCTTATTAAATAAACATAAGCATGTTTTTTCTTGGTCATATGAAGATCTTAAGGCCTATAGAGTGGACTTGTTTCAACATGAGATTCCTCTAAATCCTGATGTGAAACCTTCTAGGCATAAGCAAAAGCCAATCGACCCATTTCTAGCATAAAAAATGTAGGAAGAATTAATGAAGCTCAGGGAGGCTCAAATTATAAAACCAATCAGACATTCATCATGGGTGTCAAACCTTGTGCCAGTGAGAAAAAAGAATTGAGATATCAGACTTTGTGTTGATTTCAGAAACCTTATTGTAGCGTCACTTAAGGACAACTATTCCTTGCCTAATATGGAGGTAATGCTACACAGAGTTACAGGGTGTGACCTTTTAACCATGATGGATGGATTTTCTGGTTATAATAAGGTTTTGGTTAATGAGTCAGAACAATTCAAGACAACCTTTACTACCCCTTGGGGAACTTATGTTTATGTAAGAATGCCTTTTGGTCTCATGAATGCAGGAGCAACTTTTCAGAGAGCAATGTATGTTGCTTTCAAGGAATTCATAAATATAATTATGGTTGTCTATCAGGATGATCTCACTGCATATTCAAAGAAGGCTGAGGATCATTGCAGGCATTTGGAGAAGACTTTTGGTAAGGCTTTGGAGTTTGGAGTTTCTCTTAATCCAAAGAAGTGCCACTTTTTTGTTTTAGAGGGAAAGTTTCTAGGGCATATAGTGTCCAAGGAGGGAGTGAGAATAGATCTAGAGAGGATGGAGGATATTAATATGTTGACCCCTCCTAAGAACATCAAAGGGGTGCAATATTTATTAGGAAAGATAAATTTTGTAAGAAGGTTTATAATAAATTTTGCAGAAATTGTAAAACCTATTGCCAAGCTGCTAAAGAAAGGTGTTAAATATGATTGGAATAAAGAAGCTCAACAAGCTTTTGAGAAGATTAAGTTGGCTATTCAGGAAGCACCGGTTTTGAAATCTCCTAATTATGAATTGCCTTTTTGTCTTTTCTCATTTGCTTCATTCCATACCATTGATGCAGTACTACTACTATAGAAGGACAAAGAGGGATTTGAACATCGAATTGCATTTTTCAGCAAGTCCTTGTAGGTAGCAGAGTTAAACTATGAAATCATGGAAAAACAAACTTATGCCTTAGTTAAGGAAGTCAAGGCTTTTAGGCCTTATTTAGTATGTGCCAAGGTAATTGTCTATGTACATCATACTACTGTTAAGGATTTATTGTCATAAAATAAGGTCACTGGTAAGAGGTGCAGATGGATCAATAGAATACAAGAATTTGATTTGGAGATCCAGATTACTAAATTGGTTAGAGGCTTGGGGTTGACAAAGGTCATGACAGATACAAATATGGAGCTTACCCAAGTAAACAATGTGCAAAAAAATGAAATGCCAACTAGCATTGAGATTCAACCATGGTATACTAATATTGTATATTTTTTGAAGAATACTAAATGTCCTAAGGACATGATAGAAAATCAAAGAAGGGCTCTTAGAATTCAAGCTCAGAAATATGTGTTGATTCAAGGAGACTTATATTGGAAAAATAGGGATGAAGTTCTCTTGTTTTGTTTGGATAAAGCTTAGTCTGAGAATATGTTGAAAGAAACACATAATGGTGTGTGTGGAGGCCACTATTCAGCAAAAAAAACTGCACATAAGATACTTAGAGTTGGTTTCTATTGGCCTTGTTTGTTCAGGGACACACATCAGTTTGTGCAGAAGTGTGAGGCTTGTCAAAGGTTTTCAAATAAGTTGATGTATTCAGGGGATTTTCCTTTGAATCCAATTTCAGTCGAGGTCCATTTTTCCCAATGGGGCATGAATTTTATTGGTGAATTTTCAGAGAAGTCTAGTGGGGGTCACAGTTGGATCCTTATTACCACTGACTATTTCACAAAATGGGTTGAGGCTATACAAACCAAGAGGGAAACCAATAAGGTGGTCATTGATTTTATAATAGATAACATCTTGACCAGGTTTGGTGTGCCAAGAAAGCTAGTTATGGATAATGTCATGGGCTTTAGGTTTGAAGAATTCAAGGGGTTTTGTGATCAGTATGGTATAATGATTTCATATTCTTCACCATATCATCCATAGGAAAATGGACAAGCATAATCCAGTAACAAGAGAATTATGAAAATTATCAAAAGGACATTAGAAAATAATAAAAGGTCTTGGAATTCAAAGCTTAACTTAGCTTTGTGGGCTGACAGGATAATAGTGAAAAGAGATATAGGTGTGTCCCCTTTTGAAATGGTTTATGGAACACAAGATAAATTACCATTGGAAAATTTTTTGCTAGTCTAAAAATTTATCCAAGATGAAGACATAGAGGTAAAAGAGCCAATTCATAACAGAATGTTGCAGTTGGTAGAGTTGGATGAGACCATAAGTGAAGCACAAGTGCAAAATCAGAAGATCCAGTTCAACAGTCTAAGTATTTATTTGATAAGAGACCATCACAAAGGAAATTTCATGTGAATGACATGGTGCTCCAATGGAATGCAAGATTAGAAGACAAAGGAAATCATGGGAAGTTTGAGTCCTAGTGGTTAGGACCATTTGTTGTGCATGATCTACATGGAAAAGATTCTTATTTGCTGCAAAGTCCTACTGGTGAAATGCAAGACTTGCGTGTGCATGGACAGTTTCTGAAGCCATTTTTCTCCTAATTCTCTTTTCATGCATAGTAATGTGCATATTTGTATATATTCCTAATTTTTTTTAGTTTTAGGGTTTTGTTGTGAGGTTTCAGTCTGCATCCTAGAGTGGTGGTTTTGTAGTGTTGAACCAATGTTCAACCTTCCTCAGTCGGAGCCACTGTTAGGACTGCTAAATTTTGGTCTCTATCGTTCTTGTTCTGTCTTTTCCTGCAAGTTTTGGGCTATGTATTAAACCCTAGTTGTTCTTCCATGGTGGTAAAACCCTTAAGTTTCCTATGTTTTTATAAAATGAAATTACTTTACGAGGTCACTTAAGTCTCTTTTTACCATGTGTTTTAAGTCAATGAGCGGGACCACTTTATTTCCTAAGTCTTTTTCCTAGCGGGGTTATTTTTTATTTTCCCTAAGTCCTAAGTCCTCACGGGATTTATTTAACACAAGTTTCAAGCAGATTCACATTGATCCTACGGCTTTTGCATTCCCTTAATGTGAAGATGATTTTTCATTATTCATTAAGGGATCACGCCATGATGCCACATGTCCTTCTCAGATTATGCAGTCAACATTTTCAAAAGGTTAGCAGTGATCTTCCACTATCGTCAGATCAATTTTCATGAATGATTGGCATTATTCCTTGAACAAAAGTTGCGAGGAAGATAGTCTTCAAGGATTCACAACTATGCGCCACGTGGAAAGTGGTCTAGAAAATAGGGTAGGTTATTATGCATTTTGATCTAATTTCATTCAACGACAGTCGTTATTCCTTGATCAACATATGCACGAATGATAACCTTCAAGGCTTCACGCCTTTGAGACATGTCTCCTTTCCAGGATATAGGGTCTACAGTTTGTAAGGATAAATTAGGATTGTCATATCTTTTAAATCTATGGTAGGTGTAAAGCCTCAAAAATAAGGTGTAGGGAGGTTAAGTCTTTGCAGCATCATGCTTTTGTGACAAGTGTTAGTTGGTGGGAGTGGGTCATAACTGTAGGTAAGTTAAGTGCCGTGCATATCGGATTTCGTCGGACAGATGGCACAGTGCCTGGATTGAAGGGTGCACGATGGAGAGTCATCGAGGCTTAGCGACTGATTTACACATGGCATCTTGTGATTGTGGGGGCCGAATTTAAGGAGAATTAAACAATAAGTAGATTTGATATGATCAGACAGCGGGCGCTAAGCCTTGATCGAGAGATGCATGAAACATAGTCATTGTAGGTTCACGTTTGGTCGACACATGTCCAAAAGTGAAATTTGGGACCGAGATGCTATGAGAAACTGTCAAGTGTCTTGTATTCATGGTTTTATTTTAAGTAAATATCTACGACTGTGTTTTAAAGTGTAAAAAAACTTCAGTCTCGACCATTGATTATGTTTTCGCACCATGGTAACTGTTACAACGAGCAGTATTTGAAAATTCAAACCTGCGCAAAGGGTTTTTTTAGCCATGGAAGTTCTCTTTCAAGTTGCAGAAGTGATAGATGGATCGATATGATCATCTGGGTTGAATTTATGTTGCCATAGGGTGCCTAAGAGATAGATTTTGTGGCTTCATAAATGTTTGTCTATCTATTCTGCATTGATCTTGGCTTGGTTCTCGAGTTGTGGTGGTTGTATTTTAAGGTTTCTTTTTGCCTTATGGTGGTCCAGACTCATGGTATCCAATTGGTGTAATTAGGGTTTTTGAGCCATTTGTAAGGATGATAAATTTATGCCATAGAAGGCTTGTAAGCTCTGCATGTTTGGATTAAGATTATTAGTGGTTTCCTTGGCCCTGACTTTAAATTTTTTTGGTTTTTAGTATCAATATATGTCTGTACTTCCTTTTATCTGTGAAGTCTTAATGAGTAATGTTTTTGTTTCAGTTCTTGTATTCATTTGGATTGGGTGTTAAGGATATCTCAATCCATCACTCTGTTAGGCATAGGGTCTAACTAGTTTATGTTAGGAATAAGGTGTCTCAACCTTGGATAATTCCTATTCTTATTATTTGTTTTGTAAAATGTATTTTCTTGCAAATAATGTAATTAAGTGTGAGTGTGCATGTCTAGTTGGCATGTTGGAGAATGGTAAAACCCTAATGTGGCTATCTTTGGAAGTTACCCTAAAAAAGAAAGCGCATGATATAAGCATTTTTAGGGTTACAGAAAAGGATACAAAAAAGAGTGTATTGTTGGTATAATCTGGTGCTACTAGATTTGTCTGTGTGTGTCGATTGTCTCCTGAAAGAACTTGCATT
>MU225171.1:1868954-1901893 GCA_018584345.1 Thuja plicata | reverse complement strand
TATTTTCTGTATGCATGGTATGTGGCTGCAATATCATTGTTAAAGTAGTTAACGAATATGAAATTGTAAGGATTTAAAAGAATTTGCACAATACTTTCCTATAGAGATTAGTGTAGGAAGCTGTTTCTGCACCTGAGTTTCCTTACAGTTTAGGGTTTCTTTTAGAGATAATTAAACTCCTTAAGGTAGTTTTGGTGAATAAGGAATTGTAATGAATTGAATGATTATTTCTGCTTTCAAAGAAGTGTGAAATGAGTATGTAAGGCATAGTTAGATTCAAAGATCATTTGAAGGTTTTACATTTGATATGTATTTTTGGTAAAGGTCTTTTTCATTTAAAGTGACTCCATACCCATTGGCAAGGCACTGGTCTGGCATGTTAGAATTGTGGTTCTCATCAAATTTTATAATTTTTTTTACCATTTACATGTTTTATACTACATCCATCATACCTTCCTGTGTGTGATAATACTGAATATTGAAGGCAGAAGATAGGTAGTGCCCACCTGAGTTTGTGGAGCTCAAAGTGCAGAAGGTTTTAGGACCTTGTCTAACGTTATTTCTTCTCCTTGTTGAATCAGTGATTGGGCCTATAGAGGAATATACCTGAGCCGCAGGTATACAAGGGATCATCAAGAAAAAGAGCTAACATGGGATATGGTTGAATTCATTAAATTATTTAACTTTAGAAGACAAAAACATAATTAATTAAATACACTTAAATCAATTATAGGAATGAATATTAATTAATTAAAAATAAACTATGTAGTTAATTATGAGAATTTAAAAATACTGTTTCAAATAAATAGATAATTAAATATTTATTCAACTAATCATATAGTGGATGACAAATTTTGGGGTGTCTACATATATAATCCTTACAAGGAGTAGAGACCACTAGAGGAGATTACTTAGAATGAGAAGAAAAAGATCAGGGGATATTTTTATAATAAACAAAGGAAACTATGATAATTATTTGAATACTACATTCCCATAAGGATGATTTAGTTGAACGAGATAGAGATTAATAGAGTTGAGGGGTTTGAGTAATTTTAGTTTTCTTGATGGGATAATCATGAATCGAGTCACTCTTTGCTATAAAAGAAACATATATTAGGCTTGTTTAGTTAAATAATTAGCATATCCATTTCAAAATTGGAACCCATTAATTTAATATTCTCTATTAGAGTTTAATTTATATCAATTTATGCAAAATCCCTACAGTTATAAATTTATCAATATTTTATTTGCACCATATTGTTGTACCAAGTCGACCCACAATATCCCTAAAAATAGTTTAAATGTCAAATTTATGAATGATAATTCAATCCACATGTTCTATGTTGAATGAGATGGACCTTGAGGATGAAAATGAAAATTCCAACCCTAAAGGCAACAAACTTGTCCACAAATAACCCATGCACCATATATGATTTGAACATCTTTGTTAGATTTTAAACATATAAGAAATATATCCTTTTCAGAACCCTTTTATTGTCCTAATCTCACAACTCTTGATTTCCTAATTTATTTTGGTCTATTTATGAAAAAATATATTTATATTGCACTCCCTTAAGAAAACAAAACCACAGTTTGAATTTGACATTCATCAATGACATTTATAATATTATTAGAAAACAAAATTTTTTAAGGATTTATCTTTCCTTCCCTCAGATGTATAGAGAACTGATTGTTACTTGGAATGACTACTTTTAGCATATTTATGTCTCCAAATGTCATTCTCCACTCATTACCTTTTGGTATGACCATTTTTGACATCTTTATCTTCAAATATCATTCTCCATCCATTACCTTTAGCTTTGAGTCTTTCCATTTCAATTTGTTTTCATTTGGTAGATTTTCTTCATGGTTGGGTGATTTAGGGCTTTGAATACTTTAGTCTATGTATACATTTGATGAAACTATGGAACCTAACTCTCTAATCCAATGTGCAACCACTTTTATCTAAATACAACTTTATTGAATGAAAAACATAGTAAAACTCACCCCTCTTTCTTATTTTGGAACCTTTATTTTGTTCTAGAATTCACTTAACAATTATTAACCAACACCTATTTGTTGATATCATATCTACAATATTATATTGGTTATATGGATGTACATATTTATTTGTAATTAAGTTATATATGCCATGACCAACTCATAATAATTAGATTAAGAATTGAGTCAAATATAACTGGGAATTACTAATATGTAATTTCTAAATTTTTTTATGATAGATTGAGCACTTCATTGAAACATCTATTTGATTCAATGGTTAAAAAATCAATATTGATTTTACACCTCGTAAGTATATAAAACAATGATAATTTTTAATTTAATTTTATAATAAAAATCAATCTTTGATTGTTGAATAGAATTTTGTTTGAGGATATCTTAAATTAGAGTGTAATTTAAAATACATCATACAAATTTTTTGTTGTATTTTTAAGAAATACTTGTATTTATTATTGTTGGTGTAATTAATTATTCACCTAATTATACTTTACTTTTTCTTACTTAGTATAATGCATGGATAGTAGTTTGTATTTGTGACTCTTAGGAGTTTGCACCTTTATTTGCACACATTGTAGGAGAAATTTCACTTTAGGAGGTGATAGTAGTTATCACATTCCACTTTATGTCGTGTCTCCACCTTTAGTGCACTTGTCACTTTATCATCCTCCACGTGTTGCACATACTTCATTACATAATAGAGAATGATCCATCTTTGGTGGACATGTGATTCCCCCTTGCGTGGGAGATAAGTTATCATCTCCTTATCATGGTCCCTTAATGCCTTGCCTATATAAGAATACGCATCTCCATTATATATTATTGAATCCATGATGGAGGAGCATCTTAGTTTCTTTGACAATCTTGCATCAACCAATTTTTTTTAAAAAATTATTATCAATTGTTCCTGTTTTCCCAATCTCAGTATTTTTAGTGGCGTTCCTTTGATTTGGCTTTTCTTCAGTTGCGAACCTCGTGACATGTTCTTCACATTGTGTTGGCTCATCATCTAGTTTCACACCTTGATCTGTTTCTTCAAGATGGAGATTTCTTGGATTTTGGCTTGGACCTATTTGTTCTTCACGTTTCATGGCATGATAGAGTTTCACATCTCGCGAACCTTTTCCTTGGATTGTGAACCTTTTTCTATTTCATTCTATGTTTGTGTGGTTGTGGCCAACACATCTTATGGATGACACATCATGTTTCATCCATTTGAGGGAGATCCTTATGATTTGGGTCCTGACCTAGATTTGATATTATAGTTTCCTACCTTGGAGAAAGTGATCATTCTTGGCTGACTTGTTTTTGATACAAGAATCTATATATTGATGTAATTGATCTCTACTTTAGTAGTTTTGATAGATAGAGGAGATATTTCTTAGATAGATGACCTCCTGAAGGTTAGCATTGTAGATATTTCTCACAATTCAATATGTAATCAGGCATGTATGCCTGGAATGTAATCTTGCATGTTGCTGGCCAATTTGATGTAATTTATTCAACCCGTATTAATGTGAACCACTCATCTTGATTAATATTTGTATCTTGTTGTTATTTGAGTTGTTGTTTCCACTATGTGACTCTTGCTGCAAGGATTCGACTGATCTCTTTGAGTTCTCTCCGTCATTGGCTGCACAAAGAAAAATCAGAGCGAGTTTCTGATTATGTTGTGGAAGATCGTGGTTCTAGATCTTGTGTAGTCTTAAGTTGATTTATTGTGGGGTGGTAGAGTGAAAATATGACCTGCAATTATAGAAGAATTGCGTGATGATGGCTCAAAGAGTAAATTCTAGAGGTAGAAGAAGAGATGCGGATTGAGTTGTGTTGGATATGTTGAGATAGATTGCAGCTAGATTAGATGTTTTTAAGATGGCCCAAAGAAGACATTGAAATATTGAAGACATAAGTGATGAAGAGGAAGAACAAAATGAAGAATTAGCTGAAGGAGGTGAAGAGAAACCTGAACTTGAACAAGGAGATGATAGGTTTATAAAAGCTCTAACTAGAGTTAATGCGAGAATACATTTCAAACCACCTGATTATAATGGCAAGTTGGATTCATATGAATTACTTGATTGGATTATAGAGATGGTGAAGTACTTTGATTATGAAGGTACCGATGAAGATAAGAAGGCGAAATATGCTTTCACAAATTTGAGAGGACATGCATCTTTATGGTGGGAACATTTGCAGACTGATAGACAAAGAAGAGGAAAAGATAAAATCAAATCATGGGATTGGATGGTGAAAAAATTTAAGGCTAAGTTCTTACCTACTGATTACCAAGAAAGTTTGTTTAGGAAGTTGCAAAATTTAAAGCAAAGAGATCTTAGTGTGAAAGAATATACCGAATAATTTTATAGGTTGGATATCAGATCTGGACATATAGATGATAATGTTGAAAAGGTTTCAAGATACCTAAATGGTTTGGGGACATCTATTCAAGATAAGATGAGTTTGGTTGAATAGCAAAGTGTAGAGGAAGCTTATCAATATGCCCTAAAAGCTGAGGATAAATTGAACATAATATATGAACAAAGATAAAGAGGAAGAGGTGGAAGATCTCGGAGGGGTAGATCATTTGGAGGAGGCAGATTTTATTCAGATCAAAATAAAGGAAAGATAGAATCTAAAGAAGAAAGTTCATACTAAAGAGATGATAGAAATTTCCATAGAGGTAGTGGATCAAGTAGTTATAGGGTTAGATGAAAAAAGAGTGTTTAGAGGAACTTTTTTAAAGTGTGGAGGTGAAGGACACTGATATTTTGAATGTACTCAAGGAAATTAAAACAAGAAGACTCAGAATAGCGACATAAATGCTTTTGTTGAAGAATAATCTAGTGGACCATTGAATCAACTTGAAGATGGAGAATCCCTAATGATGAGGAGAGTCCTATGTCAAGAAGAGACAAATCAAGTTCTATTTTTTGAGGAGTTTTTTCAAGACAAGATGCTAAGTTAAAGGAAAATATTGCAAAGTAATCATTGACAGTGGTAGTTCAGATAATTTGGCTTCTAAGGAATTGGTGAACAAGTTGAATTTGTAGAGATTGAAACATTTGAAACCTTATCAAATTTCATGGATAAAGGATGATCATAAGGTACTAGTAAGTGAAAAAGTTTTGGTAAAATTAAAGATAGGATCTTATCATGATGAATTTATTTATGATATTATGCCTATGGATGTGTGTTATGTTTAATTGGGTAAACCGTGACAGTATGATAGACAAGCATTGCATGATGGTAGAAAGAATAAGTATACTCTTGTTGCAAATAGGATGAAACAAGTGTTGTTGCCTTTGATAAAGACCCTTAAGAATGGGAATTGTTCTAGTGTTATACTTTGTTTGGTTGAAGGAAGGAAATTCTAGGATGGTTCGAAAAGTGATAGTATATGTTTTCTTTAATTCGTAAGAAGTTTGATTTGAAATCTGAAGAAGAACAACCTAAGGAAGTGAAAGAATTGCTGATAGAATATGTGTTGGCATAAATGATGTAGAGGTAAAGTTGACTATGTTATGGTATGTGTTTGATGTAGATATGATGATAGGTTAATCAGTTATGATGTTGTCATTTATGTCAACTTAGCATTTGTTGGTTGATAGTGTGTCCGTTATGATGATGTATGTTCAAGAGGTTGAATCCAGAGCTGTGGTAAGAGTTGGTGTGCGTGATTGTAATAGAATACTAAGTGATGTCTCTAGATGTTGTATCTATGACCGCATAGCTCTATCATATATATGGTGTGAGTTATGATTGATTGAAGGTTGACAAGTCAACATGAAGAAGAGGATAAAGCCAATGAGGAATGATTTGATGATTATGTCAAATAGGTTTGGATTTAGGTTTTGTGGTTCATGATATGTTATCTTGACTATGTTATGGGGTTGTTGTTGTGACCACATCATGTTTGGTGGCTGGAAGACCAAGTTTCAATGAATAAAAGATCATTTAGTGAAAGTAAAATAAGCTCTTAGAAGAATCAGTCAAATCGTCAACCGATGATGATGCATTGTGTTGTGATAAGTGGTTATGTGTTCCAGGGATTGTAGTGATGTTGTAGATCAAATTGGATTGATGAGTTGGCATTTTTATGATCATTATGAATAAATTTCTTGAATTTTTGCAAGAACATTAGAAAGTGTGTTGTGGTTTGAATTTTCCTTATCAAATTGATGTGCAATGGATTTCAAGGCCGAACTGAGTTTGTTAGAAAAGTTATAGATTTGTATTACGTCTTAAGGCTTGAGAATTGAGCGTGAAAGATTGTAAAATGTTTTGGTAAGGAGGTTAATTGTCCTAATGAACTTGTACTATATATATATGTAAAATGATGAAATGTACAAGTGTAAATTGTGGATGCAGTGGTGCAATCGAGAGAAGAGATAAGATTGTCTACATGTTAAGAAGAGATTGAGTTTGAACTAGATCTGTACTAGAAGAGGAGTGCTATTATTTTTAGATCACTTTCACTTGTTAATTCCTAATAGTTTATGAAATAAAATACCTTAACTGGGTAGACCCTAACAGGACTGAATTTTAAATCCTTTAACTAGATGACTCTTTAATTAGGGTTTGAAATCCCTTACATGGTTAATCCTAATAGAGTAAAGCTCATAATAGGGCTAGGGGTAAATCCATTAACCAGGTAACTCCTAACAGGGTAATGCTCTTAACCGAGCACTTTGTAAGTGCCTAACAAGGCTAAGCTCTTAACCGGGCATACTTGAGAAGAGTGAAAAATTATTTGTGGGTGCCATCCCCACACGTGGTATTTCCAAGTTGGGTTTCCATGAGAAAAATATTGGCATTATTGTGTTGCAAGGTTGTGATTGATTATCTTCATTGGTTTGTTTATTCATGCAATGAATGTTTATTGATGGAAGTTGATGAATTATTTGTGAAAAGTTTGATTTTTTAGATTACTGATTCACCCCCACCCTCTCAGTAATCTTGGACCTATTAATACTAACAATTGATATCAGAGATTTGGTCCTCTTTGTGGTAAGCCTAACATCTTCAGGAAAAGATTTAAAGATGAGGAAATAACTGTTAGAATTCAAAGAATTCATAAGCCAAGATCATCTACATGCAAAATAACCTGTTATAAAAGTAAAGCTTAGAGAAAAAAAGGTTCTGAAAGACAAAATATTCATTCAGAGAGGGAATAAAAATTACAAAGAGATCAACCTTATGAAGGTGATTAAAACCCTAAAGGGGAAAAATCTAGGTTGCAAAATAATAATGAATAAAAGAATTAATTATTATATGCCAAAATTTTAGCTTAAGTGAAATAGAGATAATAAGTGACTTAATAATTAAATCATTATGATTTAATTAATAAGTGGAATCACTTTATTACTCTAACACCCCCACTTAAGATAAACTTAGGGAGAAGCTAAAAACCTAGAAACAACTATTGAAAGTAGGAAAATGGGTCCCAGCAACAAGGCCTAATCAAGTACCCAAGTACAAAAAATATCTATAAAGAGGAGAAAAAGGAGAAAAACCAGTGGGAAAAAACCCTCTCCAAAAATAGATGAAGTCTAGTGAAGGAATGAAGAAGCCTCCAAAATAGAGAATGTCTCAGAAAATAGGAATAGAGAAAGAACATGCAGAACACCTCTAAAGCATGAAGCTGCAAACACTGTCAAAAAATAGCTGCTAGAACATCCACTGTAATAGAACATGATCAGGTAGAGAAGACTGTAAACAAATCCTGAAGAGGTGATCAATCGAAGATGGAATAATACCTCCAAAACAAGAATGAAAGATCCATCTCACCGAAATGCATAGGTACCAACTACTACATCTGCCTAGTACATAGAAAAAATTACTGAATACATAGATCACTCCATCAAACCAAGGAAGCATTAGAACCAATAGGAGATACCCCACATAATGCTGAGCAGGGAGAGGCATTATAGGTACACTGAATCGGACTGCCAAGAAACACTGCATGATGAAGAACGTACAAACACATATAAAGGATGGTGTCATGGAAGGAACACTCATTGGACACACATAATGAGGCTAATGTCGTGGAAGGAAAACTCACTTGACAAAGGTAGATGGAAAACAAGGCAAACATCAAAACCCCCATGGCACTTTATAACATAGTGCGAGTACAATCAAGCACAAAATGTGTAGGATCCTAAGCATGCATCAGATGACACTTTATTTTAGTGTGTTTGCAAACAAGAAAAGATACAGAAATAGATGTCTACAATATCCAAAAATGATAGAAAGCTATAGAAACATGAATAACAACTAAAAATAAGTCATCCCATGCACAAAAAATGATCCCAGGACCTGAAACATCCAAGATATCCACCAGATTGCAAAAATGAAAAAATGTGAATAAAAAATACTTGGAATAGAATCTAGGTGTGAGAACCATACAAGAAGAATGAGAATGGAACCAGCTTTCTGACGCTATGCAAAAGTCAAAAAATAGAGTCCGGATGAGAAAGATATGGCTCCCGGAGTGCAAAAAAGAACCCTAACTTTGACTGGAAAAAAACATGCAAGATGGAAAAATAAAAAAATCTAACCTCCAAAAAGCGTCCATCTCAGAAAGTGCTTTCCGATGATATAAGGAAGTAAAAAATTGGCCTTTGTTTGCTCCAGATAGAGTGAAAAAACCACAGGCTACTCATTATGAAAAAAACAAGTTGTATGACAGTTTTGTGGCTGTCAAATTTAACCACTCTCTAACCTACGACTGCTGATATCAGCGGCATGAAAATTGAGGCAACATCAAAACCGAGGCATATTTTTTCCTCGTAAAATGTTCTAAGGGTAGTGCATGGAAAAATAGGGCCCAAGTTTCAACTTTGTCCAAATAGGACGTGCCTTATATAAAAATGGGGGGTTTTGGGGCATTCCGGATGCAACCCAGATGTCATTTTTTGCCCAAAGTGCTCTAAAAAATAAATCCTCCCAAAATCCACTAAAATATGAGAGAAAAAACTTGAAATCCTCGGAGCTCCAAAAACTTCAAAAAATCAAGAATGGGCAACAACAACAAGGCTCTAATACCATGTTAGAATTCAAAGAATTCATAAGACAAGATCATCTGCATGCAAAATAACTTGTTACAAAAGAAAAGCTTGGAGACAAAAAAGTTCTAAAAGATATAATATTCATTCAGAGAGGAAATAAAAAATACGAAGAGATCAAACCTTATAAAGGTGATAGAAACCCTAAAAGGGAAACCCTAAAGGGGAAAAATCTAGGTTGCATAATTATAATTAATCAAAGAATTAATTATTATATGCCTAAAGTTTAGCTTAAGTGAAATAGAGATAATAAGTGACTTAATAATTAAATCAATATGATTTAATTAATAAGTGGAATCACTATATTAATCTAACAAGAACTTCCCAAGTTCTCTAAAGATAACTACCTGGTATGGAGTGACATAATGAAGTTAAATCTAAAAGGTATGGGATCCCAATACTGGATGCATGCCACAAGAAGGTATATTACCCCTACTAGAACTTTCACTATAGATGATCTGAAGGAACAACAATGTAATACTCAAGCACATGAAGCTTTTGTAAGTACCCTATCTGATATTAAATATGTTGATGTTCATGGACTTGATACTACCTATGAGTTTTTGGAAAAGTTAAAACTAATCTATGGAGGAAATATTCTTGTGCAAAAAGATAAGGAAGACAATATTAGAGGTAAATATGATGACATGAAGATGGTAGAAGGAGAGAAGATTCAAAAATATGACCTAAGAATAAAATAATTTGTTGGTGCTATCAGAGGTGATGGTGGAACTATTGAGGAAGATGTTGTGGTAAGTAAAATGTTGAGATCTTTACTGCCTGTTTATGCCATTAGAGTGTCTTCTATAAATGAGCTGAATTTTTTTGACAATATTACTATAGATGGATTGATGGGTAAGCTTATTTGAAACTTAACACAAAAACACATAACACATGATATGATTATGGGGAAACCTTGATTAGAGGAAAACCCCGGTAGGAATTAGTACCCACAAATATTGCACTAGTATAATGAACCTGTTAAAGTTCCTTTGCCCTGTTAGGAGCAGTCTTTACAATGCAAGTACAATGACCTGGCCAAAGGCCTGACCCTATTAGGAGTCTTTTACAAACAACCTTGTTAGGGGTGAGGACTCACAGTCCAAGAGCTCACTGCTCAATGAGAAGGAAGGCTAAAACCTCCTAAGAATAGATATGCACTATATCCAAAGGTGAACTGCTGTATATGACACAGATGTCTGATCAGTTCCGGTTATGCGCTTATGCGCTTATGCTCTTATATTCTTTAAGGGCTCTATCTCATACTGACATTTTTATACTTCTCTTCTATATCTCTACTCTGCATCTTTTCTTGACACACCAAATATATCTTTTCATTACATATATATATATATATATATATATATATATATATATATATATATATATGTTTATGCCTGAATAGACGCGACTATAAACAATACCTTAGTCGGCCCAAAAACAACATCCACAATGCTTCCAAACAAATCAGCTTAAGCGTGTTTACAATAATGTTTAATACATGATTAAAAAATTACTATAATAGGCACTTAGCCTTTACACAACACAAGATTACACGCTAATCAGAAACCTGAAGTTGGCTCCATACTCTATATTCTGAACTGCTGGTGTACTTGTTCTTTCTGTAACTTATCCATACTGAAATTCTATATCATGCGTGTATATGGTAATCATAAAAACATGTCATAGAGATTATGTCTGAAGGTGCTTAGACTGAATCGGCCGTATGCACGTGCATTGGTGCTCTAATCATCTGTGTATCTCTATTCTGTATTGTCTTCTATACTTAGTCAATTTTCACTACTAAGTTTGCTGTCAAAACTTCATATGACTTTGTTGCCATAATGACAACACAAAATAAGTCATATAATCCCTAGGAGTCAACTTGCCAACAATCTCCCCCTTTGTCATTAATGGAAACAAAGTAATGTGGCCAAGTTACTCAAAATTGACTAACACCAAAAACTATATATTCTCTTCTTTTAACATATACTATATATTTCTTTGCATATATATACACTATTCCTCATACATACATTACTCCCCCTTTGACATTAATGAAAAAAAGGTGTCAAAATTGCAAGTCTCTAGATACTTACTCCATGTATACATCTGGATAGGCTATCTACAGATTCTTCATCTCTTGATGCCAGAATGCCTTTAGTGCATCAATTTTTTGTAGATGGGCACATAGGGCATATGTGATCTTTTCCATCTTTGTCAAATCCATGCTGGGTCCTTGATCATAGGTAGCAATGGTTGCATCAATTTGTTTAATGTTCTCATCCAGAACTGCTAAGGAGGGCACAAGTGCATTTCTCAGTTGAGTCTACCTGATCCTTATCTTGCTGATCTCCATTTTAGCTTTTTCTATCTTGTCTAACTGACCTTGATAGATATTGTTGTAGATGTTTATGTCTTGGGATGATGTTTCAACTGGGTGTCTTATGTTATAAACCAAGATATCTGCCTCTTCTATCTTTTTGATATGTTCAGAGCTGAGTTTTCCTTTGTCCATGCAATTTGCTATAACCTTTTTGCCTTTTGATGCCAACTCTTTCAACATTGTCTGACCAATCTTTAATGATTTTAAATCTAAGGAAAAATTATTTACCAGTTCATTCAATCTTTCCTTTTTATACCCATCCTCTACAATTCTAGTAGCTGAGTCTACTAAACTTGTAAAGTGTGCTTTGAAGCTTGTTAGGATGCTGTCTACATCATCAACTGATTGAATTTTAGCCACTTTCTTGTTTGCAAGCACTAGGTCATTTAGAATGTTCACTGATTCCAAAAAGAGAGGGTTTATCATAACTTGTTTCTCTTTGGATTTTTCCATGGCTAGGACACTGATCTTGATCAAGTGATCCAAAGTGGGCAACTGGAAGCTTGCAATGGTCTTCTTGATAGGGCAAGATACCCTAGATCACTAACTTGAGAGAGCTAAAGGCTTGACACTTATCACAAGTGCAGGAAAAGGACTTGATTAAGGTTCTCACAACCCGAAAACCCCAAGGGTGACCTAATCACTAGGTCTTATCAATCCTTCAACACCAACTGCCTAGGTTGGTCTCATAAGCCAAATGACCCCAAATCACAAGAATAACCCCAAAGTGACATGTAGGACTAGGCGTGACCTATGCTTGTAGGTGTGGTCTATTTAGGTGCCTACTACTTAGTTCCAATGGTTCTTTCACTTAAAGACAACCCACACACCATGGTTTCTTCACAAACCTATGTTTTTCTTGTAGCCTTTTTTAGAGGGAATTTTGATCTCATTTGAGATTTCTCCACATAACTACAAGAACTGATCAGGGATTTGGACACCTATTATGACAAAAGACTTTGGACTAAATCCTTAGAACTTGGAATTGAAAATAAGGTAGGATGGTGAACCAAATTGCTCTACCAATTAGCCCTATTTAACCCTCCAATTACACTACAAGTACCATGTAGATACATCAAATGCACAAATTGACTATTGGATCATGTGGGGGGATGCATAAATGTCTTCTCCTCTAACTTAGAGTCTCTGATCAGTCCCAAGCCAAAAGATATGACCGTTGTCCTAAATTAGGATTGTTGCATACATATGAATATACACCTAGGGCATCAATTATTTCCAACTTCCCTGCAACTTGAGAACCCTATCTTATTATATATTGAAAATCATCCTAAGGAAAACCTTTCCACCAAGGGGCATTAGATTCCCATGGTGGAAAGTGAAGATACACTTAATTCTTCTAGAAACCCTAAATTAGGGCCTATAATCCAGGCACTGAGTTTGTAAAATCTACAACTTGAAAAATATGATCGATCAAAGCATGAGACCAAAGCCAAAAGGAAGAAGATTCAAACCACTATCCTTCTGTGTTAGACTCCCATGCTCCTCAGGCCGTACTTGTCCGTACATGATGACTGAATGCTTCAGAATGCAAGAAAATGGTTATTTTTATTGATTTCAAAAATGATGATTACATTATCAGCCTACCACCCACCTAAAAGGGCTATTGTAGGCACTCCCAATGGTTACAAACAAAGTTTTAACCAACTTGACCATTTGGGAGTTGATTTTTGAAAAGTTGTTAAGTTTGCTCAAAAGTTGCTTGACAACTTTTGAGCAACTTTTACATTTTATGCATTTTTACAAATTTAGTGACCAAATTTGGTCAAGATGTTAACTCAAGTTCCTCAAGTTCCTACTTGAGGGTAACTGTTCCAACGAAGTTCCATGCTTCTTGATCTGGTCCTCAATCATCCAAGTAGCATCTATGGAAGGAAGAGCTTTCCATTTAACTAAGTACTACATGTACTTGTTCTTTCTGGTCTACTTCAAGACTTTGGCATCCAAAATGGAATCCAATTCCACTGGATTTCTTGGTGGAAGATTGGTGACATTTTCTTCCTCATTCAAACCTGTTTGTGTGCTGTGATCATTTGGTTGATCTGTTGTAACCTTGTATGGAGTTAGGTCTGCAACATTGAATATTGGAGAAATTTGCAAGGTGGGAGGAAGAGAGATCTCATATGCATTCTCACCCATTTTGTTAAGGATATTGCATGGTCCAATCTTTTTCATATGAAGTTTGGATTATATACCCTTAGGTAGTCTCTCTTTCCTCAAGAATGCCCATACCTTGTCTCCAACTTTGAAGTGAATTTCCCTTCTTCTTTTGTTTGCATGTTCCTTGTATTTCAAAGTTGATTGTTGTAGTGCTTATTTCACCTCATTTTGCACCTTTGTTATAAGTTCTACCAGTTCTTGTCCTTGAGAAGTGTTTCTGAAATCAGATGGTAGTTCTACTAGATCCAAAGGTCCTTTGGGGTGAAGGCCATATACTGCTTGGAAGGGGGTCTTGCCTGTTGGCCTGTTCATAGAATCATTGAAAGCAAACTCTGCTTGGGGAAAGATTACATTCCAACTCTGTGCATACTGTTTGGTTAATCATCTTAGGAGATTTCCTAAGGATATATTGACCACCTTAGTCTGCCCATCCATTTGTGGATGATAGGCAGAGCTGTAGGTTAGATTAGTGCCAAGTTTCTTGAAGAATGTTCTCCATAAATGGCCTTAAAACTTCACATCCCTGTTAGATACAATTGTTTGAGGCAAACCATGGATCCTAACTACCTCTCTAAAGAAAATATGTGCAATATGAGAAGCATCATTAGTGATTCTACATGGTACAAAATGGACCATTTTACTGAACCTATCCACTATCACAAAAACACTATCAAAACCTTGTTTTGTTCTAGGCAATCCCATGACAAAATCCATTGAGATTGATTCACAAGGTCTAGAGGGAATTGGTAGGGGTTGATATAACCCTTGATTTGTTGACACACCTTTTGCTTGCTGACAGATGGTGCAAGTTTCAATAAACTTCTTGACATCATTGTTCATTCTTGGCCAAAAATAATTTCTTTTCACCATGTTTGCAGTCTTGTCAATGCCAAAGTGTCCTCCTAGTCCACCACAATGCTTCTCCCTTATTCTATTTACCCTCATTGAGCATTTGGGAATGTAGAGTTGAGATCCTTTGAATAGGAGTCCATTCTGAATCAGATATTCAGAAAAATCAGTGTGGTATCTGCCAACCATGTTTGTGCAAACTTGATAAATCTCTACAAAATAAGGATCATCAGGGTATAGGTGTTTAAGGGAATCAATTCCCACACTTTGGAGTTGGATCTCTTCCACCAGACCAACCCTCCTACTAAGTGCATCAACAACTTTTTTTGCTACACCCTTCTTGTGTTTGATGTTGAAGGTGTAGGCCTGCAACTGTTCTACCCATTTTAGATGTCTGACAGAGAGTTTCTCTTGTGAATTGAGAAAACTTAATGCATGATTGTCAGTGTATACTAAAAAATATTTAGGAATTAGGTAGTGTCTCCATTTCTTGAGGGCTTGGACCATGGCATAGAGTTCCAAGTCATAGGTTGAGTACTTCCTTTTAGCCTCATTTAATGTCTCTAAGAAGAAGGCAACTGGTTTACCTTCTTGGCTTAGGACTGCCCCTATGGCCAAGTTACTTGCCTCTGTCTCCACTGTGAAGACCTTGTTGAAATCAGGAAGAACCAAGATAGGATACTGAGAGAATCTATTCTTCAAGTATTGGAATGCATCATTTGCTTCTTTTGTCCAAGAAAACTTGTTCTTTCTACCTCCTTTAATGGTGTCAAGTATTGGTGAACATACATGACTGTAGTTTTTAACAAATTTCCTATAGAAGGTAGCCAATCCATGAAAGCTCCTTACATCTCCTTGGTTCTTGGGTGGAGGCCAATTAACTATGGTTGCAAGTTTTTCTGGATCCAGTTTGAGAGTTCCTTGTGAAATCACATATCCTAGGAACACAAGTTCCTTCTTCATAAACATGCACTTTTCTAAATTGATCACCAATTTGTGCTGATGAAGTCTTCTTAGTACTTGTTCCACATGATTAAGGTGTTCTTCCTTGCTATGACTGAATATGAGTATGTCATCAAGGTAAATAACAACAAATTTTCCAATGAAATCAATGAATATCTCATTCATAAGTCTCATAAAAGTACTAGGGGCATTTCTTAGCCCAAAAGGAATTGCTAACCATTCAAACAAACCTTCAGTAGTCTTGAATGCTATCTTCCATTCATCTCTTGGTTTGATCCTTATCTGATGGTATCTAGACTTTAAGTCTATCTTAGTGAAATAGCATGCACCTCCTAGTTGATCCAATAGATCCTCAATTCTTGGCATGGGGAACCTATATCTTATAGTGATCTTGTTTAGGGCCCTGCTGTCAGTGCACAATCTCCATTTTCCATCCTTTTTGGGGGCCAAAACTGAAGGGACAGCGCAAGGACTGAGACTCTTTTTGATGAGTCCCTTCTCTAGCAATTCATTCACCTTCCTTGCTATCTCAGCATGCTGCACTGGATTCATCTTGTAGGAGGCTTTGTTAGGAAAGGAGGAGCCAGGGCTTAAGCCAATTTGGTGACTGATATCTCTCAAGAGAGGGAGGGTTGTGGGAAGATCACTGACAGTGACAACACTATACTTTTTAAGCAACTCTTTGGTTTCATTTGGTATAGGATCATCCTTATCAGATCTAAAATTATCCTTAGGTTTGGATATTAAGACATATGCTTCAGTTTCATGCTCACTCAACACTTTAAGCATTTCTTTTCCTCCCATGGTTATGACAGTAGGCTCCTTCTCTATTTTATTGTCAGGCAGGGGCTTCATAGTGAATGTTTTCCCATCTCTAGTAATGGAATAGGTATTTTTCTTGTAGTGGTGGGTAGCATCAAAATCATACTTCTAGGGCTTGCCTAAGAGGATGTGGGAGGCATCCATCTCAACCACATCACAAAGAACTTTATCCTTGAAATCTGAGATTGAAAAAGCTACCCAAGCCTATTCAGTGACTAAGGTTTTCTGGCCTTTTGTAAGCCAAGACACATGGTAAGGAAAAGGATGAGGTTTCTTAGGGAGGTTTAACTTCTGTACCATTTCACAAGAAACAAGATTTTCAGTGGAGCCAGAATCAATAAGTAATTGACATACCTTCCCATTGCATTTGATCTTTGTTCGGAAGAGGTTCTTTCTTTGTGGAGGCACTTGGATTTGTGGCACTTGGAGGAAGACTTGCCTCATCATCAAGAATTGTCCTTCTTATGGTTCTAATTCCATTTGGTTTGAATTTTCTTCCTGCTTGTCCTCTTGGATGAGTTGTGCTCTCCTTTCTCCACCATTGTTATTGTTCCTCTTTTCAGTGCACTTATCTGCATGATGTCCCAATTGGTTGCAATAGTAGCACCTCAATGGTCCATTTCCTCTACCACTATTTTTCCTTCCCCTATTGAAGGGTCTTCTCCCTCTATAGTTACCTCTGGAGTTTGTATCACTATTTTCTTTATTTCCTTGTTCAGGGTTCCTACTGCTGCTACCACTGTATTGCCCTCTATTCCAAGAGGTTCCTCTACCCCTAAAGTTCTTCCCACTTTCATTACTCTTTCCCTTTCCAAATTCCTACTTTCTCTTCCACTTTTCCTCTACCTCGAGTTCCATTTGATAGCACTTGTTCATTGTGGTAGGGCAGTGTAGGCTTAGTTCCTCTTGAATGGATTCTTTCAGACCATTCATATATCTTGCCAATTTTTCTTCTTCATCTTCTGCCACATTTGTCTTCATACATAATTTTAGGAACTCCTCAATATATAGGCCTACATCCATATCATTTTTCTTTAGAATTTTCTTCCTCCTATGGAGTTGAACCCCATAGTCTTCAGGAACATAGGTCTCCTTGACCAATGCAACCATTCTATTCCATGAAGAGATCACGCTCTTTCCATTCTTCACCCTCTTTGTTTGGATGAAGTTCCACTAAGTTAGGGCTGCTCCCTTCAACTTGGATCTTGCCATCTTCACCCTCTACTTCTCAGGGATGTCCTCACACTCAAAAAAACTTGTTAGGGGCTCTATCCAATCCAAGGCCAAGTCTGCATTCATCTTTCCATTAAAAGTTGGTAAATCCAACTTCTCATCCATGGTTCTTCTCCCCATAGACTTCAAGGCATCTATGAAAGGTCTCTGGTCTACAGGAATGTTCACATCCTAATTATGGTTGTCACTCTCTGACTCACTCCCTTCTTCACCACCAGAAGTGTCTCCTTTACCCTTCTCCACCTTGTTTTCCAACTCTTGGATCCTCCTTATTAAGGTTGCATTTGCTATCCTTTGTTCTTTCACCATTTTTGCAAGTTCAACATTTGTAACCCTTGATGGCATCTCATCATCCTCAGGAGAAGACATAGCTCTGATACCACTTGATGGAAAGTGGGCAACTGGAAGCTTGTAATGGTCTTCTTGATAGGGAAAGATACCCTAGATCACTAACTTGAGAGAGCTAAAGGCTTGACACTTATCAAAAGTGCAGGAAAAGGACTTGATTAAGGTTCTCACAACCCCAAAACCCCAAGGGTGACCTAATCACTAGGTCTTATCAATCCTTCAACACCAACTGCCTAGGTTGGTCTCATAAGCCAAATGACCCTAAATCACAAGAATACCCCCAAAGTGACATGTAGGACTAGGGGTGACCTATTCTTGTAGGTATGGTCTATTTATGTCCCTACTACTTAGTTCCAATGGTTCTTTCACTTAAAGACAACCCACACACCATGGTTGCTTCACAAACCTATGTTTTGCTTATAGCCTTTTTCAGAGGGAATTTTGATCTCATCTAAGATTTCTCCACACAACTACAAGAACTGATTAGGGATTTGGACACCCTTTATGACAAAAGACTTTGGAATAAATCCTTAGAGCTTGGAATTGAAAATAAGGTAGGATGGTGAACCAAATTGCTCTACCAATTAGCCCTAATTAGGCCTCCAATTACACTAAAAGTACCATGTAGATACATCCAATGCACAAAATTACTATTGTATCATGTGAAGGGATGCATAAATGTCTTCTCCTTTGACTTAGGGCCTTTGATCAATCCCAAGCCAAAAGATATGACTGCTGTCCTAAATCAGGATTGGTGCATACATATGAATATACACCTAGGGCATCAATTCTTTCCCACTTCCATAAAACTTGAGAACCCTATCTTGTAGTATATTGAAAAGAATCCTAAGAAAAACCTTTCCACCAAGGGGCATTAGATTCCCATGGTGGAAAGTGAAGATACACTCAATTCTTCTAGAAACCTTGAATTAGGGCCTATAATCCAGGCAGTGAGTTTGTAAAATCTACAAATTGTAAACTATGATTGATCAAAGCATGAGAAAAAATCCAAAAGGAAGAAGATTCAAACCACTACCCCTCTTTTTTAGACTCCCATGCTCCTCAAGCCGTACTTGTCTGTACACGATGACTGAATGCTTCAGAATGCAAGAAAATGGTTATTTTTATTGATTTCAAAAATGATTATTACATTATCAGCCTACCACCCACCTGAAAGGGCTATTTTAGGCACTCCCAATATTTAAAAACCAAGTTTGAACAACCTTGACCATTTGGGAGTTGATTTTTGAAAAGTTGTTAAGTTTGCTCAAAAGCTGCTTGACAACTTTTGAGCAACTTTTACATTTTATGCATTTTTGCAAATTTAGTGACCAAATTTGGTCAAGATGTTATTGAAATGATCCCTAGTGGACTCAAACACTAAAAAATAAAAAAAAACCTATTTCTAGGGCTTGGAATCATAATTGACTCATAGTGACCCAAGGGCTCATATTGTGCCAGTCTTGGTACTATGGCCTTACATGGTGATCCAATGACTAAACCTAGTGTTTAAGTTTGTAGAGGCCTCTTAGGACCTTGAATGAACCCCTAGGGTCCATAGGAGCATGTGGTTTAGTTTGGGTGCTCCTGCACCATCAATTCTTATTCTCCCGATGCATCTAGAGTTGCTGAGTCAGGAGTTAAACTTGACAACAATGGAGTAGATGGTTGAATGGATGGTGTGAATATAGTATTCTGACTAGTATCCATGCATTCAATTTTTACTGGGATCTCCATGAATGGTGTCTCATTAGTTTTATTATCTTCCTCTTTATTCAAATTTGTTGAATCTTTAGAGGGAACTTCATCTTGTTGTAAAGATGTGTCATCAGTGCATACCTCATTTGTCTCTTTGGTGCTTACAAATGCTTTTTCAGCTTTGTCTATGTCATTGTCAGAGGTGGTCATGGATATCTTGATATCATAAATCACTATAGTATCTCCTGAATCTTTTACTATATCGAAAGCTATTGAAATTGAGGGCGCTAAAACCTGTAGACCTATCTTAGGTGCATTTTGAATCATTGGTTATGTAATATGTTTGGGAGGAACTGGAGTTACCTTTGCTGTAGGAACCATTGAAGGATACATATGTCTATCCAAAAATACCTTCTCAAATGCTTTTTGAGTCTCTTCACCAACCAAATTATACTCCTTATTCATGATACGGAGAAATCTTATTTTGGTTCTTAGGCGTGGTTTTACTAAATCCAACAAAATGGCTTTCTCATCATGCGAGCATACCAGGAGAAGACTATCCAATGTTTCTTCTCTTATCCTCATATCCTCTTCAATTGCTTGCCTCTTTAGTACATCAAGTATGTTCCATACTTTGTCTGGTATGACTATTTTGAGTTCAAATACTATCCTTTTGAACTTAATCATGTGAGAGATGATCATAGAATGAATTTATGATTTGTCTATCTCTTGATACTTATCATAGACATTCTTGATGGATTATAGTCTGCCTTCATTAACAATTCTATTCTTTAGGACTATTAGACTAGGTCTAAATCCTACCTCAGGAGGGGTTTGTGTGTTCTTTACCTTGCTCCTTGTAGTTCTTGAGGATGGATGACTTGTAGGAACTTGCTTCTTCCTTCTAGTCAACTTGTTGGGTACAGAAGGTGGAGAAGATTCTAGATCAATGGTGGTTAATGGCACAGATGTGTCTTCATTTGATTTCTTCTTCTTCTTCTTAGGCATATCATCAGACTTTTCATTTTTTACTTCTATGGGAGTTTTCTCATGTTCTTTGGATATTTTAGCTTCCCTAGCTCTGTCAAGGTCTTCTTGTGTAACCCCATGAACTTTTAGGATATTTGAAGTAATTTTGGATGCCTTTCTTTTGTTGTTAGCATTGTATAAGATAGACTCAACTTGATTTGTCTTTTCTCTGTAAGTACCCCATCTAGGTTCATTGGGATCCTTGGGTGTAGATAGGAGGACTTGTGCATAACCTTCCAAAACATGTTCTTCAACTTCATAACCGAGAGGGTGAATCCATTTTGTTCTAGGCTCAACTGCCTCCATACAAGTATAGTTAGTCTCCACCATGAAGCATATGGTGTCTTTGTATTTCTCAACTATCTTCTTAGGTATCTTGAACCTCTTCTGCATCTTGATCCTGAATGTTTTGATATCCATGTCCATAGTATCTTTTGCACTACTCTCTGATGTAGCTTTTAGTGATATCTGAGATAGAGTAGATTTACTCCTATCTAGGTAAAGATTTGCAACTTTACCAACAATGTGGAAGTACAAGTAGATGATCAAAGAGCCAAACTTGGATATCTTTCTCTTGTCATGCTTAATAGCCTTGATGTTCTCAATCAGCTGTGCGTGCAATAGTTCATAGAGATTGTACTGAGTGTTATCTCTCACTATCCTTATTGCTGCCAGAACTATTGCTGCGAACACACTATTCAGTCTGCTTGCTTGCTGAAACTTGTATCCAAGTATCATAGTGAGTAGTTTGATGTCATTCTCCTTAATAGGATCAAAAGTCATGCCATGCCTATCACTTCTAGATAAGCAAACTTGTTCAACCTACTTCTTAACATCCTTACCAGTAGGAAGAACTAGTCCAGTCTTGGGAAGTCCAGTCATTTCATGAATTAGGTCTGTAGTGATGCGGGCAGGAACCTTACTAATCCAATATAGGTCATCATGCATCCTGCTTAGTAGAATCTTAACCCATTCTGGCTCATAGAACTCGTGCGCATTAGAATACTCAAAGATAGGGTTATCAGTGAGATGCGCATATTCATCTTTGAATGAGTAGTCTGGTTTCATCATTGAACCCATAAGAGTTGCTATGCTGTTGTCTCCAACTGTTTCCTTCTTGCAGTAGATGTATGCACGAATGTCCTCCACGTGCATGAATCCTAGTAGAGTCTTAGAGAGTTCTCCTTCAACATCATCTAATATAGACTTGAATGGATGCTTCTTAAAGACAAATCTCTTCCTTTCAGATATCTCAAATACAACTGGGGTTGCCATACTTACTTGCAGCTTGATTAAGTAGGGTTTCATAGTAATTCAAAACAACGTGACTGCTAGGGTTCCATTTCAAATCGCAATCTATTCACCAACTAATGAAATCAATACCTTTGATTGCTTTGATGCTTAGTGCTTCTATGCTTTGCAAATTTTTTGATCTCAGAAGTAAACAATGAGAATAATCAATTAATCCACCGATTTATATAAAGTTTTTCTGTATTTAATGCCGTAAGTGATTTTACTGAGACTTTCAAACTTTATTCAGAATGAAGTATAGACAATGCGTGAATGTATATTGCATTCTTTTGTTATCACTGACATGAATCCAAAGGTACATACTCAGAGATGAGTATACCAGCCATGCAGGGGTTCAGAGCTAGAATAGCTCCCCCTAAGACCATGAGGGTCAACTATCCAGAAGTAGAAGGTGCATCCACTAAGGATGCATCTACTACCTTGTTCTCTTCATTATCCTTTTTTACTTCAACCCATATTTGATCTGAGCTAGCTTTAGCTTCCACAAACTTAACTTCACCTGATTCTTCAAACAATAACTTTTTAGAATTCTCTTGTCCTTGTGTTTTTGACCTGCAAAACCTTGAGATGTGTCCAACTTTTCCACATGAGTGACAAATGATAGGAGGTCTGATGTTGTTTTTCATCATGCATCACTACTTGGCTGTGTGTCCATTGTAATTACAAATCTAACATGTAATGTTCTGCAAGTTTCTTTGAGGTTGATTTCTCTGATTGTATTGAGTCTAATTCCTTTGGTTCAGTTGTGACTGATTTCTTTGATTTTTCCTGCAATGAATAGCCCTATGACCAAACTTATTATAGGAGTAATAGTAACCATTGAAGGGTCTTACATCCTTACAATATCTTTCCAAGTGTCCATGTTTTTTATAGGCATAGCAAGTACGGTTGACTACCTTGTGTTTATCTTTTGGTGATTCATGGTTCTTGGTTTTCTTTTCTTCTATAGATTCTGTTTGAGATTTCTTTCTTTCTTGTAATGAATTGATCTCAATTTGAGCTATATTGTATCCCATACCAGTGGTATCACCTTTTATATTTTGTGCATAAATATATGATTGAATTAAATTAGAACTTGTGTGTAGTTTATCAATCTTGTCTTTTGCTCCTGATAGTTCAGATTCAATTTTATTCTTGATGTTTTCCAACTCCAAGATTTTCATATTGGCTTGCATGAGTTCTTCATCTAACTATTTATTTTCTTTGTTCTTCTCTTCAATAGTTGTTATGCTATCAGTTAACTGATCATTCAATTCTTCTATCTTATCCTTTAAAGATAAATTTTCTTCATTTAGTTTCTTGACCATTTTACCCAAATCATTTGTAGAGCAATCTTTCAAATATTTTCTTAACTTTTTGATAAGCATTTGTGAGCCATCAACTTTTAGTTTAAGTTCCTCATTTTATTTCTCAGATCTGTCTAGATCTTTAAGGGCTACTTCAAGATTCTTTTTTAGATGTTTTTCTTCTGCTGAATCCATGATCTCCTCAAGTGGTTGAAATTTTTCTCAGAGGACCAGAGCTCTGATACCAATTGTTGGAAATACTGAGGCCGGGGGGGGGTGAATCAGTGTTTCACTAATTATTCTATTTCAGAAACTTTAAACATAAATCAATTATAAATCATTAGAATCTTAACACAAGAACACATAACACATGGTATGATTATGGGGAAACCTTGATAAGAGGAAAACCCCGGTGGGAATTAGTACCCACAAATATTGCACTAGTTAATGAACCTGTTAAAGTCTTTACAATGAAAGTACAATGACCTAATCAAAGGCCTAACCCTGTTAGGGGTGAGGACTCACAGTCCAAGAGCTCACTGCTCAATGAGAAGGAAGGCTACAACCTCCTGAGAATAGATATGCACTATATCCAAAGGTGAACTGTTGTATATGACACATATGTCTGATTAGTTCTGGTTATACGCTTATGCTCTTATCTTCTTTAAGGGATCTATCTCATACTGACATTTTTATACTACTCTTCTATATCTTTGATCTACATCTTTTCTCAACACACCAAATATATCTTTTCATTACATATATATATATGTTTATGCCTGAATAGACGTGACTATAAACAATACCTTAGTCGACCCAAAAACAACATTCACAAGGCTTCCAAACAAATTGGCTTAAGTGTGTTTACAATAATATTTAATACATGATTACAAACTTACTATAATAGGCGCTTAGCCTTTACACAACACAAGATTACACACTAATCAAAAATCTGAAGTCCGCTCCATACTCTGTATTTTGAACTATTGGTGTACTTGTTCTTTCTATAACTTATCCGTACTGAAATTCTATATCATGCATGTATAGGGTAAGCATAAAAACATATCATAGAGCTTATGTGTGAAGGCTCTTAGTCTGAATTGGCCGTATGCATGTGCGTTGGTGCTTTGATCATCTGTGTATCTCTGTTTTGTATTGTCTTCTATACTTAGTCAATTTTTACTACTAAGTTTGTTGTCAAAACCTCATATGACTTTGTTGCCATAATGACAACACAAAATAAGTCATATACTCCCTGGGAGTCAACTTGCCAACAGAGGCAGCTTTCAAGGAATCGGTGTCTAATGTACTAGTAAGGAAAAGTATAGAAATAAGTCATGATTCTTATTACACATCAAGTTACACTAGTGAACTTGAAGCTATCTTGGAAGATGAAATGAAATAAGGAGATCTTGAAGAACTAATAGAAAAGAGAGTTCCTAGAGGGACTAGTAAGTACAAAGGCAAGCTACAACTGAAATGTCTTACATGTAATAAGATTGGACATATTGCTGCTAGATGTCCTAATGGTGAACAAAATGATAAGTTCATAAAGTTTAAGGGAAAAGGGAAGAAACAATGCCATGTTTCAATTGATGAAGGAGTTACAGAAGAAGAATCAGAAGATAATGTGGAAGATGAGATTGTATTTGTTGCAGTCAAAGAAGATCCATCAAAAGATGAAAAGGCAGTGGTTTCTCACATGGGACACAATGATGAATGGATTATTGATAGTGGGTGCTCACATCACATGACCGGTGACAAGAGTAAGATAATTAAGCTTGATGAATTTGATGGTGGTGTGGTAAGGTATGGTAATAATGCACCTTATTTGGTCAGAGGAAAAGGCACTATTTCTTTGAATGGTAAGAGTAATACAAACGATGTTTATTTTGTGGATGGTATAACACATAATCTATTGAGTGTGGGTTAGCTCAATGATAAAGGCTACAAAATGGAATTTAAATGAGGTATATGTAGATTAATTGGAAGCTGGGGTGACGAGATTGCTACCGGTAGGTAGACTAGTGTTAATTTTTTCAGTCTAAATAATATTGTGAAATTTTTGTTATTTGCAAAGGTTGAAGATAGTTGTCTATGACATAAAAGGTTCTGTCATGTAAATTTTGATAGTTTGATTAAAGTAAGTAAGAAAAATGCAGTTAGGGGATTGGCACAATTAGTCAAGCTAGACAACACGATGTGTAAAAAATGTTAGTTGGGTAAGTTAACTAGTTCTACTTTCAAAAGAAAGTATTTATCATCTAAAAGAATACTTGATTTGGTGCCACCTGATCTTTGTGGGCCTATGAGACAAAGAATTTATTCAGGTGATAGATATTTCATACTTTTTACTGATGACTATTCAAGAATGATGTGGGCAAATTTATTGAAGGAGAAGTTTGTTGCATTTAATAAATTCAAATCATTCAAGGCGCTAGTTGATTCAAGGTGAAGTACCAAAAATATATTGGAAAGAAGCAATTAGTATTGTTGTCTACACACTGAACCGAGTGCTAGTAAAGAAAGGAACCAATAAGAAACCTTATAAGCTATGGTATGGTCACTCACCTAATGTTAAATATTTCAAAAGTAGATGTTACATTAAGAGGGATGATTTTATAGGAAAGTTTGATCCTAAAAGTGATGAAGGTATTTTATTGAGTTATTCTACTAAAAGAAAAGCATATAAGTGTTTCAATAAGAGAACTAAAAAAATGATTAGGAGTGAAAATGTAAAGGTGGCCGAATACCCTGAGAAATATGGTGATTCAAGAAAGAAAGTGAGAAAGGATGATCAAGAGATTGTGTATATTAAACCTAAAGTGCATGAACCAACATAACAAAACAATGTAGAAGAAGCGATTCAACCGACAAAAGAAGAAGTTCCTAGACTTGGACCACTGATATGTAGGTATGTGAAGATTAACCACTCTACCGATAAGATTATATGTGATAAGAATACAAGTGTTCTATCCAAAAGAAATCTCAGAGAAAGTACTTGTTTGATTTCCAAGTATGAGCCCAAGATAGTGAAGGAAGCAATCAAGGATGATGGTTGGGTAGAAGCTATGGAAGAATAACTTGATCAAATTGTGAAGAATGATACTTGGACACTTGTTACTAGACCTATAGATAAAAATGTGATTGGTACCAAATGAGTTTTCAGGAACAAATTGAAGGAATATGGAGATGTGACAAGAAATAAGGCAAGGCTTGTATGTATGGATTATGCACAGGAAGAAGGACTAGACTATGGAGAGACTGTTAGGATTAAGTAATAGTGAGAGGGGAGTGGGGGGGGGTGTGAATAAGTATTATAACACTTTAAACATGAACTTAATAAATTTTCACTTAACCATATAATTACTGAAATGAAAAGAACATAAACACACAACACATAACTCATAACACCATGAATTGTTGTCGAGGAAACCTTGGCCAAGGGAAAACCTTGGTGGGGATGGTACCCACAAATATGTACTAAAATTATAGTTTCCCTACAAGGATACATATCCATTTTAGGAGCTGAATATTACATTAGCACATGTCCCTCTTAGGGGAATACAAAACCCTCTTAAAGGTATACTGAGCACACCGCTCTTACAATTAGAAATAGTTCTATTACAATAAATACCAGAAATGAACAATACAAGCATCAACTATGCTTAGATAGTTCTAATTGTAGCTCACATATTTCTAACATCACAATGCATCCATGCATTCCATCTACTTCTCATACCATCTCATTCATCCATCTATATCTCCGCTTTACAAAAATCTCTTCATATATATATATATATATATATATATATATATATATATTACACTATCCAATTGACTCTCTAATGCATTACAAAATAGAATTAATACTTATGCAAAGAGTAAATAAAAATTCAGCGACCTTATACTACCAAAGCATAGGTTATCCACAATCACAATCTAACTTAGCACATTTGGATTCCATGTCATACTCCCTTAATCGTCACGACTGTTCATCTGCCCTGTATCCCTATTACTCTGTCTTTGCATCTCTTCAAAACACTTTAACTCATTGTGATCAACACCAAAACTCAAGAGACCTTACCTGAAGGTCATACATACCCCAAAATGTCTTCCTCTAAGCTTGCACATCACCATTCATCATACACTATCTTATGTATCCAAAACTGTTCTATATTTCTGTTCACTATACTTAGTCATTTTGCAATCTGCATCTCCAAAACTGTAAACAACTCCAAGAGATCATCATACCAGATGTGTTGTCATAAATGAAAACCCTCAAGTATCCCATATCAATCCAAAAATGAATCACTTTCTAATAATCTCTCCTTTTGGCATTGATGGCAACACCGAGTGAAAAATTACTAAGTGTCAATACCAAAAAGAAGTCTTTGTATATCTTTTACATATATCCTTTACTCTATACAATTTCTATACAATTCTCATCTCTTCTCTTCTCCCCCTTTGACATCAATGGAAAAGGTATAAAAAATGTAGAATACACCAAAATTTTACCACTGCTTACTAGAAAATTAGACCATCTTTAGTACATCTTAGAACTATTTTTCCAAGATCTTCACTTCCTTTGTCCAAGTCTTCACTAATATCTGAATTCACATGAATCAACCCATTCAATGCAAAAAAAGACGTCTCTACTGCCTTTAGGTCATTAGGCATATTAGCTGTAAGGGCTTGTCCTATCTTCTCCATGTCAGAGATATGGACCTCAGGAATTGATAGCTTGGGAGTGATTAGACTCTTCAACATACCAAACCTTTCCATAACTCTCCCTCTTTCTGTATCAAGTACATTTAGTTTGTCCAAAATCTTGGACACCTCTCTTTCTATCTCCAATACATTTTGTGAGGAGGTCTCACAACTATCCATCAACTTATTGAGAGTAGTTCTATCATTCACTACTATGTCCTTAATGTTCTTGATATGTCAGACAGGGTTGATACAGTGACTGTATAACTTCCTTCCATGTGTGACACAACTTTTAGCCTCAGATGTAGTCTTGTTCAGTATGCCCAAGACCCATGAAATAGACTTTCACACTTCCTCCAATTTCTTGGTGAGATATTTCTTCTCATCCTTCTCTTTAGCGATCTTATTTAATGACTCATAGTGACTGCCAAAGTCATCTAGTGCCTTGTTCAAGTTATTTGCATCATATTTTCCTTGAAAAACAATAGGTGCTGGAAGTAGTTTGTTAAGAGTGGCAAATTCTCTTTTCATTACCTTATTCTTTTTCTCTCCTTTCTACTCAGATCTTTCTTTAGCTTTAGAAAATGCGATGTAGGATAACTTCATCAGCTCATCCACATCCATGTTCTCGACGTCAGTGCTCAAATATGTTTCTCTACTTGCCAACAATAAATGTGAAGAATCAGATGTAACAATTTCTTGTTTCACTTCAACCTATTCATTGTATCTTCCATTGTTTCATCAATGTTTTCTTTCTATTTTTATTTCTCTGTCATATCCTTATCACTAATTGCTTCAATGTTTGTATCCTGCACAAAAGGGTCATTCACATCTTGCAAAGTTTCCAATGACACAGGCACACTAGGAACATAGAAATATGGTTGCTTCAAAATGCTCACATACTGACTAGCATCTTTTCACAATGATTGATCAAGGTTTATTCAAGCTCTCCTTAATATTTCACCTTTGTCAATGGATTTGGGCTTAGGAGCCTTAGGTGGAAATATGTTCTTAGTTTCAGTTTCCATCAAGAGATTTTCTACATCTTTCTATGTCTCCTCAATTAATTCATCATATATCCTTCCCATTATCTTTACTAATCTTTTCTTGGTTCTCAATAAGGGTTTGAGTTCACTCAATATTCACTACATCTCCTTAACAAATACAATAGGAAACATACCTTCAATTTCTTGTTCTCTAATCAATTCATCTTCTTTCTGTGCTAATTGTTTCCTTATCTCCAATTTCTCATATAACTCCTCAGGTATACTACCTCCAATTTCTAAAAAATTCTTCTTAAAAACAAGAAAATGTTTAATCACTATGTCTTCAATCAGAAGTTTGTTAGAGCCCTCATACATGTCATATTATTTTGTCAATGAAACAATATTCCCTTTCTCAATTACCCTCTTCTCTAGAATTTTCATATTTGGCTTCCAAAGTTGTCTCACATTAGTGGCCTTTTCTTCAACTTTCTTCTCTTCTCCTTTTTTCCTCTGTTTCTTAGGAGGTGAGTCCAATTTACTGGACCTTGTGTTTCTTCTAGGAAATTGCTTTTTTGTCTCTTCCTGCGATGTATACTATGGTGGTTAAGGTGTAGATACATCAATCATAGTAGAAATTGGACTGATTATCTTTGCATCTTCTGGAGGTGGAAGGGATAAAGCAATAGTGCTTCCCAACCCAAAATCTCTCTCAGTCATCTTCTTCCTAACTTCTTTCATTTCCTCTTTAGGTATGCCAACCTTGGCTGCACAATTATCAATTATATTCTCTACTTTCCTCTTCCTTGAAGCTCTAGTCTGTTCGTCCCTAATCTTTGTAGACTTCTCCTCATAAGTACCCCATCTTTCCTTTGATGAATCAACTTCTGAAGATAAAATTTATTCTACTTGCATAATCAAAACTTTAGAACTAACCTCATAACCCAGTGGATAGTACCACTTCTTTCTAGAAAGAACTGCCTCAAATCATACATAATCAGTTTCAACCATGAAATAGATTGAGTCCTTGTATTTATCTACCATTTCATTAGGAATTCTCTCCCTTGCATTCATCTGTCTCTGTAGGATTTTGATCATAACAAACAATTCATCATCTACCCAAGTACTTTTCTATCTCCTATAACTCTGAGAAATCTGAATACCAGTAGGTACACTATCTTTTGATTCTCTAGGGTGCATACCATGAAATTTGTGAATAATATGAATGTACATGTGTATCAACAAAGATCCAAATCTGAATCTCTTTAACTTAAATTTCTTGATCTGCCTTACATTCTCCAATAATTTCTGTGTTAGGACTTTGCAAAGGTTATACTTGATGTTTCCCTTAACCATTTTGTAAGCCATTAAGATTACTCCTGCTGATACTGAATTGAGTCGGCTTCTATAATGGAGTTTATAGCCTACAATCATAATAATCAATCTGAAATCTTGTTGGAATATATGGTTACCGTCATCTCTTTCCTATCCCAATGCGAATGCGTTAGGGTTTCTACTATCTTCTTAGTGTTATTCTTAGCAATATGTACTACACCAATATTGTCCAAACCTGTTATTTCATGAATTAGGTTGTTTCATACCTTCACAGGATGATCTCCAAGCCATATGAACTGATCATGAGCTCTGCTCAAAATAATCTTTATCCATTCTTCTTCGTTGAAATCATGAAGTTTGATTACCTTCATAATAGTGAGGTTGTTAAGATGTGCGAACTCATCCTTCATCTTTCCATCATCATCTATCATGTTTTCCATGTATGCAAAAATCTCTTTGTCTCCCAAAGATTCATACTTACAATGTATGTAAGCCTTAATATCTTTGACATGTAGAATGTCATAGGAGGTTTGAGAAAACACGCCTTTGGGATCATCCTCAGTAGATTTAAAAGGGTGTTTTTTAAATTTGTATCTAGGTCTCTCTGCAACATTGAAAATAATAGGAGTATCCATTTTCAAAGCTTCACAAATCGAACTAAATACCTCTTTACTGCTGAAATGTGAATCCCTGCTTTAATCAAACTCTTCAACACACTTGCTCCAGTTCTTCTTCTTCTTCTCTAGAATATGTTCTCCTCAGGCTATGCTCTTCAAATTATGTTTAAATATTTTCTTTCAATTAACCTTATACTTTGCTGAGTGAAGAAATGAGACATTTCCCAATAAACTTATTTCTGCACATACTCCAGTCGAATAACAATCTGGAGATCATAGGATATAGACTTATAAAGCCATGCAATCACAGATATGTGTTCCAAAACATTTCTACATGCTCTCGATAAGCTCACAAGATCTTTCTCTACAAATTCAGGGGCTGGATAGATTTCTGATGTTTTCTTCCAATGCTCCCCCTAAGGCCATGCTTGGCCATCTAGGTTGATGTAGCAATGTTAGCATCAGGTGAAGAATTAGTAGTATCTACAGATTCTTCCTGAACCTTCTCCTCACTAGACTCCTTTTTTCTTCCATACCTTATTACTGCTGATATCTTCTTCTTTCCTGAAACAACTCTCAAATTCACTCATGTACTCTGCAAGACTCTTACCAGTATCACCACTATTTTTATTTATCACTATAGGAGGTGGTCCTCTTCTATTGTTAGTTCCATTGTACCTGCAAAACTTCTCTATATGCCCTAGATTGTTACATTTGTAGAATATAGGAGGTGATATGTTCTGATTAAATGCAACTTACAATACCTTGCAATGTGCCCAAGTTTATTACATTTGTAACATGTGGTCTTAGCTACTGTCTCTTCATGAATATAATATTGTTTAAATATTGATTGATCAGGTTTCTTGCATTCTTCTTTCTTGTACCCATATGCATAAAAATTAAAGCAATAACCAGAAAAAGGTTTGAAAGGGGATTTACCTCTGAAATCTCTCTTCATGTGTCCAACCTTGTTACATCCAAAACATCTACCTCTGAAAGGTCTGATATGTTCTTTAGGTTCTTCAAGAGTAGGTCTTTCTTCATCAATCTTCACATTAGATTTTTCTTCTTGATTATTTGAACATCCAACTTCATTGAAGCTAACACCATTCATGCCTCCTTTAGGCTTCTATCTATCTCTATGTTCATCGATCAATTCACTACTCATGTGAAGTCTCTCAATATGATTCTTTGCCTCAACAAGTTCTCCTTTTATGATATGATTATATTTCTCTAATTCTAAATACTTGTTCTTGTAGTGATCAAGTTCAGTCTTCATTTGTCCCATCTGAATATTAGCATTCTTTAAGGTTTCTTTAATTTTGTTTTTATCATCCTTTTCTTGTTGAATCTCTTTAGCTATTTGTAGTGAAGTAGTTTCATAATCAAGCTTCAAAGTATCTTTCTCTTGCTCAAGCTACATTATCTGATCTGAAGTATCATCGTTTGAATCCTCTTTTATCTTAACCATAAGATCTTGTCTCTAAATTCTGGAAAGTTCAATTTGTTCTTTTAGTTTCTTAATGAATCCCTCTGCGATTCTCAATTTGAATTTCAAGTCACCATTCTCTTCTTTAGCTTTGTCAAGATCTTCAAGTGTTATTTCAAAGTTTTCCTCCAAACTTTCAAAATCCATCTTGATATCCCTTAAGCTGTTAAACTTTCTCTCCAAGGGCCAAAATATATGATATAAATTGTTAGGATTAGGTAATAATGAGAAGGGGGTGAATCAGTATTACAACACTTTAAACATGAACTTAATAATTTCCTACTTAACCATATAATTACTGAAATGAAAAGAACATAAGCACACAAAAAATAACTCATAAAACCATGAATTATTGTCAGGCCAACCCTGGCCAAGGGAAAACTCCAGTGGGGATGGTACCAAAAAATATGTACTAAAAGTATAGTGTCCCTGTTAGGAGACCTAGCCCTGTTAGGAGCTGAATATTACATTAGCACATTTCCCTGTTAGGGGAATACAAAACCCTGTTAAAGGTATACTGAGCACACTGCTCTTAAAATAAAAAATAGTTCTATTATAATCAATCCCATAAATGAATAATACAAGCATCAACTATGCTTAGATAGTCCCATTTGTAGCTTTC
>MU225171.1:1851661-1868758 GCA_018584345.1 Thuja plicata | reverse complement strand
ATATATAATCCAGTAGGCTCTCTAATACATTAAAAAATAGAATTAATACTTATGCAAAGAGTAAATAGGAAGTTCGCGACCTTATACTACCAAATAATAGGTTATCCACAATCCCAATCCAACTTAGCACGCTTGGATTCCATGTCATACTCCCTTAATCATCACGATTGTTCATCTGCCTTGTATCCCTGTTACTCTATCTTTGCATGTCTTCAAAATAGTGTAACTCACTTGAGCAACACAAAAACTCAAGTGACCTTTCCTGAAGGTCATACATACCCGATAATGTCTTCCTCTAAGCCCGCACATCACCATTCATCATATACTATCTTCACTATCCAAAATTGTTCTATATTTCTGTTCACTGTACTTAGTCATTTTGCAATCTGCATCTCCAAAACTGTAAACAACTCCAAGAGATCATCATACTAGATGTGTTTCCATAAATGAAAACTCTCAAGTGTCCCATATCACTCCAAAAATGAATCACTTTCCAACAAAGACCTTTCCTCCAGTGGAAAGATTAGAAGGGGTAAGAATTCTACTTACTTATGCTACTTTTAAGAAGTTCAAAGTTTTTCAAATTGATGTTAAGTCATCTTTCTTGAATGGAACACGGGATGATACTAATGTGTATCTAAAATTTGAAGGATATAAGTTGTTGATAGCTGAAGTATTTATTGATGATTTAATCTTTGGAGGAAATGATGAGATGAGTTTGGCATTTGCTGAAGAGATGAAGAAGGAGTTTGAAATGTCAATGATTGGGGAGATAAAATTCTTTATTGGATTGCAGGTTTCACAACTAAATAATGGTATATATCAGTGAATCCAAATATGTGAAAGAAGTAATCAAGACTTTTAGTATGGATGACTCCAAACTAGTTGGAACCCCCATGGTAATAGGATGTAAATTGTCTAAGGATGATGAATTTTATGCAGTAGATACTACTTTGTATAGATCTATGATTGGTAAGTTGTAGTATGTTGTTCATAGAAAACCATATAGTTCTCAAGCGGTTGGAATAATGGCTAGGTTTCAAGAAAATCCTAAGGAATATCATATGGTTGCAGTCAAAAGGATATTTAGGTATTTGAAAGGGACAGTTGACTATGATCTGTGATATGCTCATGATGGTGATTTCTCTTTGAGTGTGTTTATTGATGCTGATTGGACAGGAAATGTTGATGATAAAAAGAGAAAATGTGGTGGTGCATTCTTTCTAGGAGAAAGGATTGTATCTTGGACAAGTAAGAAGAAAATTTGTATCTCAAAATCCACTGCAGAAGTAGAATATGTAGCACCAACTATAAATTATACACAAATTATATGGTTGAAGCATATTATTGAAGGTATCAAAGAAAATATGACTAAACGAGTAACTATCTTTTGTGATAATACAAGCGCAATAAATATTTCCAAGAATCTAGTAATGCATTCCAAGACTAAGCATATTTTAATTAAGTACCATTTTTTGAGAGAGCAAGTGCAGGAGAAGGAGGTGAAGTTGGAATATATACCAAAAATGGAGAAGATACTTCACAAAGCCACTATGTAAGGATACTTTTGAGTACCTTAGAGGTAAGCTAGGGGTTATGACCCTACCTGATCAGAACTAAGATGTTGTTGGTGCATCAATCCAGTGGATTTATTTCCATATCTTTCATTGTGGATTGATGTTCAAGGGACTACTCCTTAGGGGGAGCAGTTGGAAAGAGATGAAGATAGTTGTAGAAGATGAAGACTTGGGCATATTGGACCTTTGGAATTTTTTAAAAATGGGTAGAAGGCTTAGTAAAGGATGAGTCATTCAAGGATAAGATAACCATAGATCAGGAACATTGAACTACAAAAGATGTATCAGCTAAGGGAGAGCATTTTTTTGGTGTTTAGTTTGCTTGGTATTGTTTGTGTTATCATAAATGCCAAAGGGGGATATTTTTGGAATAATAGATGGAGAGATAAATTTGAGTATGTGATGGTATGTGTTTTATGCAGATCTGATGATAGGTTGATCAGTTATGATGTTGTCAACTTAGTTTGTTGGTTTATAGTGTGCCTATTATGATGATGTATGTTCAAGAGGTTGAATCCAGAGTTGTGGTAAGAGCTGGTGTGTATAATTGTAATAGAATACTAAGTGATGTATCTAGATGTTGTATCTATGACCACACAAGTCTATCATATGTATGGTGTGAGTTATGATTTATTGAAGGTTGGCAGGTCAATAGGAAGAACATGATAAAGCCAAGAAGGAATGATTTGATGATTATGTCAAATAGGTTGGGATTTAGGTGTTGTGGTTTAGGATATATTATCTTGACTATGTTATGAGTTTTTTTTTTGCGACCGCATCATGTTTTGGTGACCGAAAGATCAATTTTCAATGAATAGAAGATCATTTAGTGAAAAGTAAAAGAAGTTCTTTGAGAAATTAGTCAGATGCTCAACCAGTGATGACACATTGTGTTGAGATAAGTGGTTATGTGTTCCAAGTATCTTAGTGATGTTAAAATTGATGTAGATTAATTATTAGGCATTTCTATGATCATTATGATCGAATTTCTTGAAATTGTGCAAGAAGATTGAAAAGTGTGTTGTGGTTTGACTTTTCTTTCTCAAATAGATGTGTAGTGGATTTGAAAGCTGACTTGAGTTTTTTTGAAAAGTTCTAGATTGGTATTACATTTTAGGGTTTGAGAATTGAGCGGGAAAGATTGTAAAACATTTTTTAAAGGTGGTAAATTTCCCTAATGAACTTATACTCTCTATATGTATAAAATGATGAAATGTACAAGTGTAGATCATCGATATAGTAGTGCGATCGAGAGAAGAGAGAAAAGAGAAGGTTGTCTGCATGTTAAGAAGAGATTGAGTTTGAACTGGATTTGTACTAGCAGAGGAGTGCTATTCTTTTCAGATCACTTTCATTTGTTGATTCCTAATAGTTTCTGCAAGAAAATCCCTTTGTGTGTGTGAATATTATACCTGCAAGCTGCAACACAACACTTCAATATGTCATTATATTAATGTTTAGAACTATAGAAATTGAAGGAAAAGCATAAGTAAACCATCAAAATTGACATAATGCTTCCTATCTAAGAAGAGTATGATTTAAGCTATAATCTCCCTTAGATTATGCATAAATAAGTGACATATTCAATCCTATAATGGAAGATTCAATGAGGAAAATAAGCTAATTATCATGCAAAGGTTCATTTTAAAGCACAAATGAAGATTATTTAATTATCTATGTGAGATTATGAACTAAAATAGACAGCATAAGAGTGCATTTAGAATTATAGAAATTAGAGCAGCATAAGAGTGTAATTGAAATTCTAAGAATTGGGGCCAATTGAGCTCAAAATTCAATCCTTTTATAAAAGAATTTGAGAGATGAGTGGTTGAGATTGATTTGTGAAGAGAGGAGGAGATTGAATCTTTGGTGATCCATGTGAGTTGATCCATGTGAGTGAAATCTCATTGGTTTATGGATTGAATTTCCATGTGCAAGTGATGAGTTGTAATTAGAGACTTTTTTTATTTCATTTTAATTAATTACTTTAGCCAAGGATTTAATTGTGTTGATTTGATTTAAATAGGCCAAGGTAATTAATGTGAGTTAGTGATGAAATCACTTTAATTTTTGGGGATTAAATTGATTTTGATGAATTATGCTAATACTTGAATAGTTGACTTGACATAATTAGGGGTATGATCACAGTTAGGGAAAATAGGGTCTCTAGTTAGAGTAGAAAAAATTAGGATGGTTACATTTTCCCCTCTTTGAATTGATGTGTGAGAAACACATTGATTCAAAGAATGTCTGATGTTGACTTCAGAAATTTTTAGAATTCCACACTTGATTGAACAAAATATAGATGATGAGATTAGTCTCACACTTGATTTGAACTAAGACTGATAGTATCGAATTTGAACTTGATTAAACAAAGGTCAATAAAAAAAAGATATAAAGATACCAATTCTAAACTTTATTGAACAAGAATTTATAATACTGACTCCAAAATTGATTGAGCGAAGGTTAGTACGAAGCTGCTGAGAGCTATGAGGTATAAATTCTGAACTTGATCGAATGAGAATTGATAATACTGACCCCAAACTTGATTGAAAGAAGGTGAACACAAAGCCGCAGAGAGATTTATAAAGTTATGAGAGATTGGAGGCATAGATATCCGGCTTGTTTAGCGCTCAAGCCTTCTATCCAACAGTCCCAACTTGATCGAAGGAAACTACCATGCCCCTAGTCTTTTGATGATGAAGTCAGTTTTGCTTTTTTGAGCAAGAATTTGAATGATTTTGAGTGTGATCATGCCCCGTTTGGAATGAAATCGAAGGAAATAGAATAAAATCCCTCTTTAGAGTGATAGCTAAATGTAAAAGGTCGATTGGATCAATGAATAATCAACTAGAAGATGCGATGAAGAGAAAGTGTGTTAAGAGAAAATACAATTTTACCAAGTTGACTAGATGAAAATGTAAATTTTGAGTTTGATAAAATGATGTATGACCAAGATTTCAATGAAGGATGTGCAATTTTTTGATAGAGAACTTGGAAAACTGATTGCATAAAGCTTGCGAATCATTTTGTGAACATATAGAGCAATTATGCATTTGTAGGAGACTATCACAAAAATTTTAATGTGTTGTTAGAAACATTGTCTGTGCATTTGATTTCATTCCCGAATGATATGAGAAGAAAAAAATTAAATTTTGATAGTCCGAGAAGGGTTTCAGAGCTTTTGAGTAGCTCAAAAAGGTCAATATAAGTCTCAAAAATTACTTTTTACCCATTAATTTTGACTTTCATCCATAGTAAATCCTTGAGCTCTGCAGAGAAGATGGTGGTCCCTGTGGAGAGATATTGATTCAAGCTAGCACATCATCACCGACGCTTGGCCCACTATGCACAACTAGTGAGTACATCGAGACCTACCTTTTTATGCTTTCTGTTTTTCATTTTGTCATATTTTGCACTAGTTAGGAGCCTTTTAATTCTTAGTCGCATCTAGTGTCCTAGATCATATCTAGTCAATCCCGCATCACATATGATTTTCTCGCAAAATTCTAGATCGCATCATGTAAAAACAAGATTGCTTCCCGTTAGCCATCGGAGCATCATTTGTAGTATTTTATTTCAAGTTATTGAGTTGTCTCACGTCCTGTGAAAATAGGGTCGCATCCTGTATCCTGTGTCGCATCCTCTCAAAATAGGATAATTTCTCAGATTCTCCATCGCATCTGGTAAATTTGGAATCACATTTGGTATGAAAGATTGCACTCAGGAAAAATAGTGACGTGTTCACTAGAAGGAGGTAGTTTATGCAATTTTGACTATTTTCCTTCTTTGTGAAGGCCAAAAAGACTTAGCTGTTAGGTTTTCTGTGTAGTTGACTTTAGTTAGGATACTGATGTAAACCTATAATTATGTGCTTGACAAATTAATTTTGAGGTTGTGTCATTTTGAGGACCTCGTCCTGCATGAGTCCTTGCATTATCATGCTCCTTGACCGATGCTGAGTTACAGATTACAAGACGTCTTGGTTTGACCTCTTTGATAGATTTACCCGACATTAGGGTAAATCAAGGGTTGTTGACTGCTCTTACCAAGAGATGGAACTTGGAGCACAACACCTTCCATCTCTTGACTAGAGAGATGACACAACCCTAGAGGATGTACGGTGTATCCTGCACATTCCTATGATGGGATGGGAGGTTCAGTTTGAGTCACGCTCAACTGTTGTGATTGCATCAGCGCAAAGATATTTGGTAGATCCTTCCATAGTCCAGAGATATTTGACTTGGGACTATATGTGTGATCACTATGATCGGTTACCTATTTTTCTTGCTAGATTGATTGATGGTATTCGTATGCCAGAATGAGGACAACATGGGTTTATGTGCGGTTGGGTGGGGACCTTAGAGTAGATGGTCATCTCCACACGTAGGTTTGGCTGGGGGGGATTTATACTTGCACATATGTATAGAGAGTTGAACGAGATCGTGTATGAGTATTCATGTAGCATGACTATTGGGATCCTAATTTTATAGATCTGTGCCTAGGAGCACATCCTAGTGACACGATTGATTTTTGATAGGAATAGAGCACTAGAGGAGCCTTATGTGTATATATATTCAGGTTTTATCTAGTAGCCCCATCTAGGTAAGCTGGAATATTGACGATGGGTTTTTGATGATATCACAGCGGTCGAGTGGAGACCATACTTAGATTGTGAGGAGTGGACCTTAGATAGGCTAAAGATGCCTTAATTATTTCAGAGAAGGTACTTGATCAGATGGAAATGGTATGTTGTAGAGAGATCCATCGTTACCTATGTCCTCAGACACTTTGGTCAAATTTAGGGAATGTCTCAGGATTTGACTGCTTATGCCTAGATTTGTGATGAGGAGCCATAGTGGGGATCCCTCTTATGTTATGAGAGTGCACAAATTGAGATTGGTCAGATGGTTGCATTAGGGTGGGACTATCTTCCAGATGTTTCTGATGCTGGGTGCACTAATGTATATCTTGCACATATTTTACAGTTTCTATTCCCTCGGTTTACAACACTAGCTGAGGTAGCACCTCACATAGAGGATGCTTTAGATTATGATCTTGTAGATGATGGACCCATGAGAGACAAAGGTGGATGTAGGAGAGATGGGTAGGGTGGGGATGGTAGAGATGGGAGAGACGTTGTTAGTAGGGATGACATGTTCCCTTATATGGACAAAGGTGAGAGACATGGATGTGATGATAGGGGAGATGATGGGGATGATATGGGTGGTAGTGGTGTGGGAGAGGTGTTGGTGGTAAGGATGGCGGGTGCCATCCTACAGAAAGAGTTCAGAGATATGGCTGTGATGACAAGGGAGATGATGGGGATGATAGGGGTGGTGGTGGTGTGGGTACGAGTGGTAAGTCCTTTACTTACCAAGAAGCAGGAATAGAGATCTTTAGGATAGAGGACTAGTGGGGGAGGTGGACCTTCAGGACATGATCCTCCTAAAAATATAGGAAGAGATATTGGTAGGGATGGAGATCCTCTATCATAGTGCGAGAGAGAGAGAAGCTTAGAGCTCGGATTACTACTTTGGAGACATTTCTGGCAGATAGAGATAGACAACTTGAGAGATTTAGATATGAGAGAGATCAACAAAGTGATAGAATCAGAGCACAGAGAGATGTATAGGCATGCACGACCACTCATCAAGGCTATAGAGATGTGTATTACTTTTATTTATATTGTGATATAGTGCCAGAACCTCAGAGAGAACCTATATATTCTATTGTAGCTTAGTAGTCAGAGGGAGTGATGCCTCCTCCAGCTCAACATCCTCGAGCCAATGCACCACCTCCTCCTCCAGATCAAGGAGAGGGTTGTAGTCAAACATGACTTATGATTATATCTGAGATTTTTGTATATTGGTCCTTTTTTGATCATCCTTTGTACTTGCAGACATTTGATACATGTGTATATGTTTTTATCATGATCTCAGTGATACTTGGTGTAGAAATTTCCACAATTTTGATATGATATTCACTTATATATATATATATATATATATCTAAGATAGCTTCTTCTGATTATGATATGCTCATTAGTTCTCTATTGATAGATGATTAGATTGATGCACATTGTGATTATGTACTTGGTCTTTATGATGATTTTAGAGTAGATTCATGTGATGACATCATTTATGATCTTTGATTATTACTGATATATAGATGTTCTTGGATGGTTCTATATGGATATACAAATGTATGTTTTTGAGATTTTCTTTATGCAAAGGTATGTATGGATGCACTTAGGATGTAAAAATGCAATACTTGAATGCTTTGTTTTTGTATTTTATCTTTTCCATTTATGAATGAAAAATGAATGCAATGGATATGCAACGACATGAATATATCAGTAACATAGATTAAGTAGTCAAACTTGGATTTTGAATGAACTAGGAAATCATTTTTGAGCTTAAACCCTTATGCTGTTTAAAATGAATCATGAAATATTAAATGCATCTAAATATAGACTTCTAGGACTATCACCGATTCATGTATATTTTCACATTTTTATCATCATAGGGCTCTTGTGTAATGAACATCATCAGATAGTACAACTGTCATTAATACCCAAAAAGTATTATGAAAGTATGAATACTATGTTTATTGGATGTAATGTCAAAAACAAACCTAAGCATCAAGGCATAGAGGCCAGGGTGACTTGTCAGTTATCTCCTTTTTCTTTAAGAATCACCTTCTGTTCGTGTGTAATGTAGAATATGTAACCTACAATGACCTTCAATATTCATATCCTTGGGTACATAATATGTCATACACCTTAATTAGAATTTGATTAGAAATAGACAAGGAAATTAGTTCAACCTCACTATAGTTTATACATAAAAAGGATCAATATATATGCGGCTATCCACTCATGTTGGAAGCTCTTATCATAAACATCCAAATTAGGTGCAATTTATAGGGTCATTGGAACAATCACCATACGCAGAAAACCAAGAAAATATTACGCCCCTTGTCCTTGTGACTCTTTGTCCTTGAATAAACATCATGGAGTAACTCGGAAGACATAACAAGAAACAATTGATAGTCATTCAAAGAAAATTCATAACTGCTTTCAGCCCCTAGTTTGAAACATCATGAAAACATAAAAAGAGTTATAATCAATCAAGATCAGTCTATATATACTTAAGGGGTGTTTAGGAACACTGTTGATTCATTTTTCAACCACAGTAGAGAAATCATCAATCGTAACTTGGAATCAAGAAATATGTTCTTATGTCTGAGTAAGTGAGATAAATAGTTATCAGCAATTGCAATCGAATGTATTGTTAAGAAACCCTGTTTGATTAAAGTGTTGAGAAACACTAGAATGATGTTGGTGTAGGCGGTGTTTAAGAAACACCCTTGTTTGTGATAGTTATGTTTTGATTCAAGTATTAAGAAATATTGTTTGTAGTTGCAATCCTTCCTAGACAAGGACCTAGGACAACCTAGCAAATGCTGACTGAACATGCTAGCAGAGATGCCCTCAGTGCAGAATAACTATCCCTAAGATGAAAATGCAAACAAATCCCAGGAAAGGATAAGACATTTATGAGGAATTCAGAGTCAACCAATAACAAAGGTGTGATTGTGAAGGATTAGTGTCAGTAGTGCATTGATAGATGGAGCACAAAGTACAAGTGAACCTTGTTTGCCAAGTTTTCACCACTTGGAAAAGCTTTTATATTTGCTACCAAGATGCCTATTTGCTAGGTTTGAAAGACAAGGCACTTTTTCTATTTTTCAAATTTTTTGTACTTTTTCTTTTTTTGTTAGTATTAAGGTGCCTGTTTGCCAGGTTTTCACCAAGAATACCTTTTTTTAAAGATTTTTTCCACTATTTTTGACTTTCTTCAGGATCAATTTTTTGATTTTTTTTTAGTATTTTTTGATAATCAATTTCATTGTACAAGCTCTTCAGTCACATGTGAACCATAGAACTGCTTCAAGTGTAGGGCATTGATAGGATCAGGAATGAAATCTCCTTCAGGTGTAGCTAATTGATAAGCTCCTGTCCCAAAATTTGTTATTATAACAAAAGGCCCCAGCCAGTTGGGTTCAAAGTTGCCTTTTTGTTCTTTATTTGGCTGATTTTTAGGATTCTCTCTTAGAATGAGATCCCCCACTTGAAATTGTCATGGCTTTACTTTTTTGTTGTACCCTTTTGACATTCTTTTATGGTATACTTTGAGATGATAGAACGCTTGTTGTCTGCGCTCATCTAACAATTCTAGCGCATGAACCCTATCAATGCAGTATTGTTCATCTGTAAAAAGACCTTGGAGAGATACTCGCAAAGAAGGAATTTCTACTTCAATTGGTAGCACTAATTCTACGCCATAGAATAGAGAAAATGGCATGGATCCTATTGGTGTTTGACTACTTGTTCTATAGGCCCATAGTGCCAGATTTAATTGAAAATGCCAGTCTGTGCTAGACTTACTCATAATTCTATGTAAGATTTTCAAGATATTATTATTTGAAGCCTTAGGTTTTCCATTACCCTGAGGATAATAGATCAAAGAACAATGCTGAGTGATGTGAAACCGTGTACAAAGGTCCTTGATATCTTGATTTTTGAACTACCCCCATTGTATATTATAATAGAAGAGGGTATCCAATACCTACAAATGATATAGTTCAAGATGACCATGGAAACCTATTTTCCAGTGACTTTGATCGACAAAACTTCCTCGACCCACTTAGTGAAATAATCAGTGGCCATGATGATGAATTTGTGTCCACTTGAAGAATTAGAATAAATCTATCCAACAAGATCAAAGGCCCATTGCTGAAATGACCAATGTGTTATAAAAGGTATGAGTTCTCTGGCTGGAGCATGGATAAGGTTTCCATGTGATTGACATTTGTGACATGTTTTAGCAAATTGCATGACATCTTTCTCTATTTTAGGCCAATAGTATCTAAATCTTAAAAGTTTCTTATCCAATGAAAAGCCATTTGAGTGTGATCCACATACACCTTCACGAACCTCTTTTATTGCGTGGTCAGATTCTTCTTGTTCTAAACACATAAGAAGTGTTCCTTCAAGAGCTCATCTATATAAGTTAGTAGTAATGAGCACATAATGTGATGCTGTCCTAATTAAATCTCATTTTTCATTCCTAGATAGACGATTAGGTAAGGTTTGATCGGTAAGATAGGTAGTTATTTTGGCATATCAGGATTGGTCTTGGGCATTTAAGGCACAAATAACTTTGGATTCAGGTGTATAAAAGGTGGGAAAGGATAACTCTTCCACAAATAAGTCATAGAGGAATTGGTGTTCCTCTATTTGTAAAATGTATTCTAGCATAGCCATAGCATCTACAACTTTGTTTTCTATTCTTGGAATTTTTTGGAATGTGATGAAAAAAAAGTACTTTTTAATATATTCCACCATCTGTTTGTAAGGCATCAAATTCTCATCTTTTTTTTGATAGTCTCCATTCACTTGGTTGATAATGAGTGGATAGTCACCATACACATGTAACTCTATGATTTTCCATTCCATAGCTAGCTTAAGCCCATTTTCCAATGCTTCATATTTTGAGATGTTATTAGTGCATAGAAACATCAGTTTATATGCCTTAGGTATCTTTTTGCCTTGAGGAGTGATAGATAGTACCCCTACTCTAGATCCTTGTTATGTGAAAGAACCATCAAAATACATCTTCCAAAGATATTCAGTTAAGTGCGCGATTGTCTCATCTGAAAATTCTATAATTAAAGGTGTGTCATCTTGCAATGGAAAATCAGATAGTTTATTTTCTACCACATGTCCTTTGATAGCCCTTCTATCTACATACTCGATATCAAATTCACTTAGTATCAAGACCCATTTTGCTAGTCTCCTATCAATTCTGTTTTACTCAAGAAGTATTTGAGAGGGTCAATTTTTGTGATAAGTTTCACCGTATGCGAGAGCATGTAGTGTCTCAACTTCTGGGATGCAAAAACAACTGCCAAGCAAGCTTTTTCAATGATACTGTAGTTGAGCTCATAAGATACTAAGGTCCCGCTGATATAATATATTTCCCTTTCCTTTTTGTTTTCATCCTCTTGGGCTAGCAATACTCCAAGCGATGTAGCCATAGTTGAGATATAGAGTAACAATGGTTTTATGTGAATAGGCACCATGAGAATAGGAGGATTAGCCAGATAGTCCTTTGATTCTTTGAAATTATTTTCACAATGCTCATCCCATTTGAAAGTGACACCTTTATGTAATAATTTTTTGAAAGGTTGTGCTCTATCTGCTAGTTGAGACATGAATCTTCTGATGGACTTTAGTCTTCCTTGAAATGTCCTCATTTGAATGATATTGTGAGGAGGTGACATTTCCATTATTGCTTTTACCTTTTCAGGGTCCACCTAAATTCCTTTAGCTGATATAATAAAACCTTAGAGCTTCCCTGATTGGACTCCAAATGCACATTTCTTTGGATTAAGTCTTAGTTGGAATTGTTCCATCCGATCTAGTATCTTCCTCAGGTCTTCAATGTGAGTTGTTCTTATCTTTGACTTGGATAATGTATCTTCCATATAGTCCTCACTATTTTTTTGTATCATGTCATGGAAGATCATAACTAGAGCTCGTTGATACATAGCTCCATCATTCTTTAGCTCAAATGGCATGACGTTCTAGCAAAATGTTCCCCATCCGCATGTAAATGCTATCTTTTCCTATTCTTCAGGAGAAATATTTATTTGGTTATAGCCTGAAAATCCATCCATGAGTGAATACATTTGATATCCTGCTATGAGATCTATAATCATATCAATATTGGGAAGGGGAAAATCAACTTTAGGACAAGATTTTTTTAAGTCCCTAACAGTCTATAAAAATACTGATGGACTTATTTGTTTTAGAAACGGGTACCACATTAGAAATACATCCTGCATAAGTGATGATCCTTATGAATCCAAATTTTAAGGGTTTTTCCAGCTCCACTTTCACAAATAATGCCACATGTGACTGTCACAGGTTTAATTCCTGGAGCTATAGATAAGTGATTCATTATTAACTCAGGATCTTGTCCAGGCATATCAGTATAAGACCATGCAAATTTGATCTTATTCTCTTTGAGGAAATCCGTAAAATGTGTCTTTTCTTCTTTTGATAATGATTGTGCTAGGTGAAAAAATTGAGGAACTTCTACTGTTCCCAAATTAATTGGTTGTTGGCTCTATCAGTACTTAAGATCTTTCTTGAAAGTGCTTGGAGAGGATATCAATAATCTCATCTTTTTGTGCCTCTGAGAGGTTTTCACCATCAAATACGTCTTTTATTTTTAGTATTTTAGAATCTGATACTTCCACAACATGGTTTTCACCATCAATTCTTTTTTTCTTTTTATTTTTCAATTTGTGACTAATAAACTTGATATCCTCCTTTGTCATCACATTCCTTGCATTGGTGGAAGAGGAATAGGGTTCACAAGCATTTAGATAACAGACCAAAGTATAGTCAATGGGAAAGTTTGTGATAGGAGTAAGGTTTGAATAGGTCCAATCAATAAGGTCAGGGTTTACAAAGGATAATGATTCAAAGTTTTGTAAGGACAACATTGAGTTAGCGTCAAAACTATTAACTGACAAAACATGTTCCATTAAGTTGTCTTCTATAGTGTTTAAATCATGAAGATTCAAATCATCATTATTAGGGTTGTTGTTAGTGATATGAAGACCTAACTCTAGTGACTCATCAGTTGAGATTTATCTTTCTTCTCTTATCATGTTTGAACTCATATCTTGTATCCTTTGAAGTTCTTCTAGACCTAGTAAGACTCCAGTGTCTTCATCAATAATCCTAGGCATCAGCATCTCATTCAATTATGTGACAACATTAGTATTATGGGAAGTGTTAGAACTTTCTCCTCTCTCCAATAGAGGAGAAAATTTATGAGTTACATCTACCTCAATGTCCATGGTATCATTAGACATGTGATCCCATTCATAACCATGTGAGTCTGTGATATCGTCATCAGATCTTTTTAAAAACTCAGCAGTGGTTATTTGATGTACCCTATTACCCATTTATAGATCAAAGTGTGGTAAATCTAGGACATGTTAAATTGTCACCAATCTTCCCCAGTTAGGATGTACATTTTTTTGTTGGGGGATTTCTTTATGAGATTTTTCTGTTTGCTAGACTTTCGGAGAGTCTTCTTCTTCTTCTTCCTCTACTTAGACATTTATTTGTGAAAATAAAGGAACATGATGCACTAGTTGTTCTCCAAAAGTAGGTACATATATTTCTCCTTGATATTATGGGTCCTATGTACCAATGTGTAGTAATATTTCATATGTCCAAGGTACAAGTTCTATTTCTTCCTCTTCTTCATCACTTCCTTTATCAAAGATTGGACAATCTCTTGAGGTGGGTTGTTCAGAATTGTTATTGAAACCTAACCCTATTTTATATTTGGTGTCTCTAAATTCCATGTGTATAGGATCAATGAATCCTTTTCCCTTATCTCCTAAAGGTACCTTACCTTTGTATCCCATTTTTTTGAGAAGGTCATAACCTTTTCCATACTTTTCAGGAGATATCTCAACATGTTTTACTTCATTTTATCTCTTTTCCTCTTTATAGAGCTAAGAGAAGACTACTTTATCTTGTTTTTCATCCTCTTGAGAAGTAGAGGCTCTAACCATACCAGTTGGTTTATGAATGTCTTTCCCTTTTGATGCATCAGATGTAAAATATAGGGAGGGTTTCCCATAAGATCTTGGAGACACCAGAATATTAGCCAATGATGGTGTCATGTCTAGTTTGTATTTCCCCATGCTAGTTTATTCAAGTTTTAGTGTCTTTTCAAAGCTTCTCGTCACCATGTCTTTAGAGGTTTTAGTGGGGAACTCTTTTTGTACTTCCTTATTGTGAGGAACCATACTATTTTCTTTAACATTGTTGCAAGTGTAGCTTGAATCTACAAGAATTGTTACTTCCACCCCATTGTGTGGGAATTTGATGCATTGGTGGTAAGTAGATGGCACTGCTTTCATTTCATGTATCCAAGGTATTCCTAGTAATATGTTATAGGCCAATGGTAGATCAAGAACTTGAAAAATCACATTGCGTTCAATTGGTCCTATTCTTATTGGTAAACCAATTAACCCTTTGGATGATCATTCCTCTTCATCATAAGCCTTGATGGTTATCTTACTTCTTGAATCAATTGTTTGTTTTGAAAGACCCAATTTCTTGATCAGAATGAGAGTACATATATTCAACCTCATGCCTCCATCTATCAATGCATGTTTTACACGATGTTTATGGATCAAAACTTCAATGTGAAAAGGTTGATTATGGGGATGAGTCAAAGATTTATCATCCTCTTCTGAAAAGGAAAGGTAATGTGGAGCTGATATGTGATTGACCAGTGCCTGAAACTTTTCTACATATATGTCTTTTGGAAAATTTGCAAAATGTAGGGCTTGTTCAATAACTTCCCTGTGCACTAAATTAATCTTTAATGACTCAGATATGAAGATTTGAGCCGAGGTCCTTTGCAATTGGTGTACCAAGTTACAGTTAGTAGGCGGTACGAGAATTGTTTGTCTTAATGTTGGCAGTTTAGGAATTGTGACAACAGGTGGTTTAGATGATTTTGCCTGTTTAGATGAGGAATTAACCCCTTTAATTATAATTTGTTCTTGGCTGGAATTTACCACATTCAAATGTGTTGACTTGTCTTTGACACCTTTGATAGTGATCACATTGATTGATTCACGTTTTATGTCCAACATATTGATCACATTATCATTATAAGAATAGGTGTAATTGACTTCATTTTCCTTTCCTTTAGAGGCTTCTCCTTTTTCATAGTTGGAAAATGGTTTATTATATGTCATGTGATCTTCATTAGATGTATGTCCTTCCACTTTGATCTTGCCTCCCTCAATAAGGTCTTGTATAACATGTTTGAGTTTAACATAGTCATTAGTCTTGTTTCCTTTAATCTTATGGAAGTCACAATAGGAATTATCATTCCACCACCTTGGTTTTACTTCTAGTTCCCCTGGTTTTGATTCTAGTATAGTGATGATTTTGTTATCTAAGAGAGTCTTCAAAACCATCTCAAGAGGTTATTCCAATGGAATAAATGTTCTTTGTGGTCTAGACATCCATGGTTTACTCTTGTTGGTATCAATGTTTGGTCTTGGTATTATGGTTGTTACCTTATCTTCTTTGCTTTCTTGTAGGCTATTTGGGAGATTAAACATAGTTGGTTTAGCATTTTCATTTGAGGCTTCAACCACTCCATCATTAACAACATTCTTGTTCTTGTTCCACCATTTAGGTTTGTTGTTATAATTGTTAGATTTATTGTCACTTTGGAGTGTGATCTCTCCTTTCTTGACCATGACATCTTAAAAAAAAATGGAGTTCTTTATCATTTTGTTGAAACTAGGAGAATCTTACATTTGTAGAGCATAGTTCATTTTAGGTACTAAGTTATTGACAAATATTTCCATCTTTTCAGATTCGGGTATTGCTCTTGAATACCTTGCAAAGATTCTCCTTCACCGTTGCAAAAAGTGTGTGAAGGATTCACCCATTCATTGTTTTGTGTTGCAAAGATCCATCATGGTAACATTGTGTTGTATGTTGTAGGAGTAATGTTGGACAAATCTTTGAAACAACTCCTCAAATGTTTGCACACTTGGTGTGAGTTTGGAGAACCATTCCATAGCATTTCCACCTAGACTTCCCAGAAATAGCCTCATTAAATATGCTATTTCATGCATGTGTTCTATGATTAGGGCACAAAATTCTCTAACATGGTCATGTGGATCCATTTCTCCCATGTATTTTTCATATTTGGGTCATGCCATGTTAGGTGGGAATGGAACCATGTTTATGCTCTTGTCAAAAGGAAACAAACATATGTACTCCAAAGAGTATTTATTTGTTGGTTTGGAATTCTCTTTCTTGAGTGTGGAAAGTTGATGCAGGAGCATCCTGGGTGTAAGAGCAATCTTGCATCATCCAAAAATATTTCTGTTTTTATATTCAATAAGGGCTATTTTGTGCAGAGCTGCTATTTATGGAAAGTTACTATTTTTGGTAATTTTTGTATGTGCTCAGAATGATCTGATTTCTTTCTTGGAGGTTCATTTTGGTCATATAAGTCTGCCAGTAAAGTTTCATTTCCAGATCAAGTGTATATTGGAAGATATTGAAAATTTTTGGTATTGGCAGCAGGGTACAGAAACTTTGAACTCAGTTTTGAAGGCTTTAGAGGCCCCGGATGAGGTCGAAAATTTGGATAACAAGCATTTGCACTGGTCAAGCCTGTAGAGCGCTTCGTGGCATTTCCGAAATGGGGTTATAATAGCTGATCGAGTCAACTGGTGATGACTTATGGTCTTCGAAAGTTGGGCCACCTGAAATGGCGGAAAATAATTTTCTTCAAAATTTCTGTTCGGGTTTCAAAGGTTATCTTGAGCCGACTGTGATGTAATAAAATGTAAAATAAAATAATTCTAAGTTTGGTCGGCC
>MU225171.1:1833491-1846219 GCA_018584345.1 Thuja plicata | reverse complement strand
TCTGAAAGTTTGTAATTCCACATTTGTGGAGATAATAAGAAGCCAATTTTCTGTTCTTGCATATTGTGGTTGTTTCTCTGTTTATGTTATGTGTTTGTGGTATTAAGGGGAGCACCCTTCATCAAAAGTTCCATTTGCATTTGGTATAATTTCTTTGTGAGTATGGAAATAGGTGTTTGTACTTATTTTTCTTTCAATCTCTCAACATCATAGTCTTTATGAAGTTTGACACCAAGAGAAGCTAAGTGTAGGAAGTATTTTTCTTTGTCTTCTCCAATGATTTTTTCCAAAGTTCTTTGAAACCTCATAGTTTGTTTGATTTTGTGATAATCTTCTTCCGATACGTCTTCATCACTTTCCAAACCAAACAAAGGATGACCATGATTTCATTATTCTTGACTTTCCCTTTCGTCATGCTCTTGGCTATATTCGTCAAAGGCAACACTCCATTCGTGATGAGGTGCATCCATTTTGGGTGAGTTTTGATTAAAGAGGGGATTTTGAGATGTCTCCCCTTGTTGAAACTTAAGTAATCTTGGAGGTCTCTCTGAATTGTCAGGAAGGTTATTTTTACATTATGTGTTAACCATGAAAGCTTGGTCTCAACTTTTTCAAAAGTGTTCCAATTGTGTCAAGAGGATTTATGAATTGTCTAGATAAGTGTGTCCAAGTTGTGAAATTTATATGTGAGTGTTTGAAGTGTTTTATTCCAATGTTAGAAGGTTAGAATGCCCTGATAGTGAGCTTGGAATCAATACTATTTGTTTGGTAAAGCGACAAAAAGATTTGGGATCAATTGCAAGAATCCTAAATGACATGCAAGGTATACTTCCAATTAAACTAAGAAACAATGACAGGCAGACCAACAAGAGCAACATGACCAGACTAAAGAGAAAAAAGGGTATCCAAAAATACATAGTTTTTGAGTCTAACATGTGTGCAAGTACCCTTTTTCCTAGATGAGAGCATAGATTTGTAGGATTCGAGCTTGTGCTTCCTAAATGCGAGTTTGTTTACTAGATGCGAGCCAAGATTAACCAAAAATGTTCTTGTTTACCAGATGAGAGCCTGTTTCCTAAATGCAAGCCAGGACTAACCAAATGTGAGCCTCTGATGTGTTTTTATAGTTTTTTGCAACTTTGTCTCAAAGTACATGAAAATTTGTCTGACTCCAGTTGAGGATTTCCAAAGTGTTTCTAAACATCATAGATGTCAGTGATTGTCAAAATGTTATTTTTTGGGGGATTTATCTTTTCATTGCAATTTCAACACATAAAGAAAGTTTGTTAAGGGATCAAACACACACCTACTCCCTGTAAGAATAGGAAAAACCCTATTCTCCCAAGAACACCTGCATGCAAACCTGTCACATGGAAGAAGCAAAGTACAAAAGACAGGAAAAACTATGGAGGCCAAAAGGCCAGAGGAGACATCATATGCACAAGAAAAAAATATATTAACAATATGTTTCAAGATGTTACAATGAGATGTGAAAACTCCTTTAGAAAAACAAAGAGGTGAATCCTTATAAAAGGAATCACGAAACCCTAAAGGTGAAAACCCTAAATAATAATAAGATGCCTAAGTTTAACTTAAGCGTAGAGTATAATAGACTAATAATTAAATAAGTTAATTATTAGCTATAATATGACTACTCTAACACCCCCCCTTAAGTGTAACTTAGGGAGAAGCTAAACAACTAAAGACTAAAAGATGCATGTAAACAAAATGCATGAAAGGAACTATGGGTCCTGGAAAGTAGGCCTCATCAGGTACCCAAGTATAATAAATAAACTAGATGAAGGAAACTAAGCCTCCAATCTAGGGAAAGTCCCAAAGAAAGGAACAAGAAAAAGCAAGAAGCATCTCTGAAGCATGAAGCTGTAAACACTGTCAGAAGTAACTGCTGGAACCCCTACTGAAAAAGTGCATGACCAGGTAGAGAAGACAAAGTCTGAAGAGCTGATCAATCAAACTTGGGAAGAAATAGAACCAATAGGAGAACCCCCCCATAATGTTGAACAGGGAGAGGGGTGACAGGAACACTAAAATGCAATGCTAGAAACATCTACAGAAAGAAGAATCAGGAACACCAATAGTGCAACAAAAGTACAAGCACAGGATAAAGGGCGGTGTCATCGACACACAACATGTGCTAATGTCATGAAAGGTATGCTCACTTGACAAAGGTGGATGAGCACAAAATGAAAAAACATCATAACCCCCCATGGAACTTTATAACTGAGTGCAAGTACAAACAAACACAAGGTGCTCAAAATCCTAGATATGAAAAAGTAGGCACTTTATCTCAGTGTGTTTATAGAAAAGAGAATGCTATATAAGAGAAGCATACAATGCTCAGAAGTCAGAAAGAAGAGTGAGCCAGAAGAATAGAAGAAGAGATCCCAGGACCTATAGAACCCAAGTAATCCGCCAGAGTGTGAAAGAGAAAAACTTAGAGGAGAAATAACCTGGAGAAGAATCTAGAAAAAAGACCCCTACAACTGAAAAGCTCACTGAACCAGCTTTTTGATGATATCTGGTTTGCCAAAAACAGAGTCCGGATGAGCAAGATATCGCTCCCGAAAGGCAAAACCAAACATCAGACTTTGATAGAAAAAAACACTATCAAAATGGCAGAACCCATAACCCCAACCTCCACCATCAGAAATAGCTCGGAAAGAGATTTTCGATGATATAAAGAAGTCAGAAAAATACCTCTGTATGCTCCAAATAGAGAGAAAATAGTGAGGGAGGGTCAAAAAGCTCCAAAAATTTCTCAAAAATGGGTGCCAGTTTTCCAGGCATGGATTCTGAAAATGCCAAAAATTTGAAAATTTCTAAAAAAACCCCTTGCAGCACCAAAAAAATCCCACTAAGCAGTCAAAACCACCTGTTTAGAAAAAAACCACCTTCGTACCTTTTGCACTCAAATCTCAGCATCTTATGCCTTGAAAAGCGTGCCAGGTTTGTACGACCCTCTTTCCATAAAAAATTGCCACAGCTTGCTCCGGTACCCAAAGGTGGTCAAATTTTATATCAAAATTCATCTAAACGATCCTCTGAATCCATTGGTGAGGTCAGTTTCAGCCTAAAATGTGTCCAATAAAAAACTTTCCCCAGATCCAATAAAAAATTCTTCAAAAACTTGAAACCCTTAACCTCAAAACCTGCTTCAAAAACACCAGAATGGGCAGCAGTAGGGGAGCTCTGATACCATGTTAGAATAGGAAAAACCCTATTCTTCCAAGAACACCTACATGCAAACCTGTCACATGGAAGAAGTAAAGTACAGAAGACAGGAAAAACTATGGAGGCCAAAAGGCCAGAGGAGACATCATATGCACAAGAAAACAATATATTAACAATATGTTTCAAGATGTTACATTGAGATGTGAAAACTCTTTTATAAAAACAAAGAGGTGAATCCTTATAAAAGGAATCACGAAACCCTAAAGGTGAAAACCCTAAAGAATAATAAGATGCCTAAGTTTAACTTAAGCGTAGAGTATAATAGACTAATAATTAAATAAGTTAATTATTAGCTATAATATGACTACTCTAACACTCCCTAAATTCTAGGCATAGAATGAAAATCTGTGCTTGTAGACTTAGGTACACACTCACATGCTAATCAAAATACAACTATCACCAAGCATGCAATGGCTCCAGTCATTATTTCATATTATCCGACTCCAAATGTAAGTGAGGGCACAAAATTATGAGTATCTTGGGGCAATTACTATTTTCCTTGCACAAAGATTATCACCTTTCAGAGATAAACTGGGTAGTTTCAACTACAATTTTTTTTTAATGTTTGGGCATCCGTTCAAAATCATCCCCCATAGAATTGTGCAAGGAAAAATTAAGGTGTATAGCCCTATGAGTACTCAAATGTGTGTAGTCTCGCAAGCAAGATTCAAGTGGCTCCACTCCACACACATCTAAGCATGTTCAAGGAATGATAGTAAAAATTCCAAGGAAAAAACCGATTATGTCTTCTGAGGCTTTGGCCTTCAAGGAAGCATTTTGATTATAGTAAGATGGAAGGGTTGGCGTTCACATGTCCTCACTTGGGTCATTCCTGGGATATTTGTTCCTCAACTGACATGCACTCAAATGTTTTGAAATCAATAAAGAGGATTGACGGCTTAGGAGTCTAGATTTCTGATTCTTCAAAAAGAAGAAGAGCATACTCTCCTATCCATGCCATTTTCTCCTATGAAGCACATCATGCAATTTCTTTCCCTCAAATTATAAAACTCAAAACCTAGTCCCCCATATCGAGTTTCCGATTTTCCAACTTGGGAAAATAGCATAATTTTCTAGTTGGACTAAGAATCAAATTCAAATCTGATAATTAAGTTCCTATTTAAAGAATTTGACTTTTGAGCAATTTAAAGTTCATTTCTTCCAAATTCTATTCAAATCATAACTCGATGTTTGAGGTTCTAATTTTCCATGAAGGAAAAGAGCATACTTCTCTAACCAAGTTATGAAATGGTAGAAAATGTGTTAAACTCCTAGAAATTGAAATAAAGTTAGGTTTACCGCATGAGGCAACCTAAAAAACCACTTGTTAGTAGTTTCTACTCCATCTTCTTGGCTAAAGAAGTATTTGACAGCATCCTGCAATAACTCATTAGGCTGCTTAAATGATCAATTTTATCCAAAAAAACATGCAAGGTTAGTTGATTAGTTATCACAATTTCAAAACATGCCAGAAGACTAACCAAATGCGATTGTATTTCGCAGAAGCGATGCAATAATTACCGAATGCAGTTAAGGATCCTAATGTGAGGCTTTGCACTAAATGCGATCTGGGATTTATGGGATGCAAGCCTTTACCAAAAATGATCCAAGATTTGCAGAATGCGATACAAGAAATCCAGGATGCAAGCCTATTTCCCGTATGCAAGCTTTTGCAACTAAACACGATCCTTTGCTCCTAAATGCGATTTTGTATAAAAAAAATAGAGAACAAAAGAATGTTAATTGGCTAAAAAATGATGAGAAATCTAGGTCTCGGCTTCACGGTGGGTCCCATAAATGTGTGTGTGAATATTGTACCTGCAAGTTGCAACACAACACTTTAATATGTCATTGTATTAATGGTTAGAATCATGAAATTTGAATGAAAAGCATAAAGAAACCATCAAAATTGACATATTGCTTCCTATCTAAGAAGAGTATGATTTAAGCTATAAGTGCCCTCAGATTATGCATAAATCAGTGACATATTCAATCCTAGAATGAAAGATTCAATGAGGAAAATGAAGCTAATTGTCATGCAAAGTTTTATTTTAAAGCACAAATGAAGATTATTTAATTATCTATGTGAGATTATGAACTAAAATGGACAACATAAGAGTTCATTTAGAATTCTAGAAATTAGAGAAGCATAAGAGTGTAATTGAAATTCTAAGAATTGGGGCCAATTGATCTCAAAATTCAATCCTTTTATAGAAGAATTTGAGAGATGAGTGGTTGATATTGATTTGTGAAGAGAGGTGGAGATTGGATCTTTGGTGATCCATGTGAGTGAACTCTCATTGGTTTATGGATTGACTTTCCATGTGCAAGTGATGAGTTGTAATTAGAGACTTTATTTAATTATTTTTAATTAATTACTTTAGCAAAGGATTTAATTGTGTTGATTTTATTTAAATAGGCCAAGGTAACAAATGTGGGTTAGTGATTAAATCACTTTAAGTTTAGGAGATTAAATTGATTTTTATGAGTTATGCCAATAATCTAATAGTTGCCTTGACATAATTAGGGGTATGATCACATTTAGGGAAAATAGGGTCTCTAGTTAGAGTAGACCAAATTAGGGTGGTTACATTTTCCCCTCTTTGAATTGATGTGCGAGCAACGCATTGATTCAAAGAATGTCTAATGTTGACTTCATAAAGTTTGAGAATTCCACACTTGATTAAATGAAATATAGATGATGAGATCAGTATCACACTTGATTTGAACTAAGAATGATAGTATCGACTTTGAACTTGATTGAACAAAGGTCAATAAAACAAAGATCTAAAGATACCAATTCTGAACTTGATCGAACAAGAATTGATAATAATAACTCCAAACTTGATCGAATGAAGGATAGTATGAAGCTGTTGAGAGCTATGAGGTATCAATTCTGAACTTGATCAAATGAGAATATATAATACTGACTTTGAACTTGATCGAACGAAGGTCAGTACAAAGCTGCAGAGAGCTTGATAAAGATCTGAGATATTGCAGGCATAAATATGTGGCCTTTTTAGCGCTGAAGCCTTCTATCTAACAGTCCCAACTTGATCGAAGGAAACTTCCATGCCCCTTGTCTTTTGATGATGAAGTCAAATTTTCTTTTTTTGAGCAAGAACTTGATTGATTTTGAGTGTGATCACACCTCCTCAAGAATGAAATCAAAGGAAATAGAATAAAATCCCTCTTTAGAATGATAGCTTATTGGAACAGGTCGATTGGATCAATGAAGAATCAATTAGAAGATGTGATGAAGTGAAAGTGTGTGAAGAGAAAACACAATTTTACCAAGTTGACTACGTGAAAATGTAAATTTTGAGTCTGTAAAGTGATGTATGACCAAAATTTCAATGAATGACGTGCAATTGAGTGATAGAGAACCCGAAGAAATCATTGCGTAAAGCTTGCAAATTATTTTATGAACATATTGAGAAATTTTGCATTTATTGGAGACTGTTGCAAAATATTTATTATGATGTTGAAAACATAGTTCGTGCATTTGATTTTGTTACCAATTGATCTAAGAAGAACAAAATTGTTTTTTGATAGTCTGGAAAGGGTTCCATAGCTTCTGAGCAGCTCAAAAAGGTCAATATAAGTCTCAAAAGTCACTTTTTACCCATTCATTTTCCCTTTCATCCATAGTAAATCCTTGAGCTCTTTAGAGAAGATTGCGGTCCCCATGGAGAGACATCGATTCAAGCTAGCATGTTGTCACCAGCACCCGATCCACTACGCATAGCCAGTGAGTATATTGAGACCTACCATTTTATGCTTTCTATTTTTCATTTTGTCACTTTTTGTACTAGTTAGGAGCCTTTTAATTCTGAGTCGCATCCACTCAATCCCGCATCGCATCCATTTTTCTTGCAAAATTTTGGATCACATCCTGTAAAAATAGGATCGCTTCTCGTTAGGCATCAAAGCGTCATTTTTAGTGTTTTATGCCAATTTATTGAGTTGGGTCACGTCTTGTGAAAACATGGTCACATCCTGTATCCCATGTCACATCCTATCAAAACAAGATTTTTCCTAGATTCCCCATCGTATCTGGTAAATAGGGTCTCTAGTTAGAGTAGACCAAGTTAGGGTGGTTACACCCTTAATGGGGTAGACCCTAATAGGTTTGAATTGTAAATATTTTAACCAGGTGACTATTTAATTAGGTTTTGAAATACCTTAATAGGGTTACTCCTCATATAGTAAAGCTCCTAACAGGTTCTTTCTTTTAACTGGGCACTTTGTAAGCTCCTAATAGGGCTAAGATCTTAACAAAGTGTACTTCAGAAGAGTGAAGAATTATTTTTGGGTGCCATCCCCACACATGGTTTTTTCTAGTTGGTTTTCCACAAGGAAAATATTGGTGTTATTGTGTTACGTGGTTGTGATTGATTATCTTCATTTATTTTTTATTCATGCAATGGCTTTTTATTGATCCAAGTTGTTGAATGGTTTGAGAAAAGTTTGATTTTTTAGATTACTGTTTTACCCCCCCTCGGTAATCTTAAACCTATTAATACTAACAATATGAAGATATAATCTCAGATAATGTTCCTGATGGATTACCACCTATGAGGAGTATTAGTCATCTAATCACTTGAGATAGTTTTCCTAATAAAGAAGCACTTTGAATGACACCTGCAAATAATGAGGAATTAAATAGACAAGTGAAATAATTGTTGAGGAAATGTTTGATTAGAGAAATCTTGAGTCCTTGTGTAGTACCAAAAGTGTTAGCACCTAAGAAGAATGGATAATGGAGGATGTGTACTTATTCTAGAGATATAAAGAGTATCACAATGAAGTATAGGTTTCCTTTTCCTAGGATGGATGACATAATGGATTGTTTGAGTGGGGAAAAGTATTTTACAAAGATTGACTTGAAGAGTGGATATCATTAGATAAAAATCAGAGAAGGTGATGAGTGGAATAATTCAGTGAAAAAAAATGAAGGATTGTATGAATGGTTGGTAATGCCTTTTTCATTAACTAATGCACCGAGTAATTTCATGAGACTAATGACCGAAGTGTTGAAGAAAGTACTAGGTAAGTTTGTGATTGTTTACCTTGATGACATTGTGATTTTTAGTAAGAATAAAGAGGATCATCTGTTGCATCTAAGAAAAGTATCGTAGAGGTTAAGGGAAGAAAAGTTGTTGATAAACATTAAGAAATGTTCTTTCATGAGAGAAGAGATAGTTTACTTGGATTTTGTGATATCTACTCATGGTTTGATAATGGATCCTGAGAAGGTTAGAGCAATTGTTGAATGACCTACACCTAAAAATGTTGGAGAGGTAAGATCATTTAATGGATTGAGTAGTTTCTACAGGAAGTTTATTTCGGTTCATAATCCTACGAATGAGACAATGAGAGGTGAAAGAAAAGAATTTCAGTGGACACATGGAGAAAATAAGTGTTTTGAATTGTTGAAATAGAGGTGACTGAACAATGTATGTTAGCTTATCCTTATTTCAATAAGGTATTTTAAGTGGATTGTGATGCAAGTGGGAATACAATTAGAGTTTTACTAAATCAAGAATGTAGACCTATTTCTTATTTCAGTGAGAAGTTGAATGATGTAGAGACAAGATAATCAATTTATGATTAGGAATTCTAAGCCATAGTTCCATCTTTGAAGAAGTGGAGATATTACTTGTTGCCTAAGGAATTTGTTTACATCAAGAATTGCAATATTTGAACAAACAAATTAAGTTGAACCAGAGACATATGAGATGGGTACAGTCCTTGTAGATTTATACATTTGTGTTGAAACATAGGAGTGGTAAGTCAAACAAAGTTATTGATGATTTTAGTAGAAGAAGGAATTTGGTGACAAAGATGATAGTTGAGGTATTGGGATTTAATGAATTGAAGACCGTGTATGAGGAAGACCATGATTTTGCAAAACCTTGGAAAGATTGCATAGAACCCATTATAGAATACTGAAGCAAGTGGTTGGATTATTTCATTCAGGAAGGTATGTTATTCAGGGGATTTCAATTATATATACCCAGGAGTTCAATGAGGGATAATATGATTAAGGAAAAATATTGTGGAGGACTAGCAGGACACATTCATATTGATAAGACAGTGGCCTTGGTGAGTGAGAATTTTTTTGGCCTCAAATTCATAAGGATGTAAGGAAATTTGTTCAGAATTGTAAAATTTTTCAAGTTGCTAAGGGTAGTAGTCAGAATACTGGATTTTATACACCTTTGAATGTACTAGAGAAACCTTGGGAAGACATTAGCATGGATTTTGTACTCGTATTACACAGGACACAAAGAGGAAATGATTCTATATTTGTGGTAGTGTATATATTTTCAAAGATGACTCATTTCATACCTTGTAAGAAGACTACAGATGCAGTACTGATTTATTTTTTAGAGAAATTATGAGATTTCATGGATTACCGAAGAGTATAGTTCCAGAGAGAGATAGTAATTTTTTTGGTTATTTTTGGAGGATACTTTGGGAGAATCTAAAGGCCGAGTTGAGGTTTAGTTCTACTTTTCATCCACAAATAGATGGACAAATAGAGGCAGTGAACATGAGTTTGGGTAATTTGTTAAGGTGTTTGGGTTGAGAGAATATTGTAAATAGGGATTTAGTTCTAGCACAAGAAGAGTATGTAGGTATATGAAATGTTATTGAGAGGGGGGGGGGGGGGGGAAATTAGNGGGGGGGGGGGGTAAATTAGTAATAAAAAACTTAACCTTTAAAAATCAATGTCAAATATTCACCGAATAGATTTACCGATTACAACATAATTAACCTATAGCTGTGTTATCAGTTATCATAACATCAAACATCCATGAAACATAAGATAGAAATTCATAAAATATTAACACCACTATTTATCTCTTGAAAACCTAATCAGGGAAAAAACCATGGTGTCATATCAGTGTGCACAAATAGTTGTACTATTGTGAAATACGTTTGGTTAAGAGCTTGCCAGGTTAAGGGTTACAAAAGCACCGCTAGATGCTATCCAGTTATGGGATTTATCTAGAGACTTGTTAAAGTCTTATACCTTGTTAGGAGTAACCTGGTTAGAGGATTTTGAACACTCTTTTGATAATTTCACCCTGTTAAAGGATTTACAATAGACCTATTAGGGTCACCCGATGAGGGATTTTACTATCACAATTATTAGAGAGTAATAGCCTAAAAAATGATCTTTAGTTCACACTATCTCTGTTATATTAGGTCCAATAAAGTTCCTTAACATAATAAAATACCATTCCAATTCTTTGTATCCTCTTCTTTGATCACAACAATCCTTCTCTGATTAGTTCCTCTGTTCCACTGTTATTCTATCTTCTCCTTCATCACGATACCAATCTTCATCTTGTCTCTTCCTTAAGTAGATAATCATTAATAAAAAAACCTAAACCTAGATCCAAAAATCATAACTTCATTAATCTTATTATACCATTTCCTATTCTTCCTCCTTATTAGCTGCATTGTGATATCTTCTTTTATCCGATAGCTATTGGTAGCTGATAGCTAATCTCCTTACACCGATAACTCTTCCTTCTCTCTGATAGATAATACTTTTCTCCTTTGACTATTTGACATCAATGACAAATCATATAACTGATCTAACCTTTCTCCTTAACTTAATCTCTTTAACAACTAGAGTAGTTATGCCAATAATCTCTTCATATTTCAACAATATCCCCCTTTGGCATTGATGACAAACTTCTAAAATTTGGCAAACTTATAGTCTTCCAGTTTTGTACCTTTCTCTATACTAATCTTTAGCTCTGTCTATTCTGCTTCATCTCCATTCTCCTTTTCTTCACTCATCTCCCTATTTCTCTATTCTCCCCTTACTTTACTCATCCCCCCTTTGACAACAATGCCAAAGGTGATTAAGCTTACTATACTGTATTTTGATTTTGTACTTGTTTTGGTCCACTACCTCCCTGATAGAGTAGTCTTCCTGTACATCAATTTATAGTTAAGATTGTTGGTCCACAGAGAGGGGGGGTGAATCAGTGGACTTTAATCTCTTTCTACTCTCAATCTCTAAATCTGATTCAACTCAGTAAACTATATTTACTGCACTCTAGACAACATGCAACCTTGAACAACTTTAGCAGCAACATAAACACATATCATCCACATAAGATAATGACACATTAACACCAGATTTAACGAGGAAACCCAAATTGGGAAAAACCTCCATGGGACTTGTCACCCACAAATAAAAATACTCTTCTGCAGTATGCTCGGTTAGGAGCCAATCCTATTAAAGATTACAAAACATATTGTCAAATGTGACCCGGTCAAGGGATTTCCCTCAGATCTGTTAGGATCTTCACTTTTTTAAAAGTGGCCTAATGAAAGGAATTAAAACACTCTGTTAGAATGTCACCTATCTCTAGGGTTTACAATAGGACTGTTATATCCACTCGGTTAAGATATTTCTCAGATACAAATATGAAATATACAATAAAACTTGATCTGTTAATGCAACAATTGTCTTCTACCTTTTGCTTGATTAGATCCTTTTCTGCTCACTTGGTCTGCTGGATTCAGTACTTCATCACTTCTTCAATAACTCTTCCATCAATCATTCATAATCTCTATTCAGAGTTTAGAGTTCAGTCTTCTTCTTTTCCCTGTATCACTCGGTGACTTCTCTTCTGTCAACCTTTTTCCTTTCCTTCTCATTAATCAACTAGTAGCTGCTTCATATTGGTCTAGCTTCATTTATATAGACAATATTTTTCCTCTTAATCTCCTTTATTAGGTTTCCCGCAATTCAATCTCAGCCGCTCAATCATCCTTATGATTTCTTGCCGCTCGGTAAACCGCCTGACTTTTACCTTGGAACTTTTTCCCTCCTTGGGACTTACAAGATTTGTTTTGCCACTTAATCTCTACCTTCGATCTTCATCTTGGTTCTTTGGTTCGTAGATCTTGTATCAAACTTCTTCCTTTTTTGTGGAATCTTCTAGCTCATCATGATCTGTCTTAGATTTGATGTTATCATTAACTTCCAATGACTGTTCCTTGCTCGGTAACTAACAACGCTCGGTGAGTGACTTTGCTCGGTGCCTTTGCATGAGCTTGGTACTCGGTAACTATGACCAACTCCTTCTTTTCCTTTTACCGACCTACCTCCCAGTGCTCGGTAGACTCATTCATTTCCTTTACCGACTTGACTAAATTGTGTTACCGACTTTGTTATCTTAAAAACAATGTAGAAAACAATTATACCAATCATCACTAGATCATTATCTGATTTGTACTAGTTGCCTAGTTAATTTCTTCAACACTTTCATCTTTTCACTTGCTCTCTTTCCTTGTCTTCCTCAACTTGTAGCTCACTCCAAATGATATGGCAACTCAATATGAATCAGAAATCAATTGCTTGACATCAATGAAAAAATAACAACTGATCTAAGAGTATTCTACAACTTTGTATACCTCTGATCTCGGTCTTCATCATCATC
>MU225171.1:1802664-1828410 GCA_018584345.1 Thuja plicata | reverse complement strand
TCTGTTAAAAGTGGCCTAATGAAAGGACTTAAAACACTCTGTTAGAATGTCACCTATCTCTAGGGTTTACAATAGGACTGTTATATCCACTCGGTTAAGAGATTTCTCAGATACAAATATGAAACATTTAATAAAACTTGATCTGTTAATGTAGCAACTATCTTCTACCTTTTTCTTGATCAGATCCTTTTCTACTCATTTGGTTTGTTGGATTCATTACTTCATCACTTCTTCAGTAACTCTTCCATCAATCATTCATAATCTCTATTCAGAGTTTAGAGTTCAGTCTTCTTCTTTTCCCTGTAACACTCGGTGACTTCTCTTCTATCAACCTTTTTCCTTTCCTTCTCATTAATCAACCAGCAGTTGCTTCATATTGTTGTAGCTTCATTTATATAGACAATATTTTTCCTCTTAATCTCCTTTATTAGGTTTCCCGCAATTCAATCTCAGCCACTCGATCATCCTTATGATTTCTTGCCGCTCGGTAAACCGCATGAATTTTACCTTGGAACTTGTTCCCTCCTTGGGACTCACAACATTTGTTTTTCCGCTTAATCTCTGCCTTCGATCTTCATCTTGGTTCTTTGATTCATAGATCTTGTAACTAACTTCTTCCTTTTTTGTGGAATCTTCTAGCTCATCATGATCTGTCTTAGATTCGATCTTATCATTAACTTCCAACGACTGTTCCTTGCTCGGTAACTAACAACACTCGGTGAGTGACTTTGCTTGGTGCCTTTGCATGAACTTCGTACTCGGTAACTATGACCGACTCCTTCTTTTCATTTTACCAACTGACCTCCTAGTGCTTAGTAGACTCATTCATTTCCTTTACCAACTTGACTAAACTGTGTTACCGACTTTGTTATCTTAAAAACAATGTAGAAAACAATTATACCAATCATCACTAGATCATTGTCTGATCTTTTTTAGTTTCCCAGTTAAGTTCTTCAACACTTTCATCTTTTCAGTTGCTCTCTTTCCTTGTCTTCCTCAACTTGTAGTTTACTCCAAATGATATGGCAACTCAATATGAATTAGAAATCAATTGCTTGACATCAATGAAAAAATAACAACTGATCTAAGAGTATTCTACAACTTTGTATACCTCTGATCTCGGTCTTCATCATCATCTCATCATGTGAATATCAGTTGGTTAACAGAGATATTATGTTAAAATGATATGAACTGATGCATACTGCATCTTCTTTTAGTTAATTTTTGATAGGGGTAGGATCCCTAGTTTACCTCTTAGATATTCAAAGCTCTCCTTAGGTAGTGGTTTAGTGAATATATTTGCAACTTGTTCCTTCCCAGGAATTTACTCCAATCTTACCTCTTTATCCTATACATGCTCCATTAGAAAATAATACTTTATAGCTATATGCTTGGTGTTTGAGTGCATTACCAGGTTCTTCGATAAATTAATAGCACTTGTGTTGTCACAATGTATAAAAACATGTTCTTCAACTTTCTCATGTATTCCTTCTAGTATTTGTTTTATCCATAATACTTATTGACAATTAATGGCAACAGTATCATATTCAGCTTCAACTATATATTGTGAAATACAATTCTGCTTCTCGCTTGTCCATGAAACTAATTTTCTTCCCAAACAAAATGCTCCTCCACTTGTACATTTTCTATCATCAATATTTCTAGCCCAATGTGCCTCTGTATATTCTTAAAGATTAAAATATCCTTTCCTTTCATACCACAACCCAAAAATTTATGTTTGTTTAAGATATATGAATATCCTGTTAATTGCAATCATATGTGAATACTTATAATTAGATGAAAATCTAGCAGCTATTCTAACTACATGTGCAATATTAGGTCTACTGTGAACAACATACTATAGCTTTCCAATCATTGATTTGTATAATGTTTCATTCACTTCCTTAGAATCATTCTCTTCTGATACTTTACAACGGGTTACCATAGCTGTACCGATATGTTTTGAATCCTCCATACCAAAACTTTTCAATATCTCCTTAATATACTTAGTCTGAGTTATGTAAATATATTTTGACATTTGTTGTACCTGTAAACCAATGAAGAATTTTATTTCTCCAATCATAGAAATCTAAAATTCTTTCCTCATTTCTTTAGCAAAAGATTTACTAAGTAATTCATTTCCTCCAAAAATTATATCATCAACAAATATTTCAGCAATCAAAACTTTGTCTTCACATTCAGTTTTCAAATAAATATTACTATTATCATTAGTTGTTTCAAATCCAATCTAACTAAATATGAATGTAGTCTTTCATACCATTCTCTCGGTGCTTGCTTCAAACCATATAACACTTTATGCAATCTACAAACGAAATCCGTACCTTGATCAACAAAAAATCTTTCAGGTTGTTCAATATAGACTTTTTCTTCTATATTCCATTTAGAAATGCCGATTTAACATCCATTTGATAAAATTTAAATCCTTTATATGCTGGTAAGCCAGTAATATTCTGTCTCCTTCCAATCTAGTAACAGGTACAAAAGTCTCTCTATAATATAGTCCTTCTTCCTATGCATAACCTTTACAAACCAATCTTTCTTTATTTCTTATTAATTCACCATTCTCATCCTAAAAACCCATTTAGTTCCTATTGCATTTTTATCTTTAGGTCTGGGAACTAACAACCATGTTTTGTTCTTCTCAATTTGTTCAATTGCTTCTCTCATTTCCTGTATTCAGTCTTCATCCTTTAGTGCATCATTTACAAATCTTAGTTCTATCTTTGATAGTAGACATATAGTATTATTGACTCTTAATTGACTTCTAGTTAATACTCCAACACTCCCATCTCTAGTTTTATTTGTCAGACTATAATTAATCTTTATATTTCTTGGCATTACAGGTTCGACAATTTGAACTCGTTCATTTTTTCTACTTGTTTCACTTAGCGATGTTGTTATCAATGCCTATACTTTCTTGTTCTGTTTCTAACTTTTCAGGTTCAAATTAAATCAATTCACTGTATCCTTCTAGTTTATTTTCACTATTCTCTTCATTCTACTTTGAAAATTCATCAATCCTTACATTTACGCTTTCAATTATCTTATTTTTCCTTTTGTTCAAACACTTGAATGCGTCCTTCATAACTTTTACTATCAATCTTTCCATTTCTATCATCTTTCTTAATAAAATATTTGTCTCCAAATTCTGAAATAACTAACATTAGGTGTTCGACCATACCAGATTTCATAAGGTGTCTTGTTTATTCCTTTCTCCAGTTTTACCCGATTTAGTGTGTATACAACAATGTGAACAAATTCTCTCCAGAATTTATGTGCATCTCCTTTTTGATTTAACAGTATTCTGGCACATTCAACAATAGATTTTTTTCTTCTTTCTGCAATTCCATTATATTGAGGTGTTCTCGGTGTAGTCAACTGTCTCTTGATTCCAGTTTCTTCACAATTCTCATTGAATTTATTAGAAGTAAATTCACCACCTCTCTCTTATCTAAAACATTTCAAAGTTTATCAAGTTTATTTTTCAATTCTATCTTTGTACATTTTGAAAATATGAAAAGCATCTGATTTAACTATTAAAAACATTATTGACATCATCCTTGAGTAGTCGTCGACAAAAAGTATAAAGTATTTGTCTCCATTATAACTTCCTATACTTATAGGTCTAGAGATATCTATGTGCATTAAGTCTAAAATATGTTTAGTAGAGTAGAATTTGCTTGAGAAACTTGAACTAGTCATCTTACCTAACTGACATTATTTACATACTACATTTTCTAGTTTATTCAATATCGGTATACCTCTAACACTTTTCTTCGTGCTAACCTTTACCAAATTATCAAAGTTCACATGACACAATCTCTTATACCATAAGCAAATTTATTCTACTTTAGAATTAAAAAATGACCAATTCTAGTATTCAGTTTGAAAAGATTACCTCTTGTCTAACCACCGGTACCAATAAGTTTTCCAGTATTCTCAAATATTTTTCATTTTCCATTACTAAACTCAAATTTGAATCCTTTTTTATTCAACTAAGGCACGCTCAAAAAACTATATTTCAATCCATTTTTCCAGTAAACATCATCACAAGTGATATCATCAATTAAAACAATAGTACCTTTACGTCTAATCATGCAGGGAGAACCATTTCCAAATGTAATTGTTCCTCCCTCACATTGTTCCATGGTTATGAATTTATCCTTATCTCCATTCATATGGTGTGTACAACCACTTCCAATGATCCAATCCTTGTTATAGTTCACACTTGAGATGAAAGATTTCTCTTCACCACTTTCAACGTTGTCGGTAGAGAGATCTTTTTTATAGAAAAAAACACTATTTCCTAATCATTATCATCTACATCTATATTCTATTCATTATCTTCTTCTTCAACGATGTAACATAACTTTTTTTTATTCTTAGAGAAATATTTGTATTTCTTTTATTTGTCTTTCTTTTCTCCATCATGTTCCTTTTTATGTTTGTTAGGACACTTGTGTGCAATGTGACCAATTTGTCTACAATTACAACATTGAATGGGGATTTTTCCTTTGTATCTTCGTTTACCTTTAGGAAATCTCCTAGAAATCAAACCTTCAAAGTCTTCCAACTCTTTATCCTCAGATGCTAATCCTTCATATTCACTAGAGTCATAAACAATAGTCTTTCCTTCTCTAGATGATCCAACATTACTTGTAGCTTGAAATGAAACTTCAAGCTATATGCTTGGTCTTTGAATGCATTACAAAATAATATTTTATATCTATATTCTTGGTCTTTGAATGTATTACCGAGTTCTTTGATATATTAATGACGCTTCAATTGTCACAATGTATAACATTAGGCTCTTTAACTTTCTCATGTATTCCTTCTAATATTTGTTTTATTCAAAAAATTTGTTGACAATTAATGACAACAACAACATACTTAGTTTCAGCTGTAGGCTGTGAAATACAATTCTGCTTCTTGCTTGTCCATGACACTTATTTGCTTCCCAAATAAAAATCTCCTCCACTTGTACTTTTCTATCATCAATATTTCCAGGACAATCTGAGTCTGTATATGCTTGAAGATTAAAATCTCCTTTCCTTTCATACAATAATGCATAAGCTTCTATTCCTTTAAGATATATGAATATCCTCTTAACTGTAATCATATGTGAATCTTTAGGATTAGATGAGAATCTAGCAACTATTCCAACTGCATGTGCAATATCAAACCAGTTGTGAACAACATATTGTAGCTCCCCAATCATTGATCTATATAATGTTTTGTTGACCTCCTTAGAATCATCTTCTCGTGATACTTTACAACCAGTTACCATAGGTGTATCGACAAGTCTTGAATCTTCCATTCAAAAAGTTTTCAATATCTCCTTAATGTATTTTGACTGAGTTATGTAAATAAATTTTTGTATATGTTGTACTTCTAAACCAATAAAGAATTTTATTTCTCCAATTATAGACATCTCAACTTCTTTCCTCATTTCTTCAACAAAAGATTTACTAAGAAAATAATTTCCTCCAAAGATTATAACATCAAAAAAATTTCAGCAATTAAAACTTTGTCTTCACATTTAGTTTTCAAATACACATTACTATTGTCATTAGTTATTTCAAATTCAATATTAACTAGATAAGAATGTAGTCTTTCATACCATTCTCTTGGTACTTTCTTCAAACCATATAATTCTTTATGCAATCTGCAAACCAAATCCTTACCTTGCTCAACAATAAATCATTTAGGTTGTTCAATATAGACTTCTTCTTCTAATATTCCATTCAGAAATCCTGATTTAACGTCCATTTGATAAAATTTAAATCCTTTATATGCTACGTCAGCCAATAATATTCTAACTCCTTCCAATCTAGCCATAGGTGGAAAAATTTCTCTATAATCTAGTCCTTCTTCATGTGCATAACCTTTGTAAACTAATATTGCTTTATTTCTTATTACTTCACCATTTTCATTAAGTTTGTTCGTGAAAACCAATTTAGTTCCTATAACATTTTTATCTTTAGGCTTGGGTACTAATGACCATGTTTTATTCTTCTCAATCTATTCAACCTCTTCTTTCATTTCTTGTATCCAGTCTTCATCTTTTAGTCCGAATTCATTCCTTTCTGTTACTTGTTTCACCTAGCGGTGTTGTTATTGACTAGGTGTTATCGGTGCCTGTACTTTGTTGTTTTGTTTCTAAATTTTTAGGTTCAAAATAAATCAATTCACTGTATCCTTCTAGTTTCTTTTGACTATTATCTTCATTCTGTTCTAAAAATTCACTAATCTTCACATTTTCCCTTTCAATTATCTTATTTGTCCTTTTATTCAAACACTTAAATTCTTTACTTTTAATAGAGTATCCTTGAAATATTCCGTCATCACTTTGACTATGAAATTTCCACTTCTATCATCTTTCTTAATATAGCACTTGTTTCCAGATATTCTGAAATAAAATATATTAGGTGGTCAACCATATAAGATTTCATAAGGTGTCTTATTTATTCCTTTCTTGAGTTGTACCCAATTTAGTGTGTATACAATAGTGCTAACAACTTCTCTCCATAATTTCTATGCAACTCCTTTTTGGTTTAGTAGTGTTTTGGCACATTGTACAATAGATATGTTTCTTCTTTCTGCAATTCCATTCTGCTGAGGTGTTCTTGATGCAGTCAACTGGCTCTTGATTCCATGTTCTTCACAATACTCATTGAACTCATTAGAAGTAAATTCACCACCTTTGTCTGATCTAAGACATTTCAAAGTTTTTTCCAGTTTCTTTTTCAACTCTAGATTTATACATTTTAAACAAATGAAAAGCATCTGATTTAACTTTTAAAAACATTATTGACATCATCCTTGAGTATTCATCGATAAACAATATAGAGTATTTGTCTCCATGATAGCTCTATGTACTTATAGGTCCATACAAATCTTGTGTACTAAGTCTAAGAAATTTTCTATAGAGTAGACCTTTCTTGAGAAACTTGAACTAGTCATCTTACCTAACTGACATTCTTTACATACTGCATTTTCTGGATCATTCAATATTGGTATACCTCTAAAACTTTTCTTCTTGCCAACCTTTACCAAATTATCAAAGTTCACATGACACAATCTCTTATGCCATAACCATAATTCTTCTACTTTAGTATTTAAACAATGACCAATTATACCAATTATTATTCAATTTAAAAAGATTACCTTTTATTTGCCCACCGATACCAATCAGTTTTCTAGTCTTCTCAAATATTTTGCATTTTCCATTACTAAACTCAAATTTGAATCCTTTTTTATTCAACTGAGACACACTTAACAAAATTATTTCAATCCATCAGCCTAGTAAACATCATCACATGTGGTATCATGAGTTAAACCAATAGTACCTTTAGCTATGATCATGCAGGGAGAACCATTTCCAAATATTACTGTACCTCTGTCATATTTTTCCATGGTTATGAATCTATCCTCATCTCCAGTCATATGGTGTATATAGCTATTGTTAATGATCCAATCATTTTTACAATTCACACTTGATATTAAAACTTTATCTTCATCGATTTCAGCATTGTCAGTAGAGGGATCTTCTTTTATAGAAACAAACACTATTTCCTCATCATTATCATCTCCATCAGTATTGTATTCATTTTCTTCTTCTTCAACAATGTAACATAGATTTTTCCTGTCACAGTGAAATCTTTGTACTTATTGTATTTGTCTTCCTTTTCTCCATCATGCTCTTTTTTGGGGGTTTTTAGGACATTTGTCTGCAAAGTGACTGATTTGTCTATAATTCTAGCATGAAATAGGAATTTTCCCTTTGTATCTTCATTTACCTTTAGGAAAACTCCTAGAAATCAAATATTTGATTTCTTCCAACTCTTTCTCCTCATATTCTAATCCTTCATATTTGTCAGAGTCATAAACAACAGTCTTTCCTTTTCTAGATGATCCAACATTAGGTGTAGCTTGAAATGCAACTTCACTAGTAGGTTGTCTATTGTAAAAATTACTTAATTCAAATGTTGTAATCCTACCAATAAGTAAATCTATTTTGAGCTCTGGTATTTATTGTTTCCTTCTGCTTCTCAGTGTTGGTCTCCTTCTCGGTATTGGTTGGTTCCTATCCACTTAAGATTTCATCCTTCTTTTTCATCTCTTGTAGGATCTCTTTTGTACTCTACAATAGTTGATCTGGTAAGATTGGTTGTTTTGTTTCCTGCACAATGACCTTTTCTTGACTTGGTTTATCTTCTGTAGTATTCTTTGTACTAAATTTTTCATCCTTTCTTTCAATAGTAACTTGTGCTAAATATTCTTGATTCTCATTTGATTTCTCCAATTCATCAGCAATATCTTCAATAATAAATATATCCTTCAGTGTTGGCGTATTAGTTACATGAGGTGCATTGTCGATAAGCTCACTTACTATAAATATATCATCAATATTTGAACTATAGGAAATCATAGCCCTTAGTGTCCATCTAATAAAGTCTTACCTTTTAATATCTTTCACAATCATAACTTATTCAATAATTGTAACTTTCTCATTGTATCGCGTAGGCAATGATCTTAGAATTTTATATATGGCTTCATTATCTTCCAAGGTACCACCAGAACATATGATTTAAATAACCAAATCATTCACCCTATGAATATAGGATGAGATATTTTTTCTTTCAATCATCTTCATATCCTCATACTTTTCTTTTCAACTCTGAAACCTAGCTTTCTTTACATACTTGTCACCTTCATAAATAGTTTCTAGTTTAGTCTATACCTCATGCATTGTTCTCAATCCATAGATGTGAGAATAATTTGTATTTGAAAAGGAAATGATCAAAGCTTCCCTTGCTAACTTATTTTTCTTGAATTTATTCTTTTAATTAGGAGCAACCTAGATTATATTATTAGGAATATTATAAGGTTTCTCTGTCATCTCCCAGTACTCATCTCCCATGCATATCAGATAAGTAGTCTTATGATCCCTCCATATCGGGTAGTTAGATCCATCAAACTTAGGGATTTCCTTCTAGTTGGAATTGGCTTCTATTTTAGCTGTTGGAATTCAATTTTTGTCATTGATGTCAACATATGTTTCTGATGAGACAGACAAACTGGTTATCACTTGTGCATGGATGACAGATAGAAGTGTATAGACACTGTATAAATATTTCATAGTAAGAAAATATGGGGATGTGTAAAAGGATGACCTTTGATCTTATATCTAAGGTCTATTGAGTTTATGTTTATGTTTGTTTGATTTACAATGATTTTGGTGAAGATTGTTTGCAGAACAATGACAGAGAATTGTGACAGAGTTAGTCTCTGAGTTTTGAGGATAACTTGAGTGTGAGAAGGATTCATGTTATGCGAGCTTGTGGAATGGAATAAGACATGCTGAGAATTTGTTTTTAGGATTCTTGGGTTGCAAGAATCTTTGTGACATTATCTATGGTGTGTATTCTCGAGAAGACCTATTTGGGGCAAACTTTAGAGATGTGGCATGTATTATGGATATCTAGCGTGGATTATAGATCTTTGATTATATTTGATAGATTATAATTTATGTTTATTTATTATAGGTATCATGTGTATCTTAGAAAGGGGTTATGTAATTATTTGTGCATAGGGGAATTCTTAATTGGCCGACCTAATTACCTATTGTAAACTTGAATAAAAGAAAGTTGTTTTCTTTTGTGGAGAAGTGAGATGAGAAAGCAAAGTGTGGAAGTTGTGAGCTTGTATTTGTGAAGTCTGCTGGATGTAGAGAAGTAGTTGTGACCTAATAAATTCAATGGAACTATTTAAGAAAAACCATTTCTATTAGTTGTTTTATTTAATTGTATATTTTCTATACATATGTATTTCATATAGTATGTCTTGAAGGTGAATTTTACGTTATTTAGGCAGTGAGCCTAGGCAGTGAACCTGTTGTTTCTATTGCCTCCTAATAGGGTCTATCCTTTAACAAGGAGTGTGTACTTATGTAATAGTCAGCTCCTAACATGGCTAAATATTTAGTACGTTATTTGTGGGTGTTAATTCCCACTAGGGTTTTTCCCTTAATAGGGTTTCCTAGATAACAAATGGTTGTGTTATGGTGTTGTTGATAATGTGTTTATAATTGTATTTATCCTTTGATTATTAAATTCTAAATTTTATCTATTTGGCACATACCTGATTCACCCCCCTCTCAATTTTTTTGGTCGATGATTATTGCTAACAATTGGTATCAGAGCATCGATTCCTTAGAGAGAAAGCTTAACAACTTGAGGTGATCTTGAAGATAGTATACTATAGAAAGGAGAGTTCAAAGTTAGATCCTGAAAACTTTGACAGTTGGAAGAACAAGATGAGAATCATTTGTTGTGTTTAGGAATTGACTATTGGATGATTACAAAGAAAGATGAGCAGATCAAGACTCAAGATGAACTGGATAAAGTTACTGATGATGAAAATAAGTTGTTTTCTTGTAACATGGTTGCAAGAGAATAATTTATTAGTGCGCTCTCTAAAGGTGAATTAACATATATTAAATATTTGGATTCTGCACATAAAATTTGGTTAAGATTGGAAGCACTATATGAAGGAGATAAGTCTACTAATAAAGAAAATTTACAAAACTGGAAGACAAGGATGGAAATTCTGAAAATCAAAGATGATGAGAATGCTAGAGCATATGTACAGAGAGTTATTGGGGTTTTTATTTCCATTATAAACTCTATAGGTACATACAGTGAAGAAAAAGTGATCACAAAGATTCTTAGATCTTTGACATCTATTTACAAAACTAATGTGCAAGCTATAGAGGAGATCATACCTTTGACGGAGAACTTCAAAAGAGAGATGTTGATTGAAAAATTAACTACCTTTGTGGCCGTAGAGCTGAGAGATTCATTACCTAAGGTTGAAACAATATCCAAGGTGACTGTGCATAATAATAAAAATACTTTATCAGGGGTTGCGAGCACTAGCAGAAGTGACTTGTGAGAAGAGCTTGGTGAATATGTGGATGATTGGGAAAATATATAGAAAGAAGAGAGGAATTTAGATGAAATTGTGGCCCTGATTAGAAGAAGAGGAAAGAGAGGTAAGGGTAAGTTTGAAGTAAATTTACCTTTGAAATTTTTTTCATGCAATAAGATAGGTCATTTTGCATCTAGATGTCCTGCAAGGGTTCCTAAACATAAATCTATGTTTTATAGACCTAAATACTTCAAGGATAAGGAATGTCACTATGATAGTGAAGGTGTATCTAATGATGATGCTTTGGATTATGATGAAATTGGATTTATTGCTATTAAATATGATGAACCTATTCATGAAGAGAAAGCCCTAGTTTCACATGTTGAAAATAAATCTGAATGGATTCACATCATATGACTAGTGATAGAAACAATTTTATTCAGCTAACTAGATATGATGGTGGCATAGTTAGATTTGGTGAAAATAATCCTAAGTTGATCATTGGAGTGGGATCAATTTCTCTTGATGGTAAAACTAATACTGGTGATGTATTACTTGTTGATGGACTTAAGCATAATTTGTTGAGTGTCGGACAACTTGTTGACAAAGCTTATCATTTTAAGTTTGGTGATGGGAAATGTACTATCAGAAGTAAGACATGATATTTGATAGCATTTGGTACTAAGTCAATAGGTAATGTTTTGTATTTGAAGACTACAAAAGTTTCTTGTTTTTTTAGGAAGGTTGATGACAGTTGGTTATGACATAGAAGATTATGTCATGTAATTTTTGATAACATTGTAAAATAAAGTATGACTAATATTGTTAGAGATCTACCAAAGATTGTGAAACCTTCTAACACCATGTGTAGATAATGTGTCATGGGAAAAAAATTAGAAGTAATTTTAAAAGAAAATCTTACTCAACGAAAGGGAAGTTGGATCTAGTGCATACAGATCTTTGTGGCCCTACAAGAACAATATCTTACTATGGTGAATCAGGTCTACAGATAAAATATTTAAGATCAGATAGAGGTGGAAATTTTACTTCATATTTGTTCAATACCTACTAAAAAGAGCATGGAATATATATACAAACATCCACTCCTAGGACACCACAACAGAATGGGATTGCAGAGCAAAGAAAAAAAAATACTAGATGCTTCCAGAACTATGTTTCTTGATGGAAATGTGTCACATGTTCATTGGAAATAAGATGTTGGTACTATCGTTTACAGTTTGAACATAAATCATATCAAAGAAGGTACTAATAAGACTCCTTATGAAATATGGTTTAACCATGCTCCTACTGTGAAATATTTTAGAATAATTTGTAGTAAATGATATATCAAAATAGATGATGCGGTAGGAAAGTTTGATGCTAGAAGTGATGAAGGAATCTTCCTTGGTTATTTCACTAAGAGAAAATATTATAAATGTTTTAATCTGAGATTGATGAAGATGATTGAAAGTGATAATGTGATGATTGATGAGAAGTTTTAGATTCAGGAAATAATATATGACTGTAGCCAGAATACAAAGAACATGGCGGTTAATGAAAATTAAGAAGAACCTTTTGATGTTGATCATAAGATTGAGGCATGTCCAAATGATTCAAATGATTCTATTGAAACTCCAAAAACATCGAGGTATGTTAAGAAGAACCATCCTGAAAATACAATTATTGGCAATGCAAATGATGGCATGATGACAAGATCCATATTAAGAGATGAAATTTGTTTGATTTCTCAAGTTGAACCAAAAAATACTAATGATGCATGTAGAGATGAATCTTGGACTAAATATATACAGGAAGAATTGGAATAGATAAAGAAAATTAACACTCGGGAATTGGTTTCTAAACCTAAAGATAAGAATGTTATAGGGACTAAATGGAGTTTTAGAAAAAAAATGAATGAAGAAGGAATGCTTGTAAGGAATAAGGAAAGACTGGTTTGTAAAGGCTACTCACAACAAGAAGGCATAGAATTTGAATAAAAAATTTCCCCTATTGCTAGGCTTGAGGCAATAAGATTATTTCTTGCTTATGTTGCACACAAAGACTTTAAAGTATATCAGATGGATGTGAAATTTGCATTTTTGAATGGAGATATAAAGGCGGAAGTATATATTAAAAAACCTGATGGATTTCCTCTAATAGATTATGAGGGCATGGTTTACAAATTGAAGAAGGCTTTGTATGGACTGAAACAAGAACCTAGAGCATGGTATGCAAGATTGGATAAGTATTTACTTTGTCTTGGTTTCATAAAAAGGTAAAGCAAACAATAATTTATACTTAAGAGCCACTGAAGATGAATTTTTAATAGTTGAATTTTTTGCAGATGATATCATTTTTGGAGGTAATGATGAAATGAGTAAAAATTTCTTTAGGGAAATGGAAAATAAATTTGAGATGTCCATGATTGGTGAAATGAAATGTTTCCTTGGATTGAAAATCAATTAGAAAAAGAATGACATTTTTATTTATGAGACCAAGTATCTTAAGGAAATGTTGAAAAAGTTTGGAATGGAAGATTGTAAACTTGTTGGAACACCTATGGTTACTGGTTAGAAGCTTACTACTACTGATGAATCTCAGAGTGTTTTTTAAATAATCTACACATCTTTGATTGGAGGCTTACAATATCTGATTCACACTAGACCAGATATTGCTAATGCACTTGAAATTGTGGCAAGATATCAAGAAGATCCTAAAGAGACTCACCTTATTGCTTTAAAAATAATATTTAGATATATGAAAGGAACACTGGAATATTGCTTATGGTATAAAACATCTAATGATTTTGTTTTGCATGCTTATACTAATGTTTATTGGGTAGGAAATGTTGATGATAGAAAGAATACAAGTGGTGGTGCATTTTCTTTTGGGAAAAGATTGGTTTCTTGGTTAAGTAGGAAGTAGGATTGTATAGCCTAGTCTACTACTGAATTAGAGTATGTTGTTGCTACTATAAATTGCACACAAATTGTTTAGACGAAGAAAATGCTGAAGGACATTGGGATAACTTTTGATGAGCCAGTGGTTATTCATTGTGATAACAATAGCATAGTGAATATGTCAAAGAATCCAGTTATGCATTTGAAGACTAAACATATTTCAATTAAGCATCATTTCTTGAGAGACAAGGCTGCAGAGAAGGAGATTAGATTGGTGTATATCAACACAAAGGAACAAATAGAATATATATTTACAAAACCTTTGCAAAAGGATTCTTTTGATTATCTCAGAGGTATGCTTGGGGTGAGAGCCCCTCCTTGTGAGAACTAATTGATGTAGGAATGCATCAGTCTAGTGGATTTCAGAGCTATATCATTTTATGGAATTGATGTATGGATCTACTCCTATGGGGGAGTGATCGCAAGAACAAAATAGAACACATTTGGGTGATTAAGCACCTAGTTGTTATAGGCATGAATATTTTAAAAATCTACACCTTGTAGAAGAAATATGGTCAGAAGTAGAGTAATGAAACCCTTTCCATTGATGTCAAAGGGGGAGAGATTCTATGAAGAGAGTCTGTGGAAAATCCCTATTATTTTAGGGAGAGCTATGAAGAGGATATTGAGAAGATTGTACTAAGATAGGTAATTTTTGGATTGATGGATTTTATCATATGTTTTAATAAATGAAAAGGGGGAGATTGTTGGAATTGGATTTTGTTTTAGTTGTTGGAATTCATGTTTTTTCATTGATTTCAACATATGTTTGTGATGAGATAGACAAACTGGTTATCACTTGTGCATGGATGAATGACATAAGTTTACAGACAATGTATGGATGTTTCATAGTATGAGGAGATGGGGATGTGTACAAGTATGATCTTTGATCTTATATCTAAGTTCTCTTGAGTCTATGTTTCTATTTGTTTGAGTTACAACAATTTTGGTGAATATTGTTTGCAAAACAGTGGTAGAGAATTGTGACAGAGTTAGTATCTGAGTTTTGAGGATAAATTGAGTGCAAGAATGGTTCATGTTATGTGAGCTTGAGGAATGGTAGAAGACATGTTGAGGAATGTTTTTTTATGATTCTTGGGTCACAAGACTCTTGGTGATGTCAGCTGTGGTGTGTATTTTAGAGAAGACCTATTTGGGTCTGACTTCAGAGATGTGGCGTGTATTATGGATAGCTAGCATGGATTATAGATATTGGATTATATTTGATGGATTTTAATTTATGTTTAATTTTTATAGTTAGTGTGTGTCTCTTAGAAAGGGGTTTTGTAATTATTAGTGCACTGGAGAAGACTTAATTTCCCGACCTAATTACCTGTTACAAACTTGTATAAAAGAAAGTTATTTTATTTTGTGGAGGAGTGAGATGAGACATCGACGTGTAGAAGCTGCGAGCTTGTATTTGCAAAGTCTGCTAGATTTAGAGAAGTGGTTATGATTGAATAAATTTAATGGAACTGTTTAAGCATTTCTACCAGTCGGTTCATTTAATTGTATATCTTCTATACATCTATATTTTAGACAGTATGTCCTGAAGGTGGATTTAACCTTCTTTAGGTATTGAAACTGGGCAGTGAGCCTTTTGTTTCTCTTGATTCCTAATAGGGTATGTCATTTAATAAGGACTATGTACTGTATGTAACAATTAGCTCCTAACAGGGCTAAATCTCCTAATAGGGATACTATACTTTTAGTACTTTATTTGTGGCTGCTAATTCTCACCGGGGTTTTTCCCTTAATAGGGTTTCCTTGAAAACAATGGTTGTGTTATGGTGTTGTTGATAATGTGCTCACAATTTCATTTATCCTTTGATTATTAAAGGTTACAGTTTAACTATTGGGCACACAAACCCCCCTCTCAGTTGTTTTGGTGTACTATTATTTCTAACACTACCTTATGCTTTCCATGTTGGATCTCCTTCAAGAGATTAAGCTCCTCCAAAGGACTTAGCTCTGATACCAATTGTTAGGACTAAAGAAGAAAAGTACAAATAGGGGGGATGAATCAATTGTACTCACATTTATTAAATTTATTATAATTAAACAACTTATATATCTGAAAGATAAAGAATAATGCAAGGTCCATAATACACAACTCACATCACACGATTTGTTCACTAGAAAACATGGTTAAGCGAAAACCATGGTGGGAGTCAAACCCACAATATAGATGTACTCTACTCAAAGTACCGTCAAGTTAATAGAAAATGAGAACAAACAAATGCACTTGCATCCACATGACCACTTCCTAGAGTAGACTTCTCACAATACAATTATCTGGCACTCAGTCACTTTCACCAATCAATCACTGATAACGGTTACAAAGGGTGGACAAATTGTGTGATGCAATCAAACTTAATTACAACATCTCATATTCTAATACAATTCAATGAAGTAAAATTTCTCGTTCAGTTGTAGAATACATACATCTCTCTCTTCTCTTTCTACCACACACTCTACAAAAAAAAATGATTTCCCATTTATGCATATTACAATTAATAATCAACAACAAGGCCAAATAGGACCAATACAAATAAATGATATAAATAATAAGCTCAAACAACAATGCAATGCTATGAGAAATTAATCTTTTCTTGGTTGTATGTATAACTTATTAAGGATAAACCAAGGTATCCTTATGTAGTTTGTCCTCTAGTTGAAGCAGGAGGACTACTCATTTTTTATAATTTCTTATTAAGTTTATTCGTCCTTAAGAGGATATTGGCATTTTTCACACACACCTATGAATAGTGGAATTCATAGACTTGGGAGTTACATTTTAATTTCTCTCTCTCATCTCTATTTAAGAGATGCTCCTCTCTCATTTCTCACAATGCAATAATAAAGAATGATCTATGATGAAGATATTGTAAAGAGTCTCTCTCTCTCTCTCTCTCTCTCTCATTTATTAGGTTTTTGCCTCCTTCATATTATATACACAAGGGGATTTTCTTAGTTTTTCCCCTTTCAAAATACTTGTCTCATGTTGGAATAGTGGAATGGTGTGTACTAAGAGGGGAGGGGTGAATCAATACCCTTAAATTTTTTTATCAAATAACCTTAGTAATATTTTCTTGCATTACCGACCATTTTTGCTTTACTACCTTATGCATGTAATATAATAACATAAATGTAAGAGCATGTAAACAATCATAGAAAAATTCATGAAACTTAGTTACACATGACACTAGAATTGATAACACAAAAAACCCCTATTAGAAGGTAAAAACTGCGGTGTGGATGAAACCCACAAAGCTTCACTATCTGCAGAATGGAAGGTGACGATTAAGGCTACAAGTGTGATCACTTATGATGATATTACCCTATTAGGAGTAACATGTTAGACTTGTTAAGTCTACTTGGTTAAGAGATTTTAGCAACACAATGTATGTGTGCACTCGGTTAAGAGATTTACAATAAGACTGTTAAGTCCACCTTCTTGAAGGATTTCTTCTATTTTCTCCAATTGTTAGAGAGTAGACAAAAATACTTATGACCTGATAACTTAATATCTTGAATTTCTAAATATAGATCCATTAAGTTCACAAAATTATGTATCACCTAATTGTGACGAATAATACCTCTCTTATGCTCGGTAGCCTTGAATCTAGTTCTTCATAACTAAATTCTTCCTATTGTGTCCTTCTACATGAAGCTCTCTATTTGATCAATAGATGTATTCTTTGTCTACAATCATTAAGTTCTTGAATTATTATACATCTATATATACAAAGGTTTTGATCTAATTAGGTTTCACTCTTTACAAGAAAAAATATATGATCAAAGGTTTAAAACTTGACCTTGATCTCCTAGTTTTCATTTTTACAATCAGTCAGACTGATTAAAAATATTACTTATTCTTTTCTTGATCCTCAAGAAACAGTTTTCTAGCTAAGTATAAAGCTAATTTAAAACTAAAGTGCTTTAGCTGACGTGTATCTCAGATCCACTTTTCTCAGGAATAAAACTATCTCTTGGTAGACTAGTGCTCGGGTTACTCTATAGACTATGTTCTTAGGTTACTCTATGAACTATGCTCTCAGTTTACTCTTTGAACTGTCTGTCAGTGATAGTACTATTAGTGTTCACTGATTTCAGTGATCATTGTGCTAAGAAATTTTTGGTGACCTTTGTGCTTGATTGAATGTTGTCACTCGATGATCATGTAACTGACAGTTCAAATTTTTTTTCCTTGTATACTAATGACAACTTATGATCCTTTAAGGATTATCAATATCCCCCTTTGGCATTAGTATCAAAAACTGATATGTGCAAATTAATATGTTCAGTATATATCCCAAGTGTTTAACTTGTCAATGACTCCCCCTATGTGCATGCCTCGCTATAGTGTATGTATATGTTTCCTCCTTTGTGTATTTCACTCTTTGGCCTTTGACATGTTTTTCTTTTTGAATGTCTGCTATCTGCTTCTCGCATTGATCCTTGAGGTTCCCGAGGGTCATGTGCTCCAAAGTGATTATGGCATGCATCTCATAGATACTCTCAGTGACTGACATCTATGGGGTGGTAATTAATGTATTTTCTGAAGTCGTGTTTCAACAACAATGTGAGATTTGGTAGTAACATAGCTTGGAGCTTGATTACCTCATCTATGATTTTTCTTTCAGCCTTTTCTATCTCAAGTCTCAATGATTTTGATTCTACAATCTTCACATAATGCAGTTGGAATGCATCTTCCTCGGTTGTGAGAGTTTTTGCACTAGCTTTAAGATCTTCATCTATTTTAGTTATCTTTTCACTATGCTCAATAGTGAAATGCTCTAGTGTGCACAAATTCGAACTAAGTTAACTACTTCTGATATTATTGGTTCCAATGTAGTTATTCGCTCAGAAAGTTTTACCTTGTTTTCTGCCACTTCTTGGCCAATCTTCTCTGTGAGCTTGTAGTGACACTCCTCTTCTACATGTTCCTCAATGACCTTGTCAGCTTCTATATTTTGTGATGTTATGGCCTCGGTCAAAACTGCTAGTTGATCAAGGATGGGTGCATTTTGATCAATCTCTATGTTAGGAACTATCTGTAATAGGATTTCCTTTGTAGTATCCAAGACTTATGAATTTTTGTGTGCCTTCTTGAGCTTGTCCTGTATTGCCTTCCTTTTTCATAGTTCTCCATACTTGGCCAGTGAATTGGGATCTAGTGTTCTTGCATCATAGTTAGGTATATCTATTATTTCATCTAGTGTGACAGATGCTTTACTCTTCTTCTTCTTCTTCTTCTTCAGAATGGTACTAGAAGTAGTGGAATGAAGGATTATAGAAAGATCCTTCTCTGTCTCTTTTGATTTTGGTGATTGCATGGTAGGTGTGGTGCTTTTGGTATGCTTCTTGGTATTAACCTATTCATTGGGAGTAAACGTCTCTACTTCAACCTTGTCTCTATCTACGGCCTTGTTTACCTCTTCAGTATTCTTGTCAGTGGCATCATTGGGTTTATCCTCTCCACTTGTATCTTTCTTCTCCTCATTTGTATCTTTCTACTCCCCATGTTCATCACCTTTTTCCTCAGGTATGTTTGCATCAGGCTCGAGTGTTTTCTCCTTTCCTTCAATGATTACATTTATAGCTTGTCTTAATAAAGGCATGTGACCTAGTACATTTTCCTATGCAACATCCGTTGTCTTGTTTTCCTTTGTTTTCTTAGTGGCAATATTTACATCTTCATCATTCTTGGGATCATCATCAGAATCAATATGAGTTATATCTTTTATTGTGATATCTGGTGTTTCCCCTAATGATTGTAATATCTAAGGTACATCATCCATGGCCTTACTTGCCTCTTTTTTCAAATCAATTGGAGTGATATCCTTGTTATCATTGATGAAAATGTTCTCAGGGCTTGGTGTGGCCTCCTTCTCCTCATAGTGAGGTGTCTCGGTAGAGCTAGTACCTGCTCAGGTGGATGGAAGACTTCATTCCAAATCTCATTTCTTTCTTTGTCAATGTCTTCTAATATGCCCTATAGTACTTTGTATGCTCTTGTCTTAGCCAAAAATTTCTTTGAGTATTCCTACATGGTTGAGTCTATTTATTCAACTGTTGACTCGGGTGGCATGAATGTAACTAGGGATCTTTCCCTCATCTATTTCTCTATGTGCAAGGCATATTTCCATCTTGCTAATATTTTGTCATTAAGTTCTTGTGGAATATTGTTGTTGAATTGTATAGTTACATACTTGTATGCAACAATTGCCTTAATTATGGCCTCTTCTATCTTATTCTAATTCTTGGGAGACAAGGTTAGCCATTGTCTAATCTTATGATGTGATAAGCTGCCTGTGTTGATGATTGACTCTACAACTTCATCAATTATCTTAGGTATCTTGGCCTTTTCTGCTTCGATCCTTTGTTCTATTTCATCCTTGGAAGTATCATCCTTGTCTTCTTTTCCTCTTATATATCTCCTTCTTCGCCTTGGTGCTGATTTCCCAATTTGCAGATTTATTTTCTAATAAGTCCTCACAGTACCTTTCTTTACTAGTGGTGAGTCTGCCTCTTTTGTAGTCTTACTCCTGGTTCTTGATTCAACCGTCACTTTAGTAGTTCTTGTTTTCTTGGCTGGTGGTGCATCTGACTTAGTAGACTCAGAGTCACTTAACTCTTTTCCTTCACTGATGGGTAACTGTCCCCTGGTGACATCTTGTTCCAACTCTTCATCATTTACCAAAAGTTTCTTTTTAAGAGTATTTATTATTTTTGTCTTCTTTCGGTCTATCTTCTTCACTACTAAGCCAATTTTGATTCTAGACTTGGCTTCCTCATATGTGAAAAATATTCTAAATGATGTGTCTACTAGTTCATTCAGTAAGGCTTCAATAGCCTTTGTACCTGATCAATGTTGATCTCATAGTCCAATGGTGATAACCATGCTATTATTGGTACAATTGGTCTGATAAGTGTTGTATCAGTGTCCACTATGAAACATATGTCATTTTGTATTATTCAACCAGTTGTGTAGGGATTTTCATTCTCTTCTACATTCTATCCTTGAAAGTGGTGAAGTATGCATCCATTATAGATGTGAAGTTATCCCCTAGTTACTTAATGAATTCACTAATCTATGCAGTTATTGGTCGGGTTGTGTCCCAAGTGACATTACCAACAAAAGGGAATAAATTTTGAAAATAGAAGAATGTGCACATAAGGAGGGAACCGAACTTACATGAATTATATCTGGCTGATCTAATTGTCCTCATTTTTTCTTCAAGTTGCTTCAGTAGTAGTTCAGATAAGTCCAGTTGAAGTCCCTTCTTCACAATCTTATAAGTAGTGTCAACTGCTCCACATGCTATGCTGTTCATTTTTCTATCTTGGAATATCTTGTACCCAATCACACATGCATCAAAATTTATTTCAGGGTTGTTGATTGTATTAAATTTCAATCCTCTTCTGTCATATTTTGCCTTAGTTAGTTTTTTGATCTCGGTGTGTGGAGGGTGTTTTAGGGCTTTAGCCTTATCGGTTATTGGATAACCTATTACAATGTGAATCACATCCTTTGTGATTGGTTTTGTTTCATCCAACCATATTTTCTATCATGTACCTAGATAAGTACAATGTGTTTCCATTCAGTCTTGAACTCTCTCGGGAACAGTAGGGCATTGGTTAACCCTTTCACCTCAATGTGCTTGTGTTTTTTTTTTAGGTTTCCATCATTACATAGCTTCTGGTAAGCTTCTTCAATCTCAAGATCTCCGATCTCTGCAACCTTACAGTGGATGTATGCGCGGATATCTTCAACCAACAAAACCCTAGGAGAGATACTTTAGAATGCTCCCTTTTCGTTGGGTTGAGAAGCAACCTCAGGGAAAAACTTATAGTTAGGATCCTCACAAGTTGTGTTCTTAATCATGTTGATGTTCTTGTCCTTTGTGTTCTTGATCTTTGAGACTCATGAGGTGGTTTCCATTGTTCGTGGAATATTTAGGGCTTCTTATAAATAAACTGTTAGCTCCGTGAGTCTAGATACTCATGTGATTTTTGTTGTGGATGGTTGAGATCTATTAGAGTAGCCTTTGAATCTATTGTGAATCATGCTACAATCTTGTCACTCTTAGTTTCTTGTCTTCTCTTTGATGTTTTCTCTTTTTTTTCTTGGTGAATGAATGAGCTCTTTGTTGCCCTATTTATAGAAAATAACCTAAGTGGTGCATTGAATGCTTCAGCTACCACTTGGTTGACGAAACAAAGATGCTTAGGTATCATACCAAAGTATTCATCCTCAGTGAGTATACAACTCTCAGGGTAAGTGATGACTTAGTTGTACTTTTCACATGTTCACCGATGATGCTCGATATGTAGTGAAGACTTGATTGTCTTTCACATGTTTACCGACAATTCTCGGTTTATATTGACAACTTGGTTTTTTTTCATGTGTACACCAATGATGCTTGGTATGTATTGACCGACGAGACTGGATTCACAAAATCATAACAAGTAATACCATAGTGCATCTACATTCATTCTAATTTGGTATATTATCAATGAATATTGGAACTGATGTAAAATATAGATTTGTACAGTGTAGTTCCATACTTACTTGTATTGGTTAGGTGGGATGGTGAAATCACCAGATCCATTGGATGAGGTGTCACCAACTGTAGTACTTGGTCCAACATTATCATTGATTGAAGCTTTCCTCCACATTTGATTTATCATTCTCCTGATATCTTCTTTAGTGTTTCCATTTGCAAAAGTGCTTGAATCTATCACTCGGTCTCTGCAGTCCTTTCTTAAGTGACCAAACTTATGATAGTGTACGCATTCCATTCCGGAGTTCATCTAGTTCCTCAATCTTTGTATCCATTTCCTCATGTAGTTTGCAGCTATGTGTCCATATCTACCACATGCTGTGCAATTTACCCATGTTTTGTAATCCCAAACATATGGGTTACCGACTCTTCTTGGTTTATAAGCATTTTCTTTCTCTTTAGGTTTCCATACTCACTTTTCCTTTTTCCTGCATTCACGATATGTGTGGCCATGCATTTTTCAAGTAGGGAAATATTTTTCCATGTAGGATTCCTTCTTAGGTTTGTTCACCTTAGATCTTCATTCATGTGCTTTGTGTCCATGCTTGTTACAGTTATAACAATTACCAATGAATGTAGAAGTAGACTTAGGAATACATTTTTCTTTGCTCCTGCAAACATTTAATGTGTGGCCTGGTTTTCCATAGTGATTGCATGACTCCTTCCTTGGTCTTGGATTTGTGTAGACATCTCTTTGATCATCTTGGTTTGATGATTATCCATGCTTGGTATACCCTAAATTGGTATTATTGTTGAGTCTTCTTTGTCCATTCAGAAAATCATCCATTCTTTTTGTACTTTCTTCAGCTTTCTTGATCATATCATTATGTTGTTGCTGAATCCTTACTTCATGCTTCAGTTTCTCATTTTCTTCTCTTAGTTCACCTATAGCTTCCAATTTCACAATGAGTTCTATGTTCACTCAGTTGGCCTCATGACTCATAAGAACTATTTTATTGGTGATCTCAATGTGATGTTCAGTAAGTCTCTGTATCTCAGATCTTTCTCTTGCAATTTCTCAGTGATCTTCCTCCTATCATCAATAGCTAATGTTCTTTCTTGTTCAAATTGTCTTGCATTATTCATAATATCAATAATTCTTACCATCTATGTCTCCTAACCAATCTATAGTACCTTTACTTGTTTAGTCAGATGTTGATTGATTTCATTCAGACTTGTAATGCTTTCTTCAGATGTGTCAGATGCAGATCCCAATGAATAAAATAAATCAGGTATCTCTTCTTCATGATAGTTAGTTTCATTGTAGCGAGATGCCATGACTTTTATTTAAGCCAATAATTATTTCATCTTGTTTCTTTCTTCTTTGTATTGATCAAAGAAAATCCATATCACCAACTTTTGATTTTCAATATTCTTATCAAGATTATACCTTTCCATTGTATGATATTTTCTCTCAAGTGATTAAACTTTTCCAAATAAGAGATCTAGCTCTGATACCAATTATTGGAATAATGGAATTATGTGTACTGATAGGGGAGGGGTGAATCAGTACCCTTAAAACCTTTTATGAAATAAACTTAGTAATATTTTCTTCCATTACCAACCATTGTTTATTTACTACCTTATGCATGTAATATCATAACATAAATGTAAGTGCATGTAAACAATCATAGAAGCATTCGTGAAACTTAGTTACACATGACACAAGAATTGATAATGCAGAAAACCCCTATTAGAAGGTAAAAAATGCGGTGGGGATGAAACCTACAAAGATTCACTATCTGCAGAATAGAAGGTGCAAGTTAAGGCTACAAGTGTGATCACTTCTGATGATCTTACCCTATTAGGAGTAATATGTTAGACTTGTTAAGTCTACTTGTTAAGATATTTTAGCAACACTGTTATGTATGCGGAGCCTAATCAGACTCAGTTTCTTTTAGCGCAATTTCCCCCCAGACTTATCTACAGGGGTTTGGGGATAGTGCCCCCAAGCTCGGGGTCAAGGGGTAGAGCCCCTTGTAGGGTCCTCTGGTAGCTCCCCAGGTGGGGTCAAGGGGTGACCATAAATTTTCTATTATTCAGAGTATTTTTGCCCTAATTAGGTTATGTCAAAAATACGTGTGTAAAGGGCTTAGGGTTTTGAGATTCATTTTTTTTACATGAGGGATTTTTGTAGCTTTCTGTGGCGGTATTGAGTTGTAGGTTTTAGATTGTAATTACTGGATAATAATAAAGATATTGGACTCACTGTTGGTGGACATAGCCCAGGGATTGGGTGAACCACATTAAATCTTTGTGTCTTTGTGTTCTCTTCCGTGCATTAATATTTGCAATTTTTTTGCTTATTGTTCTAACAAGTGGTATCAGAGCGAGGTTTTTTTGTTCGTTCTTTCATCTATTCTTTGAAACAGGTCTCACGAGTTAGTGGGAGAGTCTCTCAATTAAGTGGGAGAAATGGAAGACGAGGGTAGGCTGAAGGTTGATAAGTTTAATGGGTAGAACTTCCAGTTATGGAGAAAATGGAAGACTATCTCTATTAGAAGGATCTGTGGCAGCCATTAGAGGGAATAGCCAAGAAAGAGGCAGCAATGTCTAAGGAAGATTGGGATATTTTGGATAGGACGACACTGGGGAGTATTCATTTATGCCTGGCACAATCGGTGGCATTCATTATTACTGGAGAAATGACAGCTAAAGATCTGATGGAAACCCTAGCGAAGTTGTATGAAAAGCCTTCAGCTTCAAACAAGGTATTTCTCATGAAGCATTTATTTAACATGAAAATGGTAGAAGGTGGATCAGTCACAGATCATTTAAATGAGTTTCATATAGTTACAAGTCAGTTAACTTCATTTAAAATTACCTTTGATGAAGAGGTTAGGGCTCTCTTGATTTTGTGCTCTTTTCCAGAAAGATGGAATGGCTTGGTAATGGCTGTTAGTAATTCCATTTTTGGTTCTAATACCCTAAATTTTGATGATGTTGTTGGTGTTATATTGAGTGAGGAAATTCATAGGAAAAGGTCAGGAGCATCCACACCGGATAGTGTATTGAACGCAGAAAGCAAAGGCAGAACAAGAGATAGAGGAAACAACTCTGGAAATCATGGAAAATCATGAGGGAAGTCAAAGGGAAAGAGGTCTCATTCAAGAGGACCTAGCGACTGATGGTACTATGGAAAACCAGGACATAAGAAGAAAGATTGTTGGTCTTGGAAGAAAGATCAAGGAGACAAACATGATGGAAACAAGGAGGCAAATGTGGTAAGTAACAAATCCGAAGAGGATGCTTTGCTCTTGTCT
>MU225171.1:1768662-1797668 GCA_018584345.1 Thuja plicata | reverse complement strand
TATATATGTTCTCTCACATTTTTTTACAGGTGTTTCATCTATTCAGTTCTATATTACCTTGATCTCTGCAATTTGGTTCTCTCAAAATATACAATATAATACCTCATATTTTTATTGTACATGCAGGAATATATTTTTTCTTATCATTGGTTTCCTTAAAATTTTACATGCAGGCTTTTATCTCTGGTTTTATTGTTGTTATATTTTGTAATATTCTTATTTTTTTATTAAAACTTAAACTCCATATATCTAACTTTTGTTTATATTATGTTTTCTATATAATATATATTTAATCTTCTTGACTCCAATGCAGCAGCCTTCTCTTCCACTAGACCTCTGCACAACTTCCTTGTGCCATCTCCCCTCCTTGCGCTGACCTTACACTCCCCTCCTCCCAACTTCCTTGTTGCTCCTCACGCAGCTAATGCTCTCTCTACCCATTTTTCTCATTATCTTCATGCACAACCTTGCCTTCTACGTCATAGATTGTGCAAAATTTCCTTTTGGTGCTTATCTTCATTCAAACTCATGTCTTCCCTCCTTTCTTCATTCAAACCTAATTCATAAACCTTTAGCACTTCATTGCACAACACTGCAAGGATGGTACATTGCGCCTACCATTTTCCTATCTTCTGTATAGCTACCTTGCGTCAACCCTCTCACTATTCCATTCTCTACTATCATTTCTTCCATGCGCCTGGTGGTAACCTCTTTTTTTAACATAGCTTCTAGACACACTTTTTCATTTATAGTTTCTTTCACAACATCCTCATTATTGTTAACACAGGTTCTTGTTTTCCATTTGGTATTATGTTTAATTATAATGTTTTTTCTCTGATAATCATATTGTTGCAGGTTTTTATAAATCTTTTTCTTCTAGCACTAATATTAGTCTATTCGTTTAATCATTAGAGTCCTCTTTCAGTCTCATCATTAGATTTTGTTTCTATTTTTAACAAAATTTATTCCATCTCTTTTAACCAGGGTTAACTAGGAAGTGACCAGCCAAGTTTGGAATACTTTGTTGTGTGCCACCACCAAATACTCCATGAAATCCCTTAAATATGACATGTAAGGGTTCTCAAGTCATTGATTTTTTGTTGTAACATCGTGTCTTTTGGTTTGGCCTAGTTCTACAAAAGTGTCATCCCTTGTTGTAATAAGACAATAGGAGTAAATCCCAAGTGTTGGTGTATTGTTGAAAGTCTTCACACAAGAGTTGTTCATTGTTCCTTGGGTCACATTTCAAGGTCTATTCATGACATGGGAAAGGAAAATTATAACAATGTCCAAATTTCCTAAAGTGAATCCCAAGAGAAGGGCCTACTGGGAAGCCTATGAGTCAAACAATGTTGAGTTAAAGAAGCACCTTGCCATTTGTGAGTTGATGCACCTTATAAAGGTCCTTCCTTTGCATCAAATTGGTATCAGAACTTAGGAAGATCAGTAAGAGGGTACAAATAAATTGAGTTTGAATTCAAGCCAAGATGCCTCCAAGGGTAAACATGAAAACAATAGTCAAAGAGGTAACCCAAGAATTGAGGGCAATGAAACTTAAAAAAAAAATTTATGGTTCATATTTTTTAACAAAATTTTAACCCAATATATCTTTTATCGATATAAATGTATTGTAATTGCCATTTGGGAAAATAGTTGCAATAATTTTTTTTTCTCATTTAAACAATTTTTTTTTTAAATTTTTAAATTTTCTTGCAAATTAACCGTTGATATTCATGTTACATTCCTCTTTTGTATTTATTTTAACATATAATTTATTGTATTCTAGTTTATTTTTTATCACAATGTTGACATTAGTCTTGGAAATCAAATTGAAGAGTTCTAACTATCATCAATGGAAGATGCATATTTCTTTTATATTTCATTTTAAGTATTTTCTAGAAGTTACTATAGATGCCTCTCTTGAATCGGCTACCACTACTTCCCAAGCCGACAAAGATGCATGGAAAGGTTAAAACAAAGAATCTCTTTGATTAATTGGCCTTTCTATTGTTCCTGACCGATACATCTTGATTGGACATTACACCAAAGCCCATCAAGCATGGGACATTTTGAAACAAAATTATGATAGCTCCATCGAATAACAAAAGATTCAACTCCAAGACGACTTGGAAGACTTGAGGCATACATATTTCAAATCCATGGATGGATTCTTACTTAAATTTTATCTTATTAAAACTCAATTAAGTGGTTTAAATGTTACCTTAACTGATATTAGATTAATTACTATCATTCTAAAGAAATGTCTTCCTAAAGAATTCCAACAATTTATTACTAACATTCATTTTCAACTTGCTATTTCTAGTTTAGCTCCTCAATTAAGTTATTCTATTTTTCATAATTTATTACGTCAAGAGGAAGCTAAGTTACTGTAATTTGGTACTCTTAGATCTTATGAACATGCTTTTGTGTGTAAACATAAAAATCAAAATAATAGATCATATAATCATTATACCTCTAATAATAATTATAATTATCATAATAACAATTATAATCACCACAATAATAATAATCATCATAATAATAGTTATTCAAATAATAGATTTAATTCTAGGCCCTCTTATAATCATAACAATAGTAATAATAATGGTTATCCTAATAATCATAATTGTCCTAATAATAGACCCCATTGTACTTATTGTGGGAAGTATGGTCATGTGTCCAACAATTGTTTTAAGAAATAAAATAATGAGGAGTCTTTAATCCTAATAATCAAACTAATCAAAAGTCTCATAGTAATAACTCTCTTCAATCTTTTGTTGTTCATTATGGTATAATACAAAGAGATAATATTTTATCTTCATATAATTCATTCAAGATTTATGATTCTTCTTATTCCCATGCATATTCCCCTTTTATGATCTATTATAACAAGAAGAGGATATTATTTCTACTTTTCTCAATTTTACTTTGTCTTCTTTTGACTCTTCTAGTAGAGATATGTGTATTTCTCAAGATGAACTTCATGGTTTCTCCAAAGTTCAAGATTATGAATGTAGTGCTAATCAAATGGTTGTTGTGAAGGACAAACCTCCTTATCTTTAACATAATCCTCCTCATGATAATAATAATAATGATGACAATAATGATGATAATGATGATGATTATACTAGATCTACTCCTCTTGATTCTTCATATAATGATGAAACCATTACAAATTTGCTTTATGAACCTGATTATTGTATTACTGATTACATGAATGATTCAAACTATAATTTTTCCTTAAAAGGTTTTATTGATTCACCTCTAGGAAGAGATCCCCATTATGGGAGATATACTAGTGGTTATTTCCTTTTTATAGGTTCAGGTGCTATTTCTTGGAGAAGTAAATATGAACAATCTGTGTTTCTATGTTCTACTGAATATAAATATAAAGAATGAACACATGCATCTAAAGAAGCTCTCAAAAATCATAGATTACTTGAAGATTTGGGTCCTCCTCAAAAAGAAGCTACACCTGTGTATTTTAATAATCAAAGTGTTATTTCCTTAGCAAATAATCCTATGTACCATTCAAGATTCGAGCACATATCACTCCATAATGAATTCATACAAGACAAATTTAAAGAGATGCAAGAGTCCCTCATCTATTGCAAGGGAAATTATCCAACTGTCGATATCTTAACAAAGACTATTTCTAAAGAGAGATCTCAAAATCATTGTAAACATTTGGGTTTGATATCCATTGATCTAATCTCCCCAATTAAAGATTAAACGGGGGTGTTAGATCTTAATCTTTCCTTGGTTATATGTATAACTTATTAAGGATAAACCAAGGTATCCTAATGTAATTTTTCCTCTAGTCCAAGTGGGAGGACAACTCATTTTATGTAATTTATTATTTATTTTATTACTCCTTAGGAGGAAATTGACACTTTTCACACACACTTATGAGTGGTATAATTCATTTACTTGGGAGTTACATTCTAACTCCTCTCTCTCTCGCTCTCTTAGATTTTTACCTCATTCATATTATATACAAAAGGTATTTTTCTTGGTTTTCCCCTTTCAAAATACTTGTCTCATTGTGTTGATCTTGGAGCATCTTGATGGTTTTGGTGATAGATCTTAAAGAAATATCTCATTCATTGTGTTTATGGTAAAATACTGTATAGTTGGAAAATGGAAGCACTTCCATTATAGACTCATTTAGCCCTCTAAGTAAGTAGTTTGGGGTCATGTCAAGTACCTTGAATGGGTCTCTGACTTGGATCTAGATTTTTCCCCTGTTCTACTCCATTTCCCACTTATTCCAGCCTATTTTTGACACCCTAAATTGGAAACTAGGATTTTTGACCTCAGGGTCAAAGTTAACCTTTCTGGGCCAAGGTAGACCTCGACCTTGACCTAGGTCAGAATTGACCTTTTTCTGACTCAAGGTCCAAATTTCAGATTTCCAGGGTTTCCGTATGTCGGGCTTTAGAAAGAATTAATTCCCACTTCCGGGTCGGCTGTTTCAGTCTTCGGAGAAAAAATTCTTAAATTATATTTGATATAGGTCCTCTTCTAGGGATATAGGTCTAATTGGAATTTAATTCTCCTATGTAGGCCTCTCTAGAAGATTGTGCCCTAGATTTATGTATAAGGAAGCTTTCTCCTCTCATTTTCTCTAACAATCTAAGACAAGAGTTGATAACCATGATCATCAACTATCAAAGACTTAAGAAGTGAAATCCAAAGGTGAAGAAGCAAGATTTGAAGCAAGCCAAGTATCCATTGAAGAATTCATCTATTCTCAAGCATTAAAGCACTTCTCAAGCACTCAATTCATCAAGGAGATCCATTGGTAGCCATTGAAGGATTCAAGCTCTATGGAGCCCTCTTGTTGAAGATTTCTTCATGCACATTCCTCCAAGCCTCTTCCTATCCAAAGATCCATTCAAAATTGGTGTTGAAGATTTACAAGAAATTTATTTGAGACATCCTACATCCTACATTCTACATTCTACATTCTACATCCATTTGGTGCATACATACTTGTGGATCCACGGATTCGAATCCGCCACAAGGGTTTCCATACAAGAAAAGTGAATTTTTTCATTTAATTTATTTTATTTGTGCAATTTCAATTATACTTTGAGGTTAATTCCAAAACTGGGGTTTGACCAAGGCAAACCCTTCCCCCCAAACAAAAAAACCATTTTTTTGCAGGGAGAGGTTCAGAACAACGAGTTGGAGTGGAGATTCAGATACCCTTTTTAGCAAACTATCAGGATCCGGAAAGAGATTTTCTGTCAGAGATTTTAGAGGTTGATTCTGCCCTAGGTCAGAATCAAAAATTCTAGGTCAATGGTGACATTGACTTGAGGGTCAAAATTGGAACTGTGTCAGATCAGAAAAAGATTTATGGGTTTTGTTTGTCTCTGTGTTTTTGTTCTAGACCTGGTTGTAGATTTTCGGAAACTCAGTGCAGACCCCTAAAAACAACATTCTTCAGATCTGTAACATTTCAAGGTTAGTACTTCTCTCCTATTCATTTCAATTGAATTTCTTAATCTTTCTAAATCTATCACACATTCTTTTCTATAAAACTAAATTTAAGATCTTCTTCTTTATTCTTATTTCCAATCGATTGATTCATTTATGCATTGATCCTTCCTTTGGGGTTAATCAATTTGGATCCTTCCTCTGTGTATTTGAGGATAAAAGGAATATCTTATTTATCCCACACATTTCAATAAACATTATAATTTCAAATGTAAAAACACAATTATATCTTACATTAAATGTAATTACCCCATTTTATACATTAACATTTCCTTATGTTACATTTTGTTATCTTACATTTTGGTGAACCCGCGATAGATAACTTTTTATTTTTTGGTGTTAGATTTACATTTTTATGTTAGATCTTGCTTGCATATTATATTAGATTTATTTTATGTTTTTGCATTTATATTTCAGAAATTAAACATCAAAATCTTGTGTTTCCTAAATTAGTTCATTAATTTTCAATGCATTGGTGTATGAGCTTTACCCCTTATAGTCCTACTTACAGTATCCCGGTTAGAAGATGCCGTAGACTTATGGGTTCCTTTGATCCCAATTCTTCCTCTCCTTTCCTTAGCATCCCGAATGACAATTTGACTAATCATGATTCCAATCCTTCTATGGAGCATAACTCTTCTCATGATGAGGATGATGCTTTAAGATTTCCTGCTGAACAAGTACAAAAGCTTTCAACAGAACTTGATAAAATCAAAAATTGGCTTATTCAAGACAACCATAATCAAGATTCCATCCAAGCTATAGAGGCTCTTAATAAAGTCCTTCATGATAGTGATCAAGGTGTTAATCTCTTCCGTGGTATCACTCATCTTGTTCATTTGAATGTTAAACCTTTAGCTCAAGAGGCTCAAGATCTAGGATTCACTCCTCCTGTCACTAGTGAGGGACCTTCTTCCATTCCTTTACTTATAAATCATACTTACACTCCTCCTTTGATGACTACACCTCTCCCAATTTCATCTATTCTTGTGAGTGTTCCACTAATATCACTACCTACCTCACAAACTTCATATCATAGTGTGCCTTTTACTTATTCCAATCCCCTTCCAACTATGGTTCCAAGTGTTCCACCAGTTGTGTCTTCCATTCCTGCAGCTTCCTACACTTTTCCCAGTGTTCCTAATATTTCTATGCCACCTATTTCTTCTAACAATTCAACAGTTATTAGTTTGGCTCAAACTGTGTCATCTTTACAACAACTTGCATCTTTAACCCAATCCAAGTTTAGCATTCCTACATGTGACACGGGTAGTCCTTTATCCTTAAACATTATTCATGCTACTGTCCCTCAGCAAGCCAATATGCCTTATCTTGAGAATTACAATGGCAAAGGAGATCCTGTTACTCATGTTAAAACATTTCAAATCCTTTGTAGTGATTATTCTCATGGCCATAGGATTTTAGCTAAGATGTTTGCTATGACTTTTCGTGATAAGGCCTTGCAATGGTATTGTTCTTTACCTCCTTATTCTATTGATTCTTTTCCTAAACTTGCTAATACCTTTATCCAACAATTTCAAAATAATTTTGGTCCGCAAGTGTCCTTAACTAATTTAATGCATTGTAAACAAAACATTAAGGAAAATTTGACTGATTTTATTGGCAGATTTAAGCATTTGTATGCTCAGATTTCTTATCATGTTCCTGATATTGATATTCAACATATATTTATTTCAAATTTACAAAATGTTCAATAAATTTGTGTAGCACTTCATCATTATCAGTTACAAGTGAGTTAATTTTAGAGAAACACTCCAATGACTCATGTTCCAGTTGATAAAAGTGGTGCTTCTCCTAATCCTAATAAGTTTCATAAACCTAACAACTATGTCAATATTAATAAACAGACGAATGCGGTTGCTGATGCATCCAACAATGCCACTTCTACATCCACTACTTTTCGTATGAGTCATACATTTACTCCTCTCTCTGAATCTTTACATTCTATTATGAGTGGGTTGCTAAGTGATAATATGATTACCTTGCCTCCTATTCGACCTCTTCTCCCTACCACAATAGCATCAAGATCCTTTGATTATAAAGCTCTTTTCCAATACCATCGACAGAATGGCCATGATACTAAAAAATATTATTCTCTAAAGCATAAAGTTCAATTATTAATCGATTCTAATGCTTTATCTATTGATAATTTTGATGGTAATGGGAACAAATCCATCTCTCCTCCTAATCAAAACCTTCAAATCTATACGAATTCTTTACCTACACATGATACAAATAGCATCGCTCAACCATCTTTTGTGGATATTGTTTACAATTCAAAGATGGATGATCTCAATCACATTGTTAATCATGTGGAGTGCGTTGTTTCACCTCAACCTACTATTCAAGATCCTTCGCCTCCACTTCAACTTCAAGTTCCACCTAAACCTCAGAAACAAACTAAGGATAAATGACCTAGGGAACTCTCAATTACCTTTGATGATTATGAGACTATTAAGGCTCCCGATGGTCCCCTTTATATTTATGCTAATATTGCTAAGATACCTACATGTGGTTGTCTTGTTGATCCCACGTCTTTAATAAATGTCATTACTAAGGAAAATATTTTTATGAAAATGTACAATGTGATTGTTATGATACATCTAATGCATGGATCCAAACTTGTAATGTTTTTCTTTATCCTTCACTTTGTTCTATTAACTTTCCCGTTGAACTTTGTGGTAAACTGGGAGATACTACCTTCATTGTCGTTCCTACTTCTGATCAATTTCAAGTCAAATTTGGTTTTCCTTGGATAACTGCTATGCATGCTGTTGCTTCTCCTATTCATAAGTGTATTAAGTTCATTCATAATGGAGAAGTGAAAACTATTAATCATAGTTTGTATCAACCTTCTAGGCCTAGAGATTGTGATACTCTTGATTTCTTTTGTCCTTCATTACCTACTTCATGTCCTCCTCACCCTAATAACCTTTTTAGTTCATATCAAGCCTATAAACATTGCAAGATTTTCAAGTTAATAATTCCTTGGATAGATCTTAATAGTGGCCTTTTGCCTACTCCTTCTATACCTCCTTTATCCATTATTGTTGTCTCTATTACTCAACCTCCCAGTGTTTCTTCTCAGCCTACTGCAAATCCTACTAATCCTCCTATAGAACCTGTGAAGGAACCAACTTTTATTCCTCCTAGTTCTCAACATGTGTCAAACAAAGCGAAGCATAAAAAATATGCTAATGAATGTCATAAGAAGCATAGAGCTAATACTAGGGCCCGTGCTTCTGGTCTTCATAATTCTTTACCTTCTTTTGACCAACCTATGGCTGATGTGTTGGAAGAAGTTAATATTCATAATGATGTTAAGATGAATGATTATGATGATTCTATTCATATCTTAGATCCCATTTTAATTAATCTTGATGAGGAGGATACTCTTGATGATCCTATTGATCCTAGTGATGAATATGAGACCATTGATCTTGATACTGATTTACCTCATATTCTATCAACTCAATTGATAATTACACCTAGTATTGAGCAACACGATTCTCAAGAGGATCCTTGTTTGGAACTGGCTATTATTCCTACTGTATTGGATATAGTCTCTCTTGCGAGTTTCCCACCTTCCCTAAATGATATAAACCAAGACGGGGAGAGTAGGTGATGTGCTTAATTGGCTTGTCCTTCATAGTATCCTTTTATTTGTTTTCCTACTTTATTGTGCTTCTCCCGTAATGCATTTGCTAAATGTTTGTTATACTCTTTTATACAACCCTTGTTAATTTATTGGGGCAAGGTGATAAAGGAATCAAACCTATTGTACAATTCCTCTATATATATATTTACTCTTCTATATGTTGTTTTCATGTTATTTTGTACTTGTGCTATTTTTCGTAAATGTTTTCCTTGTGTATTCCGCTTGGCTCCACGACATGGTAGCACTGATTTTTTTGGTCTCCATGTTGTGGTCTGAAAAGACTCTTCTTCATAACTCTTGAGTTTCCTTTCCTCCATTGTGATTTTAGTTCTACTTTCTTTGGGGAATGATGTCAATTCATTTTCAATAATATCATATCTATATATACATTTTATCTTATGATCATACTGACCCCACAGTAGGTAGATCCCTTATGTGTTCTTTGTATGTTTATGTGGTATTTCCCTTGATTTGTCTTCATTTGGGGACATCTTGTAGTGGAAACGTAATTAGTAGAGTTGTTTATGTTTCTGTTAAAGCCATTGGTCTTGTTAAAGTGTTAGCAATGACTTTAACGTGGGGGCATACACTCTACTCACTTTTTGCACACACGTACCTTTCAAAATATTTTTAAACTTAAAACTTTCTCCCTTTATGGATTAAAGACTAATCCTTAAAGCATGGATTTTTACCTTATAGGATCGCTTGATCCCTCCAATTTAAATTTATACGGATCTCTTGATCCCTCCAGTTTCAATTTATAATGATTTTATCTATTAAGGTTGGAAGGTGTCCTTACGATTGGATCTCCTTGATGGGTTGACTAGTGAGTAGCCACGTTCACTAGGCGGTTCAACTCCATCTTTCCAGTTGCACTATTTCCTTGTGTGGTTCACAATGGGACATAAGTTCTCATTGGGCAAGGTAAACACACCGTCTCTCTCTTTCTCCTTAACTTGAGATGTCTCTCTTATCGTGATCTTAGGGTTGATAAATACTTAAGTCCTTGGGGGATTGAGGATTCCTTTGTCCCTTTTGATTTCAATAAGATTGTTTTTTCTTCATGATCTCCTTTACCAAGAGTTTGCATCGAGTCCATACTCTTTCTAAAGTGGGGGCTAAATGTATAGTTGGAAAATGGAAGCACTTATAGTTTATACTGGTTTAACCTTCTGAGTAAGTGGTTTGGGGTCATGTCAAGCACCTTGAATGGGTCTCTGACTTGGATCTGGCTTTTCCCCCTATTCTGCCCCATTTCCCACTTTTTCCAGCCTATTTCTGACACCCTAAACTGCAAACTAGGATTTTTGACCTTAGGGTCAAAGTCGACCTTTCTGGGTCAAGGTCAACCTTGACCTTGACCTAGGTCAGAATCAACCTTTTTTTGAATCAAGGTCCATATTTTAGATTTCTGGGGTTTCTGGATGTCGGACTTCAAAAATAATTAATTCTTGCTTCCGGGTCGGCTGTTTCGGTCTTTGGAACAATAATTCTTAAATTATATTTAATATATGTCCTCTTCTAGGGGTATAGGTCTAATTGGAATTTAATTCTCCTATTTAGGCCTCTCTAGAAGATTGTGCCCTAGATTCATATATAAGGAAGCTTTCTCCTCTCATTTTCTCTATTAATCTAAGACAAGACTTGATAACCATGATCATCAACTATCAAAGAATTAAGATGTGAAATCCAAAGGTGAAGAAGTAATATTTGAAGCAAGCCAAGTAGTAATTGAAGCATTCATCTATTCTCAAGCATTCAAGCACTTCTCAAGCAGTCAATTCATCAAGGAGATCCATTGGTAGCCATTGAAGGATTCAAGCTTTATGGAGCCCTCTTGTTGAATATTTCTTCATCCACATTCCTCCAAGCCTCTTCCTATCCAAAGATCCACTCAAGACTGGTGTTGAAGATCTAGAAGCAATTGATTTGAGACATCCTACAATCTATATTCTACATTCTACATCCATTTGGTGCATACATACTTGTGGATCCACGGATTCGAATCCACCACAAGGGTTTCCATACAAGCAAGGTGAATTTGTTCATTTACTTTGTTTTATTTATGCAATTTCAATTATACTTTGAGGTTAATTCCAAAACCAGGGTTTGACCAAGGAAAACTCATCCCCCCAACAAACAAACCATTTTTCTTGTAGGGACAGGTTCAAAACAGCGAGTTGGAGTGCAGATTGGGATACCCTTTTTAGCAAACTACCAGGATTCAGAAATGGATTTTCTGTCAGAGATTTTAGAGGTCAATTTTTCCCTAGGTCAAAATTGGAAATTCTAGGTCAATGGTGACATTGACTTGAGAGTCAAAATTGGAACTGTGTTAGATTGGAAAAATATTTCTGGGTTTTGTTCATCTCTACATTTCTATTCAGATCCATTTGCAGATTTTCTAGAAACTCAGTGTAGACCCCCGAAAACAACATTCTTTAGATCTGTAACATTTCAAGGTTAGTACTTCTCTCCTAGTCATTTCAATTGAAGTTCTTAATTTTTCTAAATCTATCACACATTCTTTTCTATAAAATGGAATTTAAGATCTTCTTCTTTATTCTTATTTCCAATCGATTGATTCATTTATGCATTGATCCTTCCTTTGGGGTCAATCAGTTCAGATCCTTCCTTTGTGTATTTGAGGATAAAAGGAACATCTTATTTATCCCACACATTTCAATAAACATTCCAATTTCAAATTTAACAACACAATTTTATCTTACATTAAATGTAATTACCCAATTTCATATATTACATTTTCATATGTTACATTTTGTTATCTTACAAATACTTCCTTTTGTTACACTCACTTAGATTATTTCCTTTAGTTGTTTTGATTTTTGTATGTTTCTTACAAAATCAAGTCAACCAAGACTTAGATAGGACCCAAAACATCATCCACAAACAAGTAACAACTTCTCCAAATCCAGGCCACAAATTGCAACATGTTACTTCACCAAGTCAACTAAGAATTAAATGAAGAAATGCCAACATGCTAGCAAAACAGCCAATACAATCACAATGAACCATCAAAATGGCCATAAAATGATCCAAGAACACTAGAAAGAAGTATGAATAACCTCTCAAATCTCCATAACATCTCAACCTAAAAATCCAAACTCATCTTTATACTATTCATAATGAACACTGAACACTATTAGACCAAAAAGATAGCTTGCCAAACTTTGAATCATGAACAACCATACCAATCTATACCGAAGAAAAAGATCAACCTCTAAAACATCTTGAACAATAGGAACATTGAAATACTAGCACCTGATAAATCAATCATATCTTTCTCCAACTATCATGCGAATCTCTATAAGTTAACCAGAATAAAAAACAGATATATTTGAACCATCAATTACAATCACAACACAAGATTTACAACATATCACCTAAACAACTGAAATCATCTCTGCTGAACAAAACACACTATTTACAACAGCAATAGTATATTGACATCAATGAAAAAACATTAATGTCAACACACAGAAAATTTCTAATTAGAAGTCTTTGACATTCTCAACAATCTTCAAATACATTCTAGTAGACCAACACTAAGGAGTTCATTCATGAAATTAAATTATATACAAAATATTAATGTACCAAATTTGACTGAGTTATTTTTGTCCTTCTTAATCTTTGTTAATTTCTCTATCAACCAACCTCTTAGCACCTCAAATAGGTCATATTCCTTTTTATCCTTTAGAATCTAATATAAAGTGTAAATGATAGTACGACACTAAATTGTCTCTGCTAGAGTGATAAATTCTATATCCCATCCCCATAGATGCAAACTTCACATCATCCCCAATTATGTCATTTATTGTCATATCTCCTTCATTTGACTTATCTTTAGTGACATTGTGAACTGTATCATTCTTCACTATCTCCAGTGAATATATTGCACCAGATGCCTATAATCCTACTTAGTGTATACCTAATCCATTCATCTTCCTCAATCAACAAAAAACATAATATTGTGAAAACTTATTAAAATTAAGGGCTTTGAATTCAGGGTTTGATTTCCCATTCTTTTTTGAAATCTTATCATTGTACAAATCCTTTGTTTGATCCTTGCCTAAGTTTTCCACATTGGCATAAATGTATGTACTAACATTCTCAATGTGTAAAACCCCATATGAAACATTCAAAAAATGAACCCTTTGGATTGACTTCTACAAATTTAAATGGATGTTTCATGAACTTAGGTCGGGGCCTCTCGATTATGTCAAATATGATTGGAGTATTCATCACGAAAGATTAAAATTTTATTTATCCACACATATAAATACCTTTCGTTGAATTAGGATTTTTGTATGAATTTATTTGAATAATCAACTTGTCTCTTTGGTCTCAATCAAAATCATTTAGAGAGCTCCTCTTCTCATGATTTCTTGAATGAAAAGTGACAAGTGCAAGTCATAAATTTCCTTTTGTATTACGTATACCTAACTTTAAGGTATCATTAATGCTTCAATCCCTAAATATTTCCAAACACCTAGTTTACTACTTGGTTCATAGAGATTGGTTTCACACCTTCAAAACTTATTTTATTCTTTCGATATAGACTTCTAAACCTCTATTCCAATTAATTAAAATTTCTTCATGCCTATCCAATTCAAGCATCAAAATTTATAGGGGGTTTTATAGGATTCTTCTTGTAATCTCCCCTTAGGCCAAAAGCCTAAACTCAATTCACTAAGGAATTTAAAACACAAGATCTAGATGTGGACACTTTAGATGTATTCTTAGCATTCTTCTTTACCCATGTCTACTTCATTTTCTTTAAAATATTTCAAAATTCATATTTTCCTCGCCTTCATACTTTCTGGGCTTATCTATGCTTCTACCTATCAGAACACTCTTGTTCACATTTTTAGTCTTGCAGTTCCTTGCAATATGGCTAGATCTATTGCATTTGTAGCATACAAAATTCCCTTTCCCTTGGTTGTTACTCATCTTATTACTTCTTGTTCGAAACTTCTTGCATTATGACCAAATCCATTGTATGAATAGCACTTGATGTTTCTTTCATTGTTGGAAGATTTATTCACAATACTTCTACACTCACTTGACTTGTGACCATGTTTTTTTCACTTAAAACATTAACCTATTAGAATTAATGGGAAGTGTGTATAGAGAGGGGAGGGGTGAATCAGTACCTCTAAATTTTTTGTATCTTTTAACCTTTTTCCTTTAAGTTATCAAATGTTTATCCAACCATCTATTCTATGTTATCTTGATGCAAGATATATCAATTCATAAACTTAATCAAACATGTGGACATGCATAGAAACATTCATGAAAGTAATTGACACATAACACAAGATATGATATTGCAGAAAACTCCTGTTAGGAAGTAAAAATTGCAGTGGGGATGACACCCACAAATTCTTCACTATCTGCAGATTGGAAGGGGCCGATTAAGGCTTACAATTTGATCACTTCTGATGATCTACCCTATTAGGAGTATTGGTGGAGACCTGTTAAAGTCTACTATGTTAAGATCTTTAGAAACACTTTTGAGTGTGCACTCGGTTAAGAGATTTATAGTTGGACTGTTAAATCCACCTTCCTTGAAAGGATTTTTTACACTTTGCTTCACTCGTTAGAATGTAAGAAAATTACAATTTGAACTGGTCTATGTAATCTCCTATTTCTGATTACAAACCCATTTAAGATTACATGTAAAAGTATATCCCCTAATGTGATTGAATAATACCTCGGATGCTCGGTAGTCTCTGTTCTTGGTTCTTGATAACCAAATTCACCTTTTCCCATTCTGGTTCTTGAAACCTTTAGTCTAATCCATAGATGTGCTCATAGGCCTCATTCATTCTCACATCATATAATAATGAATGATTGAATCATCTATTTATAAGATAGATTAACCTAATCAAGTTTCACGTAAAGCAATATTAACTCTAAGATCACAGGTTTACAACTTTACCTTGATCTCCTACTCTATGTCTTTTAAATCAGTTAGACTGATTAAAGCACTTACATTAATGTTTCTAGTCCCTAAATAAATAAAGACTCTATAAATAGAATAAGACTATTTTATCTGACATGGAAGTTAGATCCACTTTTTTAGGCTGCAACTGACTTTCGATTATTGTCGGTCGGTTATGCTATGAAGTCAGTTAGACTATTTCTTTGTTGTTCCTGCTTGAATTGTCTTTCAGGTTCCTCTTTGACTATTCTCTCAGTTTGCACTATCTCCTGATTGTCAGATTCCATGGTTGGGTTCCTCTTCATCCTTTCCATTTTGCATTTTTTCTCTACACACAAAATTGTGTTGTCGGTTCTCTTTATACTTAGCAGTTTTCGGTGATCTCTGGTATCTGCATTTTTGGTTTGCTCTTTGTCCTGTCTTTTGGTGTATGTTTACCAAAATTGTTCTTTGCATACTAATGGAAAAATAATGTCATCATAACCATATGTATTATTGTAATTTATTCTTCTTCTACAATGCATGGATTTATGACCAAATTTTTTTAGATAAAGCACTTTCCATTTATTCTTTGAACCTTAGTTTGTCTTTCTAATGGATTCTTGTTCTTCTTCTCCTCAGATCTAGAGTTTCCTTGAGTAGATCTAGAAGTTTCTCCTTTCTCAAATCCAAGGCCACTCTTGTCATTTGGACTCCTCTGACTTTTAGGAAATGTATCAAGTTTGGATGAGATGATCATGAACTTGTCCTTGTAGTCATTAGCAACCACAAGTTCTTCTCTAAGTTCCTCCTCAATTTACTTGGCCCCTTGTAGATTAGAAACAATTCTATTGCATTCATAAAATATTTCCTTTAAGGACTAATTTAGGTTCTCTTTATTAATCTTATCCTCAATCTCTTTGGTCATCCTCATCACTATAGATTACATCTGATTCTTTATGAGTGTGTTCTCTATCTTAAGTTTTTCACATTCTTTAGTCTTTTCCTTCAAGTCTTACCTGTATTTTTCTGTTAGGAATAATACAAGTGAGATGGGGGTGAATCAATTGATTTCCAAATATTTAAACTTTAAACTTTAAACCAATTACTAATGCAAATATGAACACTCAAAGAACAACACCATAATACAAGTATTTTGTTGTCGAGGAAACCCTGTTAAGGGAATAACCCCAGACCCTATTAAAGGACATACCCTATTAGGAATCTTCTCAACCTTGAGATAAGTTTAATGATGAGCTCATTTCTTGAGCACACTTCCTAAAGTGAAGGTTAAATCCACCTTTTGAATGATAAACCCACCTTTTAAATTCATTGCCCAAAGAAAAGTAAAAGTATACTTATAACAGTGAAATGATTGATAGAAATTTTCTTTTCTTATACAGTTCCAATGAAGTAAATTGAAAACATAATCACTTCTCTACATCCACTAGAACTCGCATCCACATGCTCGTAGCATCCAATACATCCATTCCATACATTTACACATTAGGGCACTTCTTTCCTTTATAAAAAGTTATATTAAGCAATTAGGTCGGCATGTTAAGACTTCAAAAATGTACAAAAAATTACATAGACCTTTGATAAGATACGCATAGTACCTTAAAAAAGTATTTGACAAATCTAAATCATCAGTAACACACCAATATCCATAATTCACGCTCGTAAATCATTAAGCATGTTACATCTCTATAGTCAACCCAAAATAGGTCTTCGCTAGTCCACACACCTTAGCTGAATTCATCAGGAATTCAGTGACCCAAGAATAAAAAATAATGGTCTCACATGTATCTTTTATCATTCCTTAAGATCGCATATCATAGCTCATGCTCACATCCAAGTTATCCCAAAAACTCAAAGGCCATCTCTGTCATAATCCTTTGGTCCTACAATGTAACTAGTGTTTAACAAAACAACTCTAACTCATGAAAATACACACATAAGATCCAATAAACTTAGACATAAGGTATACACTCATTCCTCTACAAAAATCTATTTTTGCATACTCCCATACGCCATACATTGTCCATACACATCTGTCAATCACACATGTACCTATGATAAATAGTCTTTCTGAGACTTCTACTACATCCAACTGAAAAATATGTTGACATCAATGAAAAAACATGAATGTCAACACCTCAAATAAAAATAATTCCAACAATCTCCCCCTTTGGAATTTATGGCAATATATGTGAAAATCCATCAATCCAAAAGTATCTTTTTGAATACAATCTTCTCAATATCCTCTTCATAGCTCCCCCTAAATTAGTAAGAATTTTTCACTTATATCTCTTCCCCTTTGATATCAATGGAAAAGGGTTCCATATATCTTTTCCTTCTGTGCACATCCCACCTCTAAAAGGTGTATTCTAACAATCTCTCCCTTTGGCATTGATGGAAACATGTGTGAAAATACATCAATCCAAAAGTAGCATTTTGAATACAATCAACTCAATATCCTCTTCATAGATCCCCCTAAAATAGTTGGGATTTTTCACTTATATCTCTCCCCCTTTGATGTCAATCGAAAAGGGTTCCATATCTCTTTTCCTTCTCTACAGATCACACCTCTACAAGGTGTAGCTTTTAAAAATATCCATGCCTACAACAAACCAGGTGCTTGATCACCCAAATATGTTCTCACCCAGAACATACCTCTGAGATACTCAAAGGCATCTTTTGAAAAAGGTTTAGTGAATATATATGTTATTTGTTCCATTGTACCGATGTAATCCAATCTAACTTATTTTTCTATAACCTTGTCTCTCAAAAAGTGATACTTGATTGAAATGTGTTTAGTCTTTGACTGCATAACCAGATTCTTTGACATGTCCACTATGCATGTATTATCACAATGTATAACCACTTTATCTTCAAAGGTTATCCCAATGTCCTTTAGAATTTGTTTTATCTAATTTTTTTTTTTGTAATTTATAGCAGTAGCTACATATTCTTATTTAGCAGTAGATTGACCTATATAGTCATGCTTCTTACTCAATCATGAAACCAACCTTTTTCCAAGAAAAAAATGCTCCATGACTGGTGATTTTTCTATTATCAACACTTACTGCCCAATCAACATCAATATAAGCATGCAATGTAAAATCATTCAACTTTTCAAACCATAAACCATATTCTAGTATCCCTTTCAAATATCTGAATATCCTTTTAACTGCAGCAAGGTGAGTCTCCTTAGGATAAACCTGAAACCTCACAACAATTCCAATTGCACTAGCTATGTCTAGTCTAGTATGAGTTAAATATTTCAAACCTCCAATCATGGATATGTATTTTGTCTAAAAAAACATAGATTTATCATTAGTAGTAAGCTTGCATCTAGTAAGCATGGGTGTTCCAATAGGTTTATAATATTATATGCTAAAATTCTTTAGCAACTCCTTGAGATACTTGGTTTGAGAAATAAAAATACCACGTTTGATTTGAATAATTTAAAAACCAAGGAAGAACTTCATTTCACCAATCACAGACATTTCAAATTCACTTTTCATATCTCTTTTCCTTCTCTACACATCCCACCTCTACAAGGTGTAGCTTTTAAAAATATTCATGCCTACAACAATCCAAGTGCTTGATCACCCAAATATGTTCTCACCGGGAGGGGTTCTCACCCAAAATATACCTCTGAGATACTCAAAGACATCTTTTGACAAAGTTTTAGTGAATATATATGTTATTTATTCTATTTTACTTATTTAATCCAATCGAACTTATTTTTCTATAACCTTGTCTCTCAAAAAGTGATACTTAATTGAAATATGTTTAGTCTTTGACTGCATAACAAGATTCTTTGACATGTCCACTATGCATGTATTATCACAATGTATAACCACTTTCTCTTCAAAGGTTATCCCAATGTCCTTTAGCATTTTTTTTATCCAAAAAATCTGTGTGCAATTTATAGCAGTAGCTACATATTCTTATTTAGTAGTAGATTGACCTGTACAATCCTGCTTCTTACTCAAACACGAAACCAACCTTTTTCCAAGAAAAAATGCTCCATGACTGGTGATTTTTCTATTATCAACATTTCCCACCCAATCAATATTAGTATAAGCATGAAATGTAAAATAATTAAAATTTTCAAACCATAAACCATATTCTAGTATCCCTTTCAAATATCTAAATATCCTTTTAACTGCAGCAAGCTGAGTCTCCTTAGGATAAACCTGAAACCTTGCAACAATTCCAATAGAACTAGCTATGTCTAGTCTATTATGAGTTAAATATTGCAACCTCCAATCATGGTTATGTATTTTGTCTGAAAAACACTTAGATTTATCATTAGTAGTAAGCTTACATCTAGTAATCATGGGTGTTCAAACAGGTTTATAATACTCTATTCTAAACTTCTTTAGCAACTCCTTAAGATACTTGGTTTGAGAAATAAAAATACCATGTTTTCTTTGAATAATTTAAAAACCAAGGAAGAAATTCATTTCACCAATCACAGATATTTCAAATTCACTTTTCATATCTCTTTTCCTTCTCTACACATCCGACCTATGCAAGCTGTAGCTTTTAAAAATATTCATGCCTACAACAAACCAGGTGCTTGATCACCCAAATATGTTCTCACCCAAAACATACCTCTGAGATACTCAAAGGCATCTTTTGACAAAGGTTTAGTGAATATATATGTTATTTGTTCCATTTTACTGATGTAATCCAATCTAACTTATTTTTCTATAACCTTGTCTCTCAAAAAGTGATACTTGATTGAAATATGTTTAGTCTTTGACTGCATAACAAGATTCTTTGACATGTCATCTATGCATGTATTATCACAATGTATAACCACTTTCTCTTCAAAGGTTATCCCAATGTATAATTTGTGTGCAATTTATAGCAGTAGATTGACCTATACAATCCCGCTTCTTACTCAACCATGAAACCAACCTTCTTCCAAGAAAAAATGCTCCACGATTGGTGATTTTTCTATTATCAACACTTCCTGCCCAATTAGCATTAGTATAAGCATGCAATGTAAAATCATTAAACTTTTCAAACCCTAAACCATATTCCAACAACAAGGTGAGTCTTCTTAGGATAAACCTGAAACCTCACAACAATTCCAACTGCACTAGCTATGTCTGGTCTAGTATGTGTTAAATATTGCAAACCTCCAATCATGGATATGTATTTTTTATGAAAAACACTTAGATTTATCATTAGTAGTAGGCTTGCATCTAGTAATCATGGGTGTTCCAAATGGTTTATAATATTCTACTCTAAACTTCTTTAGCAACTCCTTAAGATACTTGGTTTGAGAAATAAAAATACCATGTTTGCTTTGAATAATTTAAAAAACAAGGAAGAACTTCATTTCACCAATCACAGACATTTCAAATTCTTTTTTCATTTCCTTGAAGAATTTTTTACTCATTTCATCATTGCCTCCAAATATTATATCATCCACAAAGACTTAAATAATCAAGATTCCAACTTCACAAGTTCTCAAATATAGATTACTCTCTACACTACCTTTTTTGAAACCAAGATGTAATAAATATCTGTCTAACCAAGTATACCAAGCTTTAGAATCTTGTTTCAGACCATACAATGCCTTTTTGAATCTACAAACCATGTCTTCATCATCTATCAAAGGAAAACCATCATTTTTCTTAATGTAAACCTCTTCCTCTAGATCACCATTCAGAAATGAAAACTTCACATCCATCTGATATACCTTAAAGGAACAATCTTTTTCCCTCTAACCTCACAATAGGTGTAAATATTTCTTCAAAGTCTATACCTTCCTTTTCTAAATAACCCTTGCAGACCAGTCTAGCCTTATTTCTTACAACCATGCCATATTCATTCATTTTATTTTTGAAAACCCATTTAGCCAATTAAATTCTTGTCCTTAGGTATACGAACCAATTCCCAAGTGTTTTTTTCTTTATCTGGTCTAATTCTCCCTACTTTGCCTTAATCCAATATTTATCTTTACATGCCTCATTAATATTCTTAGGTTCTACCTACGAAAGAAAACAAAGCTCATTTCTAGCTTTAGACCTTGTCATCATGCCCTTATTAACATCGACAATAGTCTGAATCTCAAGAATTTGTTTTGTCTCTTGATTTTCAATATTCTTCTTATTCTCTAGGATCTCAATATAAAATCTCTCATCAATTTTCACATTAGCACTTTCCACTATTTTCTCAATCTCATATTAAAACATTTATAAGACTTACTTCTAGTAGAATAGCCAAGAAAAATTCCTTCATCACTTATAGCATCAAACTTTCCAATTTCATCATCTCTTTTGATATAATACTTGCTACCAAATATCCTATTAAAATATTTTATAGTAGGAGCATAACCAAACCAAAGCTCATAGGGTGTCTTATCAGTACCTTCTTTGATATGAATTATGTTTAAAGTGTAGACAATAGTACTGAATTATTCTCTCTAATGCATATGAGATACAATACCTTCGAGCAATATAGTCTTGGCCACATCTAGTATAGTTCTATTTCTTCTTTCTTCTATCTCATTATTCTAAGGTGTCCTAGGACTAGAAGTTGGTCTATATATCCCATGATTTTCGCAGGAAGCATTGAAAAAATATGATGTAAAATTTGCACCTCTATCTGACCTCAAACACTTTATCTTAAGACCTGATTCATTCTCAACTTTTGCTTTGAAAATATTGAACTTATCAAATGCATCAGATTTTTCTTTGAGAAATGAAACCCACATCATCCTAGAATAGTCATCAAAAAAAATTATAAAGTACCTTTCACCATAGTAGGATCTAGTCCTTGTAGGACCAAAAAGATCTGTATGTACCATATCCAACTTTCCTCTTACTGAAAAGGATTTTCTCTGAAAGCTTCTCTTAGTTTGTTTTCTCATCACATTTTCTCTTCACATAGTGTTAGTAGGCTTCATAATTTTTTGAAAATCTATGACTACATTAGTGTTACTGGCACTTACAATATTATCATAATTTATGTGGCAAAACCTCCCATTCCATAACCAACAATCATCTACCGTCACAAAAAAACAAGTTACCTTTGTAGTATCCAGCTCAAACACATTACCTCCAATCTTAGTACCTAATGTGATTGAGTTTCCAGATTGACCTACGATAATATATTTTCCATCAATGAACTGTAAATGATAACCCTTGTCCACAAGTTGCCCAAAAATCAACAAGTTGTACTTAAGTCCATCAACAAGTAAGATATCATCAATGTTATTTTTACCATAAAGAGAGATTGAACCAAATCCAATGATCAACTTAGGAGTGTTATCAGAAAATATGACTACACCACCATTATATATATTTAGTTGAACAAACTTATCTTTATCACCATTCATATGATGTGAAAAACCACTATCAATGATCCATTCTGATTTCTTTTCAACATGCGCGACTGGAGATTTTTCTTCGTGAATAGGTTCATCATCTTTAATAGAAATAAATCCAATTTCACTCTCATCATTCAATAAATAATCATCAGACACACCTTCACTAGCATAGTAGCATTCCTCATCTTTTGATTAATTAGACTTTTAAAACTTAGGCTTATGCTTAGAAACCCTTATAGGACATCTAGATGAAAAATGACCAATCTTATTACAAGAAAAACATTTTAGGGGTAATTTTCCTTCAAAATTACCCTTACCTTTCCTTTCCCTTTTCTCCATTGGAGCCACAAGTTCATCCACTTTCCTTTCTTCTTCTTCAATCTCTACCCAATCATCAACATATTCTCCAAGCTCCTCATGCCTATTGATTTTTCTAGAGCTCAAAAGGCTTGATAAGGTCTTTTTGCCATTATGAATAGTATCCTTGAATGTCGACTCTACTTTGGGTAATGCATCTTGTAAATCTACGGTCTCAAAGGTGGCCAACTTAGAAATCAAGACTTTTCTATTGAAATTCTTTGTCAGCGGTATGATCTCCTCTATCACTTGCACTTTAGTCTTATATGAAGATAGAAAAGATCTAATAATCTTTTCATTTACTTCATCTTTGGTATATGTGCCTCCTGATTTTTTGGTTCTAGTAACAACCTCTGTAACCCTCTGTACATATGCTTTGACATTCTCATCATCTTGCATCCTTAGATTCTCCATTTTACCCTTCCAATTCTATAATTTTGCCTTCTTAGCGTATTGTTCTCCTTCATATAGAGCCTCCAGCCTTGTCCAAATCTTGTGAGCTGAATCAAGATCTTTAACCTCAGTAAACTCTGCCTCAGAGAGTGCATTTATCATTGCTTCACTTTCAACCATATTGAATGAATTTTTTGTTCTTCCTTAGTATCATTTCCTAATTCATCTTCTACCTTCATCATTTCATCCTTTTTTGTAATCATCTAATAATCAATCCCCAAGAAGATCAAAGTATTTCTCATCTTATTCTTCTAACTGTCAAAATTTTTAGCATCAAATTTTGGACTCTCCTTCCTATAGGAAGCCATCTCAGAATACCTCAAGTGGTTAAGCTTTCTCTCAGAGGACCACAAGCTATGATACCAATTGCTAATAATAATACAACTGAGAAGGGGGGGGGGGGGGGAATCNTTTCTCTCAGAGGACCACAAGCTATGATACCAATTGCTAATAATAATACAACTGAGAAGGGGGGGGGGGGGTGAATCAGTTGTATGCCAAATATTTAAACTTTAAACCAATTACTTAATGAAAATATGAACATTTTAAGAAAAACACCATAACACATGTATTTTTTGTCGAGGAAACTCTGTTAAGGGAAAAAACCTAGTGAGAATTAGCAATAATGCACTATAAATATTGTATACTTGTTAGGAGATATAGCCCTATTAGGAGCTGATTATTACATCTAGTACAAGTCCCTTTTAAAGGAAAAACCCTATTAGGATTCTTCTCAACCATTTTAGAAGTTAAATGATGAGCTCACTATCAGCGCACTCTACTCAAAGTGAAGGTTAAATCCACCTTCTGAAGGTTAAACCCACCTTCTAGACTCACTGTCCAATGAGAAGTATAAAAGTGTAATTTATATAGTGAAGTGACAGATATAAACTTTCTATGCTTATACAGTTCCAATGAAGTGTATTGAAAACATAATCACCACTCTACATCTAGAATAACTTGCACCCACATGCTTGCAACATCCAATACATCCATTCCATACATTTACACATCAAGACACTTATTTCCTTTATAGAAGTTACAATAAGAAATTAGGTTAGCCTATTAAGACTTCCCCAATGCACAAACAATTACATAGACCCTTTCTAAGATACACACAATACCTTACACAAGTATTTAACAAATATAAATCAATTTTTACACTCCAAGATCCATAATTCATGCTCGCCAATCATTAAGCATGTTACACCTCTGTAGTCAGCCCCAAATAGGTCTTCACTAGTCTACACGCCTTTGCTGACATCATCAGGAATCTGGCAACCCAAGAATTACAAAGAATGTTCTCTCATGTATCTTTTATCATTCCTTAAGCTCGCATATCATAAGTCATGCTCACATCCAAGTTATACCAAAAACCTAAAGACCATCTCTATCATAATCCTTTGTCACTGAAATATAACCAGTCTTTACCAAAATAGATATAACTCATGCAACTACCAACATAAGATCTAGTGACCTTAGACATAAGGTATACACTCATTCCTCTACACAAATTATTTGTCACATACTCTCATATGTTGTACACTGTCTGTACACATCTGCCAATCTCACTTGTACCTGTGATAACCAGTCTTTCTAAGACCTCTACTAAACCCAAATTAAATATATTTTGACATCAATGAAAAAACATGAATGTAAACACCTCAAACAAAAAAAATTCAAACATTTTTCATCATTCAATATCTTTGTATCCTTTTATTGTAACTCATCACAAAGTTAATTTCTTTTCACCTTGGCTTTCTTCATCTATTTTTTTAATTGCTTGATGAAACTTTTAGCTTCTCTAATATTTCTTTGAAACTCTAGAACTTAAGCTTTAGAATGATCTAGGTCATCTAATGAAACTAAGAGTTATTATTTCACTCCTTAATCCATCCTTCTTTCTTGGATCACCCTCAAGTGATTATAATTCCTTCAAGGGACTAGAGCTCTGATACCAATTTTTGGAATGAGGGAACACTGAGAGTAGGGGGATGAATCATTTTTCTATAAATTTTAACTTCAATAAACTAATCTTAATCTAATATACAAATAGATAATCATATAAATTGAAATATAACATGCATGAACATAAACCAAATAAACACAACACCATAACACATGGATTTTTTTTATGGAAACTATTTAGGCTCACTTCCTAGAGCTCCCTGCTCTGTTACAATAAGGCAGGTCTACAACCCAAAGAAGAAAGACTTGCTACCTTAAAAGATCACAAAAATGATCAAGAAGTATTGAACTACTAGAATAGAATCTAATAATAACTAGCTATAGTTGTATATAAGCTCATTACCCTGATCTAATACACTTTTACATTTGACTTCCCTATTTCCTTGTTCTTCACTAATCAAATTATTAGATATATATTTCCTGCATCAAAACATTCACATAATATCTTTGACACTTCTCCCATGTATCAAATCTATTCTCTGATCTCTCTCTTATATTTCCAAACCCTCATCCATTGATCTTATAGGTTCACAACCAAAAGTATGATCTCTTAATGTCGGTTCAAAAATGTTCTAGGGAAATATAAAATGTGTTGACTATATCAGTCAATCCATAATTAAAGTTCACTTCAGACCAAAAAAACATACACATATCTCTATACATATTGGATCTATCGTTTGAAATAAGATTTAACTGCCAAAAACATTTTACCACATCCATATAAATATTTTTCCACCTTGTCGGCTATCCTGACTTGTAAACATAAATAAGGATATACAAATCCTCCTAACTTGTGCACCATGTATCAACCTTCCTTCACATTTTGAAATAAGAATCTCCATATATCTAAAATACTTCCCTTATGTCTTTGACTAAAGATGTTAACCTAGAAAGGTACATCAGACCTAGTACTATAATGCAATGTGCATGTGAAAATAGAGTTTAGATGTCATCAATGAAAAAAATCCAAGCATCTATGCAATGTCTCTTGCCAACAAATATAATATTCATTGCACATAACAAAATGATACACCATCACTGAGATCTTCAGTAACAATGGATAGGATCTATACATTACAAATGCATCAACTAAAGCACAATTAAAATTTCTAAGATAGGACTGAACCTAAACAAATGATCCAAAATATGTTACACAAAAACTTAAACCAATAATGACAAGGATAAGAGTAAATATGTAAAGCACATCTTCTAGTGCATGCTTCTATTGAAGAATTAAAAAAAATAATCCACTTGTATGCATAAGATATGATGACATCAATGACAATAAAAACTATATCATCAACTTTACATTCTAATAGATTCTAGCATGAGACCTTATTGCATTTTTTTGTTCCCTTAGCCAACTTGTAATTTAAATTATAATATCCTTTTGGCCTAGCCAATCTTTTTGTATTCTCTGGTTTTTTATCTTGTATATATGCATATTTTTTTCCTTGAAAAAAAAAAGAATTTAGAGAGAATGATGTGATAAAAAAGGAAGAACTACAACGAGAATTTTGGAAGGGCATAAATTAGAAAAGTGAAGGTAGGGATGGTGTAATAGAGCTATGTAGCTTAGTTTCATTATTAGGAGAAATTATCTTTATGTACTCTGGAAGATTCCTTTTACATCACATAGGGTGTCTTTTGTGAACATGTTCATTCTATATTTTACTAATTTAGCAGTGAGCTACCATCTATCTTCACGATTTAAAGGGATTTAGAATTTTTAGAGAAGTGATCTCCTAGTATAATTTTAATAATATTATATATTTTAGTGATTAATCTTTGTGTGCAAGCACTCATTGTGGTTTTTCCCAGTTTGGATTTTCTACATAAAAAATCTTGGTGTTTATGTGTTACTATTTCAATACTTTACTTTCATGTGAGGAATATTGAAGTTTGTTGGGTAATAAAGAAATGTTTCTATTTTTGTTAATTCACCGCCCCTCTTAACATCTAGAGTGCGTTTAACAATTGGTATTAGATAAATGTTCCTCTGGAAGAAGATTTATTCCTTGAGATTGATCTGGAATATTAAACACCATGTTTGAAGAAGATCCATTTGAACAAAGTAATTGGGATGAAGATGTGATATGGATTTCAAGATGAATACTACTTTGTCTAATTTAAATAGAACCAGATAAAATGTAATGAAGGATAAAAATAATATAATGTTACAAAGAATGCATATGAATGATGCAAAGGAGATATAATATCTTGATGAAAAGATGAATTGCAAAACTGATGAATGCTCCAGACTAGAAATGGAACTAAAAGAAGCCAAGGGAAAAATTGAAAAATGACTATAATAGGATGATGAATATGAAGCACTTAATAGTAAATGATTAGAAAAAAAGGAATGTATAATTATGTTAACTGAGGTTGAGAAACTCAAAAAGGGACTCAGATAGGTAAAAGATTTGAAGGACAATGAGAAATCCACATTGCTAAATAACTCTAATGAAAGATAGTTTAAATTAGAAATCTTGGTGGAAGATTAAAAAAAGGTTCTACTAGGAGACAAAAGTGTTAGAATAGTCCCAAAGGAAAACTGAGAGGGGGAGGGGGGGGGGGGGAATCAGTTATCAGANATAGTCCCAAAGGAAAACTGAGAGGGGGAGGGGGGGGGGGTGAATCAGTTATCAGATAATTCAATTCTTTTCTTTTATTAACTCGAGAATACAATAAAGTAAATGCACATTCAGATAACACAATAGAAAACACCACAATTTGGTTACGGGGAAACCAAATGGTAAAAACCCCGGTGGGAATTAGCACCCACAATGAACTATACTTGTTTATAATAATCCCTGTTAGAAGAGCTTGCAACCCTGTTAGGAGTTGTTCTTTACAATGCAATAAGTATAGTGACCTGGTTAAGGGTCTGACCTTGTTAGGAGTCTTTTACAAATAACCCTGTTAAGGGTGAGGACTCACTGTCCGAAAGCTCACTGCTTCAATGGTGAAGGCTACAACCTTCTGTTGAATAGATATGCACTATATCTGATGATGAACTATAGAGTAGACCTATTGTCTTGATCAGTTCTAATGTATTGTAATCTTTCACTTCTTCTTCACATAGATCCTTGATTAATGAAACACAACTAATATTCTGCTCTGTACTTTTTCTATCTCTTATCTTCTCATCCTCACTTAGCGTTCCACAAATGAACTACTATAAGTATCTTCCTAAAAGTATGAGATCATGGAACTTGTTAGGAAACTCGTCATAACATCCTTGTTGGCTTAACTAACCATGCAAGCATAATTACAACTGCACAATATAAATTGAATAGATGCGACGCTTCACAAAGTCGGCCTCACCAAAGTAACTCTAACATTGCAATCTTGTTGAAACACATTTGGCGCCTTTAGATAAATATCTTCAACTCATAATTAGAATTGAATATAAACACGCATATCCCAAAGATAGGTGCAACTCAAGAACCAATGCAATACGTCAGCTCTATACAGACAAACTCTAGAAACTATAACTACCATTAATAGAATTATACAACACAACTGAAACTTCATATCTAAGTTTGTGTGTATGAACAAAACATAAACAACATGTCTACAACCTGAATATAATAGTGCAAGGCTTGATAACATCATTCTGATAAGTACATACAGAACACTGCTGTATATTATATGTTGTCATCAATGACAAACATACAATCAACTAGCTGCCAGAAGTAAATCTCCAACAATCTCCCCCTTTGACATTGATGGCAACA